>CM035413.1:121749262-121796762 GCA_020310875.1 Ceratopteris richardii
TAGCATAGTTCAAGCTACCTACCATACTTTGATAACCTGTAATGTCTTGGACTTCATCACCTTCATGGGCACTTAGCTTTAGGTTCACCTCCATTGGAGTACTAGCTGCTTTAGCATCCTGCAAGTGAAATTTCTTCAACATGTCCTGCACATACTTCTTCTGAGTAATGTATATTCCTGAATTAGTGTAAACTAATTCAAGTCCCAAAAAATACTTCAATAATCCAAGATCATTGATCTTGAATTCCTTCATCATCTGGCTTTTGATGCTTCTGATTCCATTTACATCATTGCCTGTAATGATGATGTCATCAACATAAACACAAAGATAGATTACCTCTGAATTACTTCTCTTAATGAACAAAGAAGTGTTAGCCTTACTCATGACAAAACCTTGGTCTTGGAGGTATGTAGTTAGCCTGTAATTCCATGCCCTAGGTGCCTGCTTCAATCCATATAAAGCCTTCTTTAATTTGCAAACATAAGTTACCTTCTTAGGGTCTTCATAGCCAGGAGGTTGTGACATGTAAACCTCTTCTGAAATCCATCCATTCAAGAAAGCATTCTTGACATCCAATTGGTACATGTTCCAATTCTTTGATGCAGCCACACTCACCAACACTCTAATTGTTGGCATCTTGGCCATAGGAGAAAATGTTTCTTCATAGTCAATGCCTTGGGTTTGTGCAAAATCCTTGGCTACTAATCTGGCCTTGTACTTGTTAATTGTGCCATCAGAATTTCTTTTCAATTTATAGATCCATCTGGATCCTATTACCTTCATGGAGTCCTTCTTGGGTACTAACTCCCATGTATCACTCTCCTTGAGTGCTTCAATCTCCTCATCCATAGCTTCCTTCCATTCTGATTTTGTGATTGCTTCTTCATATGATCTTGGTTCTTCATTTAGAAAATCCTTTGCAAGATAAATTGAATGTTTAGTAACAAGAGATGTATCATACCCATATCTGATAGGTTTTTTGCTCTCTCTTTGAGACCTTCTGATTGATTGAGTTGAAGATTCTGGTATGTCCTCAAGCTTCTTCATCTTCATTTTGCCTTTGGACTTCCATGCCTTGGACTCTTCAAGGTTGATTGTATCTTCATCATCTGAACTTGAGTCTTCTTTCTGGGTTGGTTCCTCCTTTGTAAGTTTTGGAAATTCCTCTTCCAAATCATAGGGTAGTTTGACCTTCCTGCATTCATCTCATACCAAGAATCATTCTCATCAAAGATCACATCTCTGCTTACCATAAATCCCTTGTTGGTAGGGTTATAAAACCTGTAACCTTTTTTATTTAAATCATATCCAATGAAAATACATTTTTCAGCGTTTGGATCTAGCTTTCCTCTTACCTGTGAAGGAATGTGTACATATGCTACACATCCAAAAATTTTGCAGTGATCCAATGATGGTCTCTTACCATGGCATGCTTCATATGGTGTCATACCATCAAGTGACTTTGATGGTAACCTGTTTATGAGATAGGTGGCAGTAGAGACACTCTCTGCCCATAGATAGTTAGGTAATTTCTTCTCATTAAGCATAGATCTAGCTGTCTCAACTATTAACCTATTTCTTCTTTCAGCTACCCCATTCTGTTCAGGAGAGTACCTTGTGGTTATTTCCCTTTTGATGCCTCTGTCTTGCAAGAAGTCCTCAAATTCATTGGAGAAGTACTCACCTCCTCCATCTGACCTTAGCCTCTTTAAATTCCTTCCTATCTGATTTTCAACTAAAGCAAGATATTTCTTAAAACAATTAAATACTTCATCCTTGTGCTTCATAAAGTATAATACAGTCCATCTGCTATAGTCATCAATAAAAGACACATAGTACCTTGAACCTGAGACTAAGGGGTCTTTGCTAGGTCCCCATACATCTTTGTGTACAAGCTCTAGATAGTCTTCATGCATATGTCCTTTCTTGCAGAAGGGTAACCTGTGAGACTTACCAAATTGACAAGCACCACACTTGTAAATCATATGTTGCTTGGATACATTAGGTATCCCTAGCACACATTGGTCCCTGCACATTTGCTTCAAGGTCCTTTCTCCTATGTGCCCTAATCTCTTGTGCCAAATCTCAAGCTCTGAAAGTGTTTGATCTTTATAACTGTATAATGCAATGTTCTTTGTATCTTCCAATTCAAAAGTGAAAAGTCTACCTGATTTTTCTCCTTTAGCTATCCTTTTGAATCCATGTCTTGGGTCCTCCACAAATGCTCCATACTGATTGAATCTGACCTGCAACCCTTTCTCTACAATCTGACCAACACTCATTAAGTTCTTTGTAATTGTAGGTACATAAAGTACTCTGCTCAACAAATTCTGATTACCATCACAAGTTTTCACATTTCCAACTTTAACTACAGAATGCTTTGTATCATCACCTGTTTGGACTTGGTGTTTATCTTTTGGTTCCTCAAGATCAGAGAGTAGTGCCACATTACCAGCCACATGATTTGAACACCCTGAATCAATATAAAATAAGTGATCATCATTTGTACCTGACTTTGAAGTCATGTTCATGATCAAGAGAGAGTCATCCTGTCCTCTGTGTAGTTGTTGTAGTCCTTTCTGTTTCTGAATCCTCCTTGGTATTTGCCATTGTAATTGTTGTTGTAGTTGTTGTTATAATTGTTGTTGTGTCCTTGGTGATGGTTGAACCTTCCTCTAGACTGAGAGTATCCACCTCTTTGGTAGCCTCTCCCTCTCTGATTTTTGTAATTCCTATAACACTCATCTGTGGTGTGGTTTGACAAACCACAAATGTTACATGGTGATGAGTTATAGGGTCTCCCCCTACCTTGCTTACCTCCTCTGCCCCTACCTCTTGAAGATCTACCTCTCCCTGCATAGTTGGCTTGGGAGGTAGAGTATTCATCTTCCACCTTCCTACTCTTGCCTTTATCCTTAGATTTCTTATCAGTGTATAGGGCAGAAGAGTTGTTACGTTTGGTAGTATCTCCACTCTTGGTAAGCTTTGCTTCATGTGTGAATAGTTGACCCATGAGAGTTGTAAGATCTGGAGTGTGCATGTCCATGTAGAGATCCATTGCAGTGGTGAAGCTTTCCCACTTGTCATCAGCCTCGATTCCATTAATTACCTGCCTTACAATTTGTTCTTCTTCAATTTCTTCTCCTATGCTTGCTAACTGATCTGCAACATCTTTGATCTTGGTCACAAATTCTAAAACAGCTTGCTTAGGTTGCTTCCTTAGTGTTGTGAATTCAATCCACAACTGATTTTTCCTAGCCCTTGTATTAGAGGAAAAATATGATGACAAGGTTTCCCAAGTCTCTTGGGAAGTCTTACAATTTCTCATATGTGGTAAAAGAAAGTCAGATATAGAGTTGAGTAAATAGGACCTTGCCAATGCATCCCTTGCACACCATGTGTTGAGTTATCTTGCTCCTCCTTGGTTGGCAAACCTCTTGCTTTGAATGAGGGCAATTCCTCATCTCTTGAGATGTATCCATAGAGACTCCTTCCTTGTAAGTAGGTCTTCATCCTTAGAGACCATGCTTGAAAGTTGTTCCTGTCCAATTTGTCAATAAATGAAGGAAAACCATCTCCCATTTTACCTTATTTGCTCTGATACCACTATTGGGAGAAATGGATGGATGATCCAAGAGATTGACTAGGTACTGCTAAAACCTGCTTTGTACCAGCCCTCTGTAGCTTTAAACTTGATTAGTAGACTTCCTTAGCTTCCCAATGACACCAAGAAATAGCCTATGTCCTTTGGAAATGATGTGTGCAATGATTGAATCAAAACAGATAACTTTGGAAGTCACAAAGTCAAGAAAACCTTCTATTTTGGTCTTGACACCTGCTCAATGTTTTGCTCAGTGTGACCAGCACAGTAGCAATTGATAAAATTCCTTCTAGGGGTATTCAATTAGCTTAGTAAGCTAACATTTTCAAGTGGAATGATGTAAAATGACAAACTATACTCAGAGAAATTGATTTGGCAAAATTAGCTATTCCCCCGACTTTTTAGGACTGTAGCAGAGATAGACCAGTGAGCACCTCGATGACAATTTCTCTGAATTTGCTGAATGAAATCACTTTACACTTTGTCAGCATGTAGATTACTTTGCGCTGAATCCAACAAGCTTTGAATCACTGAATTTGAAGTAGTATTGACCGAGATATGCCCTTGACAAGTTAACAGACTTTGGAGTAGACAAGCAGTGAATACAGAGATGAATGATGTAAATGTATCTATTGATTAACAATTGTGTACAATCCCATTGGCATGTCTAGCATTGCCAAATGGTGTAGAGAGGTGTAGGCTATGGTATAGTCCTTAGACACACTCAAGATCAATAGAATGAGCCTCGAGAATGGAGTGATCTGCTCGCGACTTTTTCACATCCAATTTTATAGGAAATGACTTAGGATTTGAATTCAAATTCAAATCTTTGGCTTCCTATGATCAAGCATCTAAAAGTTTGGAGATATTCTCTCAATCAAGTGATCTACGTTTCCACAAATCACTTAGGTAGGTGATTACAAAAGATTCTAAGTCAAATTAGACTTTTACAATGAGGTAAAGTGGTAATAAACCACTAGCATATGTTCCTATGGTTCTTCATGCATGTGGAGTCTTCATGATGTCTTTCAAGCCAAATGTGTAGGCTTGTGATTTACACCAACATGTATGTATGTATGTATGTATCTATCTATCTATCTATCTATCTATCTATCTGTCTGTCTATCTATCTATCTATCTATCTATCTATCTATCTATCTATCTATCTATCTATCTATCTATCTATCTATCTATCTATCTATCTATCTATCTATCTATCTATCTATCTATCTATCTATCTATGTATCTTTCTATCTTTCTATCTACCTATCTACCTATCTATCTATCTATCTATCTATCTATCTATCTATCTATCTATCTATCTATCTATCTATCTATCTATCTATCTATCTATCTATCTATCTATCTATCTATCTATCTATCTATCTATCTATCTATCTATCTATCTATCTATCTATCTATCTATCTATCTATCTATCCATCCATCTATCTATCTATCTATCTATCTATCTATCTATCTATCTATCTATCTATCTATCTATCTATCTATCTATCCATCTATCTATCTATCTATCCATCTATCTATCTATCTATCTATCTATCTATCTATCTATCTATCTATCTATCTATCTATCTATCTATCTATCTATCTATCTATCTATCTATCTATCTATCTATCTATTGTTGGAACAAAGCAATCCCGAATTGGTGATTATAAACATCTTGAAGCAAGTCAAGGATCAGAATCAACTCAAAGAGGCATTGGAGAAAGTGAAGAGATCTCAAAAATGTAGTTTGTACCATATGTACATTATTAGTTGAGAATTCTTGTAAAATGGATATAGATGATCCTTAGGATGATACGGAATATGTAATAGACGCGGGATGAGTCTAGAATCATATGTATATAAGGAATGTTGTAAAGAAATAAGTGAGAGAGTCATTAGAAGCCAAGTGTCAATGAGATAGATGTGTAGAGAGTTATCTTCAAAAGTTAGCATCGAGTCTTTCTGTGATTTCTCTCATCGTGATCATGTGGATCAGGAAATCTTTTGTTGACATCTAGTCTAGAAGCTAATGAAGCTATGTTCAAAGGTTCATGGTCTAATTCCTTTCATGCTGCAAGTATGATCAATAAGAACATTTTTACATCATTTGCATAAATATTTCTACAATTTTTGACATTTTTACAAATATTTCTCTTCAAAAAATGCTTCTTCCAACATTCTTCCCCTCCTAGAATTTTTGGCTCCTGGCAAAAAATTCTTGCTGGTACATAATGAGTACTTCCTTCACTTCTTCTTTCTTTGATAAACCTGTGACAGTAGATCATGAATTTTTCTTTCTGTGATGTTCAAGCTATTCACCATTTCAAATAATGCTTTTCTCCACTATACAGCTGCCTCTGGTCTATCTATTACATCTTTCTTTAAATATTCTGTATATGCTGCTTCCTAGGCTGTGAGTCTAGATTTTGTGACTACTGATAGATTTCAAAAGATTTCTGATTCTCTTTCAAAAAATCCATAATCAAAAGCGTCCTCAAAAATTTGAAGATAGTGACTTCCCAAAAATACTATCCTACTATAATAGGCCATTAAACAGATTCAGTCGGGGGTTTCACTTAAGTCAAAAAGTAAGGCATCAGTTGGTGAATCAAAACCAATATAATTGAGGGTTCTGACATTTGTATCTGTAAAAGTTTCTATACATGCCAATATGAGTCTCATTACTCTGATCAATAGAATACAAGCTGGATCATTGACATCTTTATATGTAGATATGACAGACTCTGCTGTGTCAACCATATATTTCTTTGTTGGCCATGTTCCTGCTTTAGGTCCTGCTATCTTTGGAAAGTTCAGCCATTTTGCTCGAATTTGTCCCGCATTTCTCCTTTCCCAAAACATAGTCCATGCCCTTCTTCTTGCTACTGGACAATAAGCTGGATTTATCTTTAGCTGAATAGGTGCTTCTTTCCAAATTTTCCTGCATTCTTTGTTGGAATCTAACCACCTGTTCCTCCATTTAGGATTGGCTTTTTCAAATAACTCCTTTGTTACATTGATATCCTCTTCGTATTCCAAATACTTGTTTGATGACAATCCTACCCTTGCGAGCTGATAATTTTTAATGCTTTCAATAATCATGCAAAAAGGTATTCCTAGACCATCTGTTGCCAAATGATGTTGGTCTGGATTGATTCCTTTATTGAGAGCAAATTTCACAATCTGTTCTTCATATTCATTATGCATTTTTCTGATGAATTCCATTCTAGACTCTCTATCTGTTAAAAGTCTCCGAACAAACTCATCTTAATATTCCTCAACTGCTGCTTTATTTTCTTGTTCATTAAAGTGTTGAGTTCTGTTATCATCTTCCCCTTCAAATTCTTCTGTTTATATAGTCTCTACCTGCTCTTCAACCTGGCTTTGTGGGTTTTCCAATTTTTTCTGTAGTTCTTCCACCATCAACATTAAGCTTCTATTTTGAGATGTCCACAACTCTCTTTCTGATTTCCACTCACTTCTTTCTTTTTCCATACTTAACTGCCAACCATTCCTCTCTTTTTCTATATCCAAATGTAGCTTCTTATATCCTCTCATTGAACTGGCAGCATGTACACTAGCTTGTTTTTCCAACTCCTTAGCTTCCTTTAGCTCTGCTTGTAGTCTTATAATTTCTTTATTCAATTCTTCCCTCTCATCTTGTGTTACCTGTTCACTCTTGCTTTCTTCTTTTAATTGACCTTCTTCCATCAATAGCCTATTTATTTCTTCATTTGCTTTGACCATAATCTGATATGAGCTTTGAAGTGTTCTGTATCTTCCTTCTATTTTCTTCATCTCCATTTCTATTTTACTGCTATGCTCCAACTTCTTTGCACACTTCTCTTCAAGAAATTGAATTTTGTTTTGTTGTTGAACCTCCAATTCTTCCAAGGAAATTATCCTGTTGGTCAAGTCCTCATTTCTTTCTTGAACGATTTTTAGCTGTCCCTTCAATTGCTCCTTTTCTTTCTTTTTCTCATTAATGATTCTACTTCCTTTCACAAACTCTGATTCAGCCACCATTCTTGATATGATCATGTTTCTACTAGATGGTCTAAACTGCTCTATGTTGCTCATGATTACTTGACAAGCAGACCTGATATCTTTAGGTATTCTTTCTAATCCAGCTTCCATCTCTATTTGCTTTACTTCTATCTGCTTTTCTTCCTTGCAGTCATCCTCTTCTTTGTCTTCTTCCTCATATTCTATAACCTGGTTCTTTTGTTCTTCATAGCCCTTTTCTGCTTCCATTTCTTCTTTATCTTCAACATCTTCCTCATATTCTAATGTCTCATCCTCCTTCTTCTCATGATCTGATGTTTCTTTAATTATCTCCATTTCTTCTACCTTCTTTTTCTCCATTCCTTGTTGCTCCTTTTCAAGGACCTGTCCTTCCTTTTTCTGTACTTTATAATTTTGAGTTATGGTTGAATCACTTTCCACAGAGAGCTTTATCTGATCATTGACTATCTGCTCCTTTTGTCCCTCCTCTTGTTCATCTATATCCATAAGATCCAAATCTTCTTCTTTCCCCTGATCTTCTGTAGTTGTGAATTCCTCATTATGATGTAGGTCATAAAGTATATCTTCTATACTTTGGTTTATTTCTTTTTCTGTATTCCCTTCTTTCACTTCTTTGGAATTCATTTTTTCTACTACCTCCTCAGTTTCCTTAATTTGATCTTTGTCTTCTTGCTTGTGTACTGAGCTGCATAACTGAGCTTCTTTTTTTGCTTCTAACCTCTCATTAAATTTGAAATAGGTTTGATGTATAGGTTTGGTCCATACTATCTTAAACCCTGAATCCACTAATCCACAATTGAACTCCTTCCTCACTTCAACCTCTTCTTCCATCATCACTGCTTTAGCTTTTAGTAACCTTTTATCTTCTCCAGGACTAACCTGCTTTGCTGCTTCTTCTTGGACCTGTTTTCCTTGTGACTTCTCACTCAAATCTTCTAGTGTTTTAATTCTTTCAGAGGCTTGTATTGTCACATTTGGTGTGCTAGGTACTGATAAATTCAAGCTTTTCAACAAAAAATTTTCAATGTCACTTTCTGAGTCTAAAGAGGACTATGAAGGACCAACTATTTGTGACTTATGCATTCTTTGTTCTTCTATAACAATGGATTCCTTCTGCTTCTTTTCTTCTACTGACAATTTTCCTGTCTCCATTCTTTGTACAGGTTCTATTGCTTTTCCCTTGTTCTTCTTGGTCAGCTTCCTTTTCTGCATAGGTTTCTTCTGAACCTTCCTCTTCACTACTACTGTGGTCCTAGTTTCAGGAGGACCCTGTAACTCCTTGAACTAAGCCAACAATTCTACTTCCTTTTTAACAAAAACCTCTTCAGTCTCTGCTGCCATCATCTGGTCATGCAACTCCTCATAGTGTTCTACTTCTTCTTGTATCCAGTCAGTTGCTTTGCATGAGTAGTCTTCCAACATTTTTTGATATTGGGATTCATATACTGCCCTTTTATTGTTACCTTGAGTCAAATAAGTATACAATTGCTCTTTGCTTGTCTGAGGTGGATGAGGGTCATTTGAAGACTGAACTTCCTTCTGATCAGCTTCATGCTCTTCCTTAGTTGCTTCCACCTGTTCTAATTCTACCTTTCTGGGATCCAATCTTCTTTCCTTTACAGGAATGACTTCTTTTGAGATTCCCTTTCTTTTCCTTTCTACTCCCCTCATCCTTGGTTGAGCTTCTACTTCTCTTACAGACATAATCCTAGAAGGACTTTTGATTCCAGTCATCAAACTTCTGAAGTATTGAGCTTCTCGAGCCAATTTCAATTGATCCTCCATTCCTAGAACATGATATATAATTCTTGTTAAGAATTGAGCCCCATTCATGAACTTCCTTTGCTCCCAATATTTGGCTGCTTCCTTCAATTGATCATGTATATATGGAGTTACATCCATTATTCCAAAAGGTTTGGTTCTGTCCTTATTATTGAACATGATCAATGCCATTAGTTTGTGTGACATGGTGTATCTAGGTAGTTTTGGAAAACAAAAATATTGAAGGAACATTCTGATGGCATACTCATCATTCTCTTTTCCTTTGAAATCAGGAAATTTGGAATATCCTGCATAGGTTGCTTTATTCTTCTTGACAAAACTGTTGTCCAACTTAGTTCCCATGGAATAAAACTGGAGAGCTGCCCTGATATGCTCTGCCTTTATAGTAATATTTACTTCCTTGTTTTCTTTATCCTTGACAGAGCACCTGAAATATGCATCATTGCCCCTTCCAACCTCTAGCAGACTATTCATTACCCGCGCTAGTCTTTCAAAGTCTATGAAAAATAAGGGTTCATCCAATAGCCTGTGTAATCCTACTGCTTTCCATCTTTTGTAATTGACTGCAATTTTTTGGAATTTGTAAAATTCTTGGCACAGCATGGTGTACTTGTAACCTCCAACTCCCACAGTAAAAATATGCTGACCAATGATACCAAGGGTTTCTTTGAGTTCTTTGGCTATCTTCTCTGCTTGTGGAATTTCTTACTCTTCATCAGACTCTAGCTCTACTTGTTCTATTGTTGCTTCACTGTTTAAGAACCAATGTCCTCTAGACAAAGTTACTGAGTCTGCTTTGAAATCATGGATTGGTAGTTCCTTTGGATTCACCATTTTGGAGAAAATATAACATCACACAAGAAAAACAACTCCACCCACATGAGTCACAAGATCATAAATAAAAAAAACATTTGTTCTTGAGATAAAATGAAAAAGAAATGAACATAAAACCTTAGAGGAATTCTGACTTTCTTATTTGTGTCACAAATAAAAACTCAATTGAAGTGATCATTACATGTGTAGCAATATGTCTAGTGATCTCTTTCCTTTTAACAGCTCTTTTTTGTATTTTTTTAATAATAAAAAGAACAACTGAAAAAAGAAAAATTGAATGAAAAATAGAAACGTGCTAAATTACACCCTATATCTTGCTTGTGCAATATAACTTATATAACAAAAGGATTACAAAAGAATTGATAATTTTTTCTATAATTTTTCTCTCTCTTCTTTTTCTCTTTTTTTTTAACTTTAATTTTTCTCTTATTTTTTTCTCTTTTTTCTCTCTTTTTCCTTTGTTTTAATATAATAATAATTTCCTCCACTTCTCTCTCTTCCCCTCCTATTTCTTTTCTTAGAAAGAGAATAAGGTAGAGTCAACTAGAAATAATTTCCAAGTTGTCATAATTTCCTTCTTATAAAATTCTGAATTTCTTCAAGAATCCCATGTGTGTATCAGATAAGTCTTTCCTTCCATCTATAACTCTGTATACTTTTTTTTGAGCTTTTTAGTATCTTCCTGCTTGTTTCCTTTCCATTGAATCAGAACTGATTTTTTTACCCAATAATACTTAATTCTTGTTGACTTTGTTCTAGGAATAAAACCATCTTCTTTTGATAAGTTGTATTTGGAAGTTTTTGGCTTCCATATCCATTTAGTTCCGGGAATTTGTTTTGATGGGTAGTGCTTGTATGTACTCTGTTTCCACATTCTTCTTGTCTTGATGCCTTGATGCTTCTGACCATTCCATACTTGCCACCTTTTATCTATCTTTTCAATATCTTCTGTTTCTTCAATTTTCTCTTGTTTTTTATTGAAGTAAATTTGGTCATGAAGAGGTGGTGTTTGTGATTTCTTTGTTTCTTCTATTGAAAAAGTAAATCCCTCCAATTCTGAGTCATAGATATCCTGTTGATTTTCCTGTTCTTCATCACTCAACAAAAACATTAAAAACCTTTTGTTATTTAATGTCAATTTAAGCTTCATATTTTCAAAATCCAAAATTACTTTACCTTGCCTGAGCCATGGTTGTCCCAAAATCAATTTCTCAGTCATCATATGATCTGGCCATTCTTCACAATCTATTTTCATATATTCTCTATTGAACTTAACTTTAATAGATAGTGAAGACATGCTTTGTATTATCTGACCTTCTAAGGTTTTGATAAGTGTTTTACTTTCAGTCCTTTTTAGGTTAAATTTTTCCAACAAAGCTGAACTGATCAAATTTAATTGTGCACCTGAATCTATCAAAACCTTGATTTTTTTCATCCTGAAGATTCATTGTTTTAACAGGCAAATGCTCTCTTACTCTTAAAGGTGTTTCACATAAAAGGACTTCTTTAAGCTCCTTGAGTTTTCTTATTCTTTCCTTTGCCTCCTGTTGAGCCTCCTTTCTAATTTTTTCCTCTTCTTTTTTCTTATTTTGAGCTTGATGTATTCTTCTCCATTCAGAAACAATTAATGGAAGATCATATCTTTTAACTCTACATCCACTTATGAAGTTTGGCATGATTTCTCCATCTATATCAGCTAATTGGATAGCTCCACTACTACTTATTTGATTGATAATATAAGGCCCATGTCCTTTTTTCTGAAATTTCTTCTGATGATCTTTTATTGTGTATGCCAGAACTAGATCTCCTTCTTGTAAGTCATTTCCTTTAATGTGAACATCATAATAAGCTTTTTGCCTTTTCTTGTCTGCATATATGCTCATGATTGCTTGAAGTCTAGAAGCTTCTAGTTTTTCCAATTCCACCACTCTCTCAGATAACTCATGTCCAGTCCACTTGTATTGACTACCCACCCTTAGTGTTGGAATAAGGAACTCTAAAGGCATAACTGCATTTTGTCCATAAACCAAGTTAAATGGTGTGGTTCCAAGTGCAGTTTTGTATGCCACTCTGTAGGCCCATAAGACATTATTAAGATGCAAATCCCAATAATTCCTATTTGTGTTTACCAATTTTGACAATACAGTGCAAAGTACTTTATTAGTACTTTCTGCTAATCCATTGGCTTGTGGGTGATATGGGGCTGACTTTCTATGACTGATCATGAAATATTCAGTTATGTTTTCTATTATTTGGTTCAAAAAATGAGTCCCCCTATCACTTACCAACTCAATTGGTAATCCAAATCTGGTGATAATATTTTCATAAAGAAATCTTGCAGTGGTCTGAGCGTCATTCCTTTTTGTAGCCCTAGCCTCTGCCCATTTAGTGAGGTAATCTATGGCTACTAGTAAATATTCAGCATGGGATTGTTTTGCTGGAGGATGTATGGGTCCAATAAAATCCAATCCCCATTTACTAAATGCTCTTGCTGAAATCAATGGTACTAATGGCATATTGTCTCTTTTATTTGGTTGACTCACTCTTTGACAAATGTCACATCTTTTTACATATGTTCTTGCATCAGGAAATAGAGTTGGCCACCAAAAACCAGAATATAATATGAGTTTAGCAGTTCTTTCACTTGAAAAATGTCCTCCTGCCACTCTAGAATGTGCCATCTCTAATATTTCCAAATGTTTATTTTCAGGAGCACATATTCTTAAATATCCATCCATCCCTTTCTTGTACAATTGATCTCCTATCAGTTGATACTCTTCAGAAATCATTTGTAGATTCTTTGATTCTGCACTGGCTCCTAATTTCTTTCCTTTCTTGTTTCTTTTCAACTCCTCAATTATATTTGCACTCCAATCTGGATTTTTCTGAAACCAGTATAAAGTTATAACTTCTGAATTTTGCAAGGGCTGACATTCCCAACAGTTGGAAATATACTTTTTTACATCTTGAATCTTATTAGGCCAGTGTACTCCCATCCTATTGAGGTTATTTAGTGTGACTATCATGGAAGCATGAATACAGGGATTCCAACAATGAGCTCTTCTTAAATACTCTTGTTGTTCCTCTTCTGGAGTACAATATTCTAATATACCCATCTGATTGAGATGATACAAATGTCTAGCTAGCAGCATAAAATTCTTGCTTTGTAATACCAAATGTGTCTTGTTTTCAAATGTTCTGCAGTGTCCCATGGTTAGCAAAGGTACTAAAGTCATGGCCCATTCAAGAATACTTTCTACTTTAAACAGATATGTATCTGGCAACTCATCATCTAAAGGTGAACTTGGCTCTTTAGCTTGAATCCTGGACAAATGGTCTGCTCTCAAAGAATATTTCTATAATCACTAGTTTTAGAGGGTTCATTGCTTTCATTTAGATTTTCCATGTTACTTGCCCTAAATCTTTTTCTTGTAAATCTCCTATTACTGGCTCTATTTCCTTCCTTTTCTTTCTCACACTTTCCACTTTTCTCTGTATGACCCTTATCCTCTAGTAATTTTGTGGTTCTGAATCACGATTCTTATCTTTTAACAAAATTTACTTCCTTTATCCTCCTAATGAAAATCGCGATCCTGTACCCAATTTTTGGTTTTAATTCCTTTATGTTCAATTACTACTGTTATTTTGAAATTTGATTTTCTTTACTCCCTCAACTTTATCCTCTTACAATCACTTACCTCAATACCCAAATGCACAAAAATAATTCAAATTCTTTTCTTACAGAAAATCGCGATCCTGTGAAGAGAATCGTGTTTTTTTGAACTTCCAAGTAAAGTGCAGGTGTGTGAAAAATTGAATCAAGATTTTTTGAAGGGAAGGTAGAATGTGATTATCTTTGCAATTGTAGAGTGCTTTTTGACTAAGTACCAAGCAAATTTGTTAATCTTGGAAAAGATGACATGATTGCATTGAGGAAAGTCAAGTGAAGTAGCTATATGCAAATAGATAAGATCCATTTGTTAGCCAAGGCAAAGCAATAATCTTGAGAAAAGATTTAATTGTATCTTGAAAAGAAAAATGTTTGAGTTTATCTTTGCATGAATTGATAATTGCACTTCTTAGCACATATTTCTTTGGAAAGCTCTACTCCTAAACCGATTAGATTGCAAGCATAGAGGAATATAACCAATCATGAAACAAAAGATCAATGGATCTTTAAACAAGAAACCCTAAGTGAAGTGTTTACCTTGATTTAAGAAAAAATACTAAAAAAATTCATAAAATTCATTAAAAAATTCAAACAAAATTCCTTTTTTCTTAGAAAGTTGGACTGGAGTATTGTTGTTGAATGTGCAGAAGAAAAAAATGGAAAAAAGTTCAGAAAACTGAAAGAAAATAAAAAAATATCTAGAATAGAAGTTGTTGTTTAAATTTCTTCAAAAAAGACTTTTAAAATAAGTTTTGATGGTGTATAATTGCAGGTCACAAGTGATCTGGAGTTGGTGAAGAACACTGAAGGGGACTAGGTGGAAAGAAAGTCAAAAAGTGCAAAAGTTGGAAGTTCAGAAAAAACACGATTCTCTTCAGAGGATCGCCATTTTCTGTAAGAAAAGAATTTGAATTATTTTTGCA
This sequence comes from Ceratopteris richardii, assembly GCA_020310875.1. Lineage (NCBI taxonomy): Eukaryota > Viridiplantae > Streptophyta > Polypodiopsida > Polypodiales > Pteridaceae > Ceratopteris > Ceratopteris richardii. The sequence goes on from CM035413.1 coordinate 121,764,108, forward strand.
CATTTGGGTATTGAGGTAAGTGATTGTAAGAGGTTTCATAAAGTTGAGGGAGTAAAGAAAATAAAATTTCAAAATAACAGTAGTAATTGAACATAAAGGAGTTAAAACCAAAAATTGGGTACAGAATCGTGATTTTCATCAGGAGGATAAAGGAAGTAAATTTTGTCAAAAGATAAGAATTGTGATGCAGAACCACAAAATTACTAGAGGATAAGGGTCATACAGAGAAAAGTGGAAAGTCTGAGAAATTCATACAAAATCCCGATTGTCTGAAGGCTATAAAAGCATGTAATTTCTGAAAAATTGATCATTTGAGTGAGAGAGAGAAAGAGGGAACTAGAGAAAAATGCACAGAATTGCGACTGTCAGCAAATACAAGGTTTTGGGAATTTTCTTGATCAAGCAAGCAAGGTAATGGTCTTCCAATAAAGTTTTGCATTATTTCAAGTTTTCATATGATGATTAGAGCACAAAAAGCACCGCACGAGTCTCAAGAACGTTAATTGGTGGAGGCAGAGGGATAATAGTGTTCTGCACCAGAATGATTCCAGTTGAATTCTGATTTGTCACCTCAGCTTTATCGAGCACGACCTCCACATTGGCAATCACTGCGGTTAGGATTTCGGCTACTAATTCTTTCATAGTGTACTCATCATGCTGATGAGAATCTACCCGAAAAGAGATTTCGTCGGAGTCATCTAGTTGTGTAACTTGTTCCTGCTGGTTGAGTGGAGAAGAAGGGACGGATGATTTAACATGAAGAGAGGTGGCAGTGTTGTGGAAGACTTCATGATGTTGACCAGCAGTTGATCCCTGCACCTGACTGCCAGAGGGGCTTATACATCTGCGTTTTCAACAAAATAGCTGGAACAGCTCTTCATCGTCGTCATCCTCGTCCTCGAGCATTTGAGTAGATTCTTCATGGAGCAAGAAGGGAGCGGTTGGAGGAGGTTGCGCGGCTTGGATCACCCGAAAGAGGAAGGTGAGGATATGGGGTAGACAAGAACGTGGAAGGTCACCCTTAGTGACTTGTTTGATAACCGCTACACATTCACGGTGAATATACCGGAAATAAAAGGAAGCAAAATTGACAGACTCATGGGAAGTGGTATCTATCATCGAATAGAATGGGCAGGCAATACCATAGGTGCGTTTCTGTAAATTCAGGGTGGCTACTAAAAATTGGATAGTTGTACACTCTAGTTCAGGTCTACACAAAATGGCGTACTCATTAGATGAGTGCCGGGGAAACAATTCTTGCATGAGGGCCACGGAAAGGAGAGGACCATTCTCCAATCCCTCGCTAGGAAGTCAAAAAGCATCGGCAAAAGAAGATAAAGTAATAACGACGCGGGATGGGAAACAAGCTATAGGCCAACTTTTCTCTGTAGCAGGTATGGCAGCAATGATCTGCGCATGGAAAGGTTGACATTCCACTGAATGCCAGGGAATTCAGCGAAACCCAATAAACCACGAGTGCGCAAATACTCACTCATGTCTGGAGTGAGACCGGCACAGAAAGTAGCGACATTCGCTAATGCTTCCATGGCGCGCACAAGTAAACACAGGAGCACATATGACAAAGAACGCACAATCACGCAAACACAATAACGATTATCATTAAGAAAAACAAGATTAAGTAGAAACATAGACAACATTAGGGGGTCGAAAACCCTAATCATCGCGCGGTATTGAAAAGATATCCTTCATAATTACGGCACGCATGCAGGAGCAAAACAGTGATACAGGGCGGCGATAAATCATAGTTAGATACCCAAAATGATGAGATTACGGTCAGTGGTCAACCGAAATACGGGGAGAAAAAGAAAAACATGTGGCACGCGAAAAAGACTAAGTACACATCAGCGGTTATCAGGCGATTGGTGATATGGGCGCATCTTAGAACCATCAATCACTTTTGGAAAGAGAACACCTGTTAAGGTTGCCAACCGAAAAGTTGCTGGTCCCACTTGTTCAGCAATCCGAAATGGACCAAACCACCGTAATTTAAATTTTCCAGCAGATCGATTTGCTTTAGCATGATAGAATAACACAAGTTGCCCCACCGTAAACACAGGGGTCTTGAGGAAATGATCATGAGTACGGGCTTGACGAAGCTGAACTTCTTGAAGAACCATAAAACTTTCCCAGCGGTGTTCTTCCAATGATCTGAGAGCATCCAATCGAAATGGCAAAGATTCTTTTGGCAGCAATTTCTGAGTTAAGGCAACATGTAGGCTCGGCACTACTACTTCCATCGATGCAATAGCTTCCAATCCATAAGCAAGCTTGAACGGGGTCATTCCGATAGCTACCTTGTACGTAGTCCGGTAAGCCCACAAAACTGCAGGCAGTAATTGGTCCCAACGTTCTGGACATTCCAAAAGCAATTTGCAAAGCATATTCAATAGAGTCTTATTGGTGCTTTCAGCCAGACCATTAGCACGTGGATAGTATAGTGAGCTGAATTTATGTACAATTTGAAAAGTCTGAGTCAGTACTTGCATTAAGTTGTTTGCAAAATGCGTTCCTTGGTCCGTCACGAGCTCTAGAGGTAATCCATAACGCAGGAAGACATCCTTCATTAAACATTTGGCCATCGAAACAGCTGTGGTAGACCATAAAGCCCAAGCTTCCGCCCACCTAGTGGCATAATCTGTACAAGTCAGTATGTATCGATTGTTGGTGAGGGTCGCTGGTGGTGTTATTGGGCCAATAAAATCTAGACCCCACTTCTGAAAGGGTTCCAGAGGTAAAATAGGTTGAAGGGGAAAGAAGTGCCGCTATAATGGCTGTCCAGACCGTTGACAGGTATCACATTACTACACAAACTGAGTCACATCTTTGTACATTGTAGGCCACCAAAGCCCACTTTGCAGAATTTTACGGTGAGTAAGATCAGCTGCAAAATGTCTGCCCGAGGGTAATGAATGAGCCATAGCAATAATCGATTTTTCTTCATGGGGAGGAATACATCGAAGTAAAACACCAGTATGATCCATGTAGTACAGTTGACCTACAATCAACCGGAATCTTTGACTGTAAACTGCAAGTTTCCACCGCAAAGCAGGGGGAGTATGAGGAGGGAGACACCCGTCAGTGAGGAAAGTTAGTAACGTATAGTAGTATGTAGGAGCAACAAGAGGTTCTGCAGATTCTTCAGTAGTTGGCTCGATAATGTAAATTGCCGGTGTAGTGTCATCAACCCCTACCGGAGACTCACCGGAATCCAATCGAGATAGAAAATCCGCCAAGGCATGTGCTATGCCAGGTCGATGAATAACTTCATAGTCGAACTCCTGTAAGAGTAAAACCCATCGAGCCAATCTACCACCTAAATGTTGCTGCCGGACCAAGTACACGAGTGCGGCATGATCCACGTGGAAGGTGAATTTTCGGCCCAACAAATAATGTCGGAACTTTTTAACAGAGCACACTAACCCGAGACATTCTCTTTCGGTCACTGAATAGTTTCTTTCAACAGGGGCTAATCAGCGACTTGCATAATATACAGGCTGAAACCATTTGCCAATTTGTTTCATGAGGACACTACCAATCGCAATATCTGATGCGTCCACGAAGACATGAAACAGTCTTTCCCAATCAGGTGGTTGCAAAATTGGGGCCTGCGTCAATAAAACCTTTAAACGATCAAATGCATTTTGGCACTCCGGTGACCAATTATACTGCAGTGGAGCACTAGTCATAAGCCGATTAAGTGGTGTCGCTAAATGAGCTAACCACTGTAAATGTCTGCCATGCCACCGGATTTGGCCCAGAAAGCACATAACTTCTTTTGGTGTCATGGGGATTGGTGCCTCCAACATGGCTGCTACTTTATCCGGATCGACCTGTATTCCTTGTTGAGAGATAATACGACCAAGCAACTTTCCACAGGAGACCACGAAAATAGATTTGTTCGGATTCAAACATAATATGTACTCTCAACATTTTTCAAAATAGCACCGTAAATGATACAGGTGCGCCAAAGTCTTGCCAAATAAGGAAAAATCATCCAAATATACTTGCACAAATGTAGTTAAGTAGGGTGAAAAGATTTCTTGCATGCATCTTTGGAAGGTACTCGGGGCATTCCTTAAACCGAACCACATTATGGTGCAAGCATAAACACCCCAATTCGTGATAAAAGGTGTCTTTGATATGTCCTATTTTGCCATCCTCACCTGATTATATCCACTGTAGCCATCTAGAAACGAATACATTTCATGCCCTGCTACCCTGTTGAGCATTGTGTCCAGAAAGGGGAGAGGGAATGGATCCGGTACAGTGGCAGCATTCAGTTTCCGGTAATCAACACAGATATGCAACTGTTAATTTTTCTTCGTGACGATCACTATTGGAGATATCCACTCAGCATGCTCAACTGGCACAATGAATCCCACCTTCAATAAACGATTAAGTTCTGCTTTGACCTGTGCTGCATAATTGGGGTTCATTCGGTAACTAGATTGTTTGATTGGCCTCGCCTCCGGTTTGAGCACTACCCGATGTTGATAAATTCGTGGGTCAAGACCTTTCATGTCTCTATAATCCCAAGCAAAAACATCGGAGAATTCACGCAGGAGTTTTACCAAATCATTTTGGAATGTCTCTGATAATCCTGCCTTAATCTTAACTGGTCGTGGGTTGACCATATCACCCAAATTATATGTTAGTAATTGATCTTCCGGTACATAAAACTGTCGAGGTTTTACCAAATCATCAGCTGACTGCAAGAGTTGATGTAAGGTGAATTCATCCATAGCTACACTATCATCTGCTTCGGCATCTCCGGTCACTGGTACCACCGTACAAGCTATCGGACTCCACTGGTCTGCTACCGACTGGAGATCGATAGTACCTAATGAGATCAGATCCTTATTGGTCTTCAAGAATGCCTCTTCCTCATCATCAAATAATCCATCCAACATATGGACCGGCTCCGCTACGTATGGTCGTGCTTCCTCTAAGGTTTTATGTTCATTTCTTTTTCATTTTATCTCAAGAACAAATGTGATTTTTATTTATGATCTTGTGACTCATGTGGGTGGAGTTGTTTTTCTTGTGTGATGTTATATTTTCTCCAGAATGGTGAATCCAAAGGAACTACCAATCCATGATTTCAAAGCAGACTCAGTAACTTTGTCTAGAGGACATTGGTTCTTAGATAGTGAAGCAACAGTAGAACAAGTAGAGCTAGAGTCTGATGAAGAGGAAGAAATTCTAGAAGCAGAGAAGATAGTCAAAGAACTCAAAGAAACCCTTGGTATCATTGGTCAGCATATTTTTAATGTGGGAGCTGGAGGTTACAAGTACACCATGCTGTGCCAGGAATTTTACAAATTCCAAAAAATTGCAGTCAATTACAAAAGATGGAAAGCAGTAGGATTACACAGGCTGTTGGATGAACCCTTATTTTTCATAGACTTTGAAAGAGTAGCACAGGTAATGAATAGTCTGCTAGAGTTTGGAAGGGGCAATGATGCATATTTCAGGTGCTCTGTCAAGGATAAAGAAAACAAGGAAGTAAATATTACTATAAAGGCAGAGCATATCAAGGCAGCTCTCCAGTTTTATTCCATGGGAACTAAGTTGGACAACAGTTTTGTCAAGAAGAATAAAGCAACCTATGCAGGATATTCCAAATTTCCTGATTTCAAAGGAAAAGGGAATGAAGAGTATGCCATCAGAATGTTCCTTCAATATTTTTGTTTTCCAAAACTACCTAGATACACCATGCCACACAAACCAGTGACATTGATCATGTTCAATAATAAGGACAGAACCAAACCTTTTGGAATAGGGGATGTAACTCCAGATATACATGATCAATTGAAGGAAGCAGCCAAACATTGGGAGCAAAGGAAGTTCATGAATGGGGCTCAATTCTTAACAAGAATTATATATCATGTTCTAGGAATGGAGGATCAATTGAAATTGGCTTAGAAGCTCAATACTTCAGAAGTTTGATGACTGGAATCAAAAGTCCTTCTAGGATTATGTCTGTAAGAGAAGCAGAAGCCCAACCAAGCATGAGGGGAGGAGAAAGGAAAAGAAAGGGAATCTCAAAAGAATTCATTCCTATAAAGAAAAGAAGATTGGATCCTAGAAAGGTAGAATTAGAACAGGTGGAAGCAACTAAGGAAGAGCATGAAGCTGCTCAGAAGGAAGTTGAGTCTTCAAATGACCCTCATCCACCTCAGACAAGAAAAGAGCAATTGTATACATATTTGACTCAAGGAAACAATAAAAGGGCAGTATATGAAGCCCAATATCAAAAAATGTTGGAAGACTACTCATGCAAAGCAACTAACTGGATACAAGAAGAAGTAGAACACTATGAGGAGTTGCATGACCAGATGATGGCAGCAGAGACTGAAGAGGTTTTTGTTAAAAAGGAAGTAGAATTGTTGGCTTAGTTCAAGGAGTTACAGGGTCCTCCTGAACCTAGGACCACAGTAGTAGTGAAGAGGAAGGTTCAGAAGAAACCTATGCAGAAAAGGAAGCTGACCAAGAAGAACAAGGGAAAAGCAATAGAACCTGTACAAAGGATGGAGACAAGAAAATTGTCTGTAGAAGAAAAGAAGCAGGAGGAATCCATTGTTATAGAAGAACAAAGAATGGATAAGTCAGAAATAGTTGGTCCTTCACAGTTCTCTTCAGACTCACAAAGTGACATTGAAAATTTTTTGTTGAAAAGCTTGATTTTATACTACCTAGCACACCAAATGTGACAGTACAAGCCTCTGAAAGAATTAAAACACCAGAAGATTTGAGTGAGAAGTCACAAGGAAAACAGGTCCAAGAAGAAGCAGCAAAGAAGGTTAGTCCAGGAGAAGAGAAAAGGTTACTAAAAGGTAAAGGAGTGATGATGGAAGAAGAGGTTGAAGTGAGGAAGGAGTTCAGTTGTGGATTAGTGGATTCAGGGTTTAAGACAGTATGGACAAAACCTGTACATCAAACCTATTTAAAATTTAATGAGGGGAAGTTAGAAGCAGAAAAAGAAGCTCAGTTATGCAGCTCAGTACACAAGCAAGAAGACAAATATCAAATTAAGGAAACTGAGGAGGTAGTAGAAAAAATGAATTCCAAAGAAGTGAAAGAAGGGAATACAGAAAAAGAAATAAACCAAAGTATAGAAGATATACTTTAGGACCTACATCATAATGAGGAATTCACAACTACAGAAGATCAGGGGAAAGAAGAAGATTTGGATCTTATGGATATAGATGAACAAGAGGAGGGACAAAAGGAGCAAATAGTCAATGATCAGATAAAGCTCTCTGTGGAAACTGATTGAACCATAACTCAAAATTTTAAAGTACAGGAAAAGGAAGGACAGGTCCTTGAAAAGGAGCAACAAGGAATGGAGAAAAAGAAGGTAGAAGAAATGGAGATAATTAAAGAAACATCAGATCATGAGAAGAAGGAGGATAAGACATTAGAATATGAGGAAGATGTTGAAGATAAAGAAGAAATGGAAGCAGAAAAGGGCTATGAAGAACAAAAGAACCAGGTTATAGAATATGAGGAAGAAGACGAAGAAGAGGATGACTGCAAGGAAGAAAAGCAGATAGAAGTAAAGCAAATAGAGATGGAAGCTGGATTAGAAAGAATACCTAAAGATATCAGGTCTGCTTGTCAAGTAATCATGAGCAACATAGAGCAGTTCAGACCATCTAGTAGAAACATGATCATATCAGGAATGGTGGTTGAATCAGATTTTGTGAAAGGAAGTAGAATCTTTAATGAGCAAAAGAAAGAAAAGGAGCAATTGAAGGAACAGCTGAAAATTGTTCAAGAAAGAAATGAGGACTTGACCAACAGGATAATTTCCTTGGAAGAATTAGAGGTTCAACAACAAAACAAAATTCAATTTCTTGAAGAGAAGTGTGCAAAGCAGTTAGAGCATAGCAGTAAAATAGAAATGGAGATGAAGAAAATAGAAGGAAGATACATAACACTTCAAAGCTCATATCAGATTATGGTCAAAGCAAATGAAGAAATAAGCAGGCTATTGATGGAAGAAGGTCAATTAAAAGAAGAAAGCAAGAGTGAACAGGTAACACAAGATGAGAGAGAAGAATTGAATAAAGAAATTATAAGACTACAAGCAGAGCTGAAGGAAGCTAAGGAGTTGGAAAAACAAGCTAGTGTACATGCTGCCAGTTCAATGAGAGGATATAATAAGCTACATTTGGATATAGCAAAAGAGAGGAATGATTGGCAGTTAAGTAGGGAATAAGAAAGAAGTGAGTGGAAATCAGAAAGAGAGTTGTGGACATCTCAAAATAGAAGCTTAATGTTGATGGTGGAAGAACTACATAAAAATTTGGAAAACCCACAAAGCCAGGTTGAAGAGCAGGTAGAGACTATAGAAGCAGAAGAATTCGAAGGGGAAGATGATAACAGAACTCAACACTTTAATGAACAAGAAAATAAAGTAGCAGTTGAGGAATATTCAGATGAGTTTGTTCAAAAACTTTTAACAGATAAAGAGTCTAGAATGGAATTCATCATAAAAATGCATAATGAATATGAAGAACAGATTGTGAAATTTGCTCTCAATAAATGAATCAATCCAGACCAACATCATTGGGCAGCAGATGGTCTAGGAATACCTTTTTGCATGATTATTGAAAGCATTAAAAATTATCAGCTGGCAAGGGTAGGATTTTCATCAAACAAGTATTTGGAATACGAAGAGGATATCAATGTAACAAAGGAGTTATTTGAAAAAGCAAATCCTAAATGGAGGAACAGGTGGTTAGATTCCAACAAAGAATGCAAGAAAATTTGGAAAGAAGCACATATTCAGCTAAAGATAAATCCAACTTATTGTCCAGTAGCAAGAAGAAGGGAATGGACTGTGTTTTGGGAAAGGAGAAATGCAGGACAGATTCGAGCAAAATGGCTGAACTTTCCAAAGATAGAAGGACCTAAAGCAGGAACATGGCCAACAAAGAAATATATGGTTGACGCAGAAGAGTCTATCATATCTACATATAAAGATGTCAATGATCTAGCTTGTATTCTATTGATCAGAGTAATGAGACTCATATTGGCATGTATAGAAACTTTTACAGATACAGATGTCAGAACCCTCAACTATATTGGTTTCAATTCACCAACCGATGCCTTACTTTTTGACTTAAGTGAAACCCCCGACAGAATCTATTTAATGGCCTATTATAGTAGGACAGTATTTTTGGGAAGTCACTATCTTCAGATTTTTGAGGACGCTTTTGATTATGGATTTTTTGAAAGAGAATCAGAAATCTTTCGAAATCTATCAGTAGTCACAAAATCTAGACTCACAACCTATGAAGCAGCATATACAGAATATTTAAAGAAAGATGTAATAGATAAACCAGAGGCAGTTGTACAATGGAGAAAAGCATTATTTGAAATGGTGAATAGCTTGGACATCACAGAAAGAAAAAGTCATGATCTACTATCACAGGTTTATCAAAGAAAGAAGTGAAGGAAGTACTCATTATGTACCAGCAAGATTTTTTTGTCAGGAGCCAAAAAGTCTAGGAGGGGAAGAATGTTGGAAGAAGCACTTTTTGAAGAGAAAGATTTGTAAAATGTCAAAAAATTGTAGAAATATTTATGCAAATGATGTAAAAATGAGGAAGAGTCTTCCCCATGTAAATTAGAATCATATGTATTTTTTCTAGAATTTTTGGAAGCTCTTTGATAGCATATTTTTAGATTAGAAGGGAAAAGGACCAAAAATCAAGTGTGAAAAGGGACACTTGAAAATGTATAAAAGATAATTTCCTCTATTTTGAGAGGGTTGGTTGTATTATCTTGCTATCCAAGTAATTGGAGGAGCTCTCCTTGCAGAAATCGTGTTTCTTCCTTTCAAGTACTTTCTTTTGATTTGTTGAGTCTATTCTATGTGTGATCCATGGAATTTGTGAGCTACAGTTGTGTATTTCTGATGAATGTGTATGAAGAGAGGTGATTCTTAGAGTAATGAGTGAGAAAGTGCTGAAGAATAGAGTAGAGATGGAAATAATTAGATTTCACAAAATCGCGATGGTCTAGGTTACAGGTATCATTTTTGAGATTTGACTTCATAATTGTGTTCTGCTGAGAAAATGGCTTTAGGGACCAAGATCATTGAAAAAGATGTAGTGTAGCTCAAGATAATAAAAACCCTAGAAATTTCTCTTCATCTTCATCATTACTCAGAAAAACAGTCATTATCCTCTTATTCTTGGATTCCATTAACTTAGAAGGGGCTGTGGTCTTTGTATACTTTTCGGATTGACGAATGTAAGATGTATTGTTGATCCTTCAAATGATCTTGTCTTTTTAATGAAAAAGTGCAAAGATCATCCACATAAATTTCCATGATATTTCAAAGGAATTCTTTGAATATGTGACACATTAATCTTCGAAAAGTTGCTGGGGCATTAGTTAGACCAAAAGGCATAACCCTAAAAGCATAGATTCCCCATTCTTTGGAAAAGGAAGTTTTATGTTGGTCTTCCAAAGCTATGGGTACCTGATTCTACTATGAAAAACCATCCAGAAAACTATAGACCTCCTTACCTACCACTCTTTCCAAAAGATGGTCTGTTATGGGTAATGGATAGCTATCCCTTATAGTTGCAGCATTCACCTTTTTCAAGTTAATGCATACCCTGAGTTTTCCATTCTTTTTTGGTACTACAACTATAGGAGATATCCATTCTGTGTACTCAATCTCATAGACGAAATTGGTAGCCAGCAGCTTGTCAATTTCTTCCTTTATTTTGGAAGAATATTTGTCATTGAATGTGTAGTGTCTTTGTTTGCTAGGTTTTGCATCAGGTGTAATAGGAATCTTATGCTCACAGATTGCATTTGTTTCCCCAACTTTTGTTTCAAACAATAATTGTCTAGTTCCCCCATTTTTAGTTGTGCTTCTTCTATGATTTGTTTGCATCTTTGCATCCTTTCATGCTCTATATCTGGCATAGGATAAGCCATCACATGGTCTGTAGAATTTGGTCCCTCTTAAATTCTTCCCTTGTATGCTCTTATTAAGGTGTCCAGACTCTATGGATTTTTTGTCTCTTGCTGGGTTTGTGTCTTGTGAGGTAGACTATTGTTTGATTGTTCTATAGTCTCTTCTTCCAAATTTTCACCCATTCTCATTTTTCTTTCCCATCTCCCTTTTTGTCAGTTTTTCTTTTCTTTTGGAAATGGAATTTTCTTATGTTCCTGTGTATATGTCTCTTTTGTTGTTTCTTGTTGTTTGGCCTGTGCTCTTGTTATAGCATTTACAGTTACCTGGTCATGGTCACTCAATTCTTCTTGCTCCATTATATTTACTGTTTTTAATGGTATGTTACTAGATGTGTTCTATTGTTTTTGAGGGTTTCTTGGACAATCCTTTATTAAGTGTTCCCTGCCACAATCTTTGCAATAGGCTCCTTCTATCCTTTGTGTAGGAGGTTGTGGACAGTCTCTAATGAAATGTTCCCCTCCACATCTATAACAAGTTATCTTTTGACTCCCTTTGAATTGAGGTTTCTGATTGGACATGTAATTATTGGTTATGTACATGAATGTGGCTGTATCCAATTCAATTTTCCCATTTCCCAAATCTAGGGCTTGCAAATTGCAATTCTGGTTCCCTCTGTTCATATCCTTCCCACTTGTATTTGACTGGTACCACAATTGTTGGTAATGGTGGTTATTGCCCAAGTACAGGTCTTGGTTGCTCAACAAATCCAGACTCTCTTTGTAAATTATGTTGGTTCACATATTCTCTTTCCTTAATGGGTTGTTTATTGTAGAAGCATTCTTCTCTGGTATGGTTTGTCCATTTTCTTCCCAATGTACATTATTTGAGTGTTTTCCTATCTTGCAAATGTTGTGGTTTTTGATAGGGACATTGTTGTACCAGATGATTTTCTCCACAATTATAGCATTTCTTATTTGTTGCTATCCTGTTGTTTATCAAGTTTGTTTTGGTGCTAACTTCTAGGGCTTTGGCAATAGCTTGTGCTAATTCTTCTCTTGGTGGGATTTTATCTTCATTTGTTCTAGGTTGATCAAATGCTAATAGATCTTGTCCCCTATTATCCTCTAAATCTATTGCTTCCTTTACACATGCTCCTAGGTCAGGGCATCTCCTATAATACACCAAGGTTCTTAATTGGGCACTTCTCAGTCCTTCTATGAATAGAGATACTTGTCTTGCCATGGATGGTACCTCCTCTCTTGGACATCTATCAATGTATTGCTTGAATCTCCTAGCTGCTTCTCTGATATTTTCATCTTTTTGCTGCTTAAAGCTATGTATCAAGGTAGCTGTACTATGTTTTATTCTGGTTTTTGAGAATTCCCCTATGAAGGCTTCAAGGAAAGACTCAATGTCTGGATACATTTCCTTTCTCAAGGGAATGAACCAAGATAGTGCAGGTCCAGTTAGGGTTAGACCAAATGCTTCAAATTGTACTTTGTAATCCTCTACTTCTTCTCTCCTAATTAATTGTCTAAATTCCGCAGCATGAGCATGAGGATCATAATATCTTTCATATTGATTCTTCATGCATTTAGCTACTTGATAGGGCCTAAGCATTCTTCCATAATTTTTCCACTGATGTCTCCTTCTGAATGGAAAATCATTAATTCCTTCTGCTTCTCTTTCAAAAGGATTTGGGGAAGTATGTATTCTCCTACCTTGTCGTTGTTCAATATTATTGTGAGTTTCATTTTGTCTTGGCAAATCTGATTGCCTTAGGTTTTGTTCCCAAGGTCTCTTGTCTGCACACTGCCCTAAATCATTAGAGTTTTCTGGATCTTGTGAGAAGATGTATACACATCCTTGTATATCCTCATATCTTCCATCCTTAAATTGTGCCATTGGTGTTATATTTAGGGGAACTTCTAAGTCTCTCAACCTAATGAGGAACTTATGCATCCCATCCTGATACACATAGGTTCCAAACCTATTTGTATACATATATTTGAGAATATTTCTATAATCACTAGTTTCAGAGGGTTCACTGCTTTCATTTAGATTTTCCATGTTATTTTCTTCCCCTAAGTCTTTTTCTTGTAAATCTCCTATTACTGGCTCTATTTTCTTCCTTTTTAGATCTTGTTTAGAAGGTGTAATCAATTTATTACCAGATCTCAAAATCATTCAACTAATTCACAATTCTGTGAAGAGAATCGTGTTTTCCACGATTCTGTGAAGAGAATCGTGTTTTTCACGATTCTGTGGATAGAATCATGTTTTTCACGATTCTGTGAATAGAATCGTGTTTCTCACGATTTTGTGGAGAGAATCGTGTTTCTCACGATTTTGTGGAGAGAATCGTGTTTTTCACGATTCTGTGGAGGAAATCGTGTTTTTCCACGATGCTGTGAATAGAATCGTGATTTTCACGATTCTATGGAGAGAATCGTGTTTTTTACGATGCTGTGAATAGAATCGTGATTTTCACAATTCTATGGAGAGAATCGTGTTTTTTCACGATTCTGTGGAGAGAATCGTGTTTTTCATGATTCTGTGATGAAAATGGTGTTTTTCATGATTCTGTGAATAGAATCGTGATTTTCATGATTTTGTGGACAGAATCATGTGTTCCATGATTCTGTGATGAAAATCGTGTTATTCACGATTCTGTGAATAGAATCGTGATTTTCACGATTTTGTTCTTAGACAATTGTGATTGCTCACAATCGTTAAAAGCACTATTTTCTTATGAAAATCGAGTTTTGGGAGTCGCGATTTTGTGTTTTAATTCAGAGAATCGCAATTTTGTGTTTGATCACAAAATCGCACTTTTGAAAAAACACGCTTTTGTGTTCAAATTTAGAGAATCGCGATTTTGTGTTTGATCACAGAATCGTGATTCTGAGAAGTTTTTCTAAAATTTTTCAAGTTCTTGATTTTTAAGTTTTTGTTTCTCAAATAGAATCGTCTTATTAAAATTTTATCATGCAATAAAAGAGTTTTAGCAAAATTATTATTTTTTCTCAGTAAAACGCAAAAATCCGAAAATCGCGATTCCATGTTTTTTACAATTTTTTGTGTTTTTGTGCTCTAACCATCATATGAAAACTTGAAATAATGCAAAAATTTATTGGAAGACCATTACCTTGCTTGCTTGATCAAGAAAACTCCCAAAAACTTGTATTTGCTGACAGTCGGGATTCTGTGCACTTTTCTCTGGTTCCCTCTTTCTTTCTCTCACTCAAATGAGCCATTTTTCAGAAATTACATGCTTTTATAGCCTTCAGACAATCGCAATTTTGTATGAATTTCTCAGACTTTCCACTTTTCTCTGTATGACCCTTATCCTCAACTAATTTTGTGGTTCTGAATCACGATTCTTATCTTTTAACAAAATTTACTTCCTTTATCCTCCTGATGAAAATGGTGATTCTGTACCCAATTTTTGGTTTTAATTCCTTTATGTTCCATTACTACTGTTATTTTGAAATTTGATTTTCTTTACTCCCTCAAATTTATGAAACCTCTTACAATCACTTACCTCAATACCCAAATGTGCAAAAATAATTCAAATTCTTTTCTTACAGAAAATTGGGATCCTGTGAAGAGAATCGTGTTTTTTCTGAACTTCCAACTTTTGCACTTTTTGACTTTTCTTTCCACCTAGTCCCCTTCAGTGTTCTTCACCAACTCCAGATCACTTGTGACCTGCAATTATACACCATCAAAACTTATTTTAAAAGTCTTTTTTGAAGAAATTTAAACAGCAACCTCTATTCTAGATATTTTTTTATTTTCTTTCAATTTTCTGAATTTTTTTCCATTTTTTTCTTCTGCATATTCAACAACAATACTCTAGTCCAACTTTCTAAGAAAAAAGGAGATTTGTCTGAATTTTTTAATGAATTTTATGAATTTTTTTAGCATTTTGCCTTAAATCAAGGTAAACACTTCACTTAGGGTTTCTTGTTTAAAGATCCATTGATCTTTTGTTTCATGATTTGTTATATTCCTCTATGCTTGCAATCTAATCAGTTTAGGAGTAGAGCTTTCCAAAGAAATATGTGATGAGAAGTGCAATTATCAATTCATGCAAAGATAAACTCAAACATTTTTCTTTTCAAGATACAAATAAATCTTTTCTCAAGATTTTTGCTTTGCCTTGGCTAACAAATGGATCTTATCTATTTGCCTATAGCTACTTCACTTGACTTTCCTCAATGCAATCATGTCATCTTTTCCAAGATTAACAAATTTGCTTGGTACTTAGTCAAAAAGCACTCTACAATTGCAAAGATAGTTCTACCTTCCCTTCAAAAAATCTTGATTCAATTTTTCATACACCTGCACTTTACTTGGAAAACACGATTCTCTCCACAGAATCGTGAAAAAACATGATTCTCTCCACAAAATCGTGAAAATCATGATTCTATTCATAGCATCGTGGAAAACCATGATTTCCTCCACAGAATCATGAAAAAACACGATTCTCTCCACAAAATCGTGAGAAACACGATTCTCTCCACAAAATCGTGAGAAACACGATTCTATTCACAGAATAGTGAAAAACACAATTCTATCCACAGAATCGTGAAAAACACGATTCTCTTCACAGAATCGTGGAAAACACGATTGTCTTCACAAAATTGTGAATTATTTGAATGATTTTGAGATCTGGTAATAAATTGATTACACCTTCTAAACAAGATCTAAAAAGGAAGGAAATAGAGCTAGTAATAGAAGATTTACAAGAAAAAGATTTAGGGCAAGAAAATAACATGGAAAATGTAACTGAAAGCAATGAACGCTCTGAAACTAGTGATTATAGAAAAACTCTCAAATATATGTATACAAATAGGTTTGGAACCTATGTGTATTAGGATGGGATGCATAAGTTCCTCAATAGGTTGAGAAACTTAGAAGTTCCCCTAAATATAACACCAGTGGCAC
The DNA here is from genome assembly GCA_020310875.1 of Ceratopteris richardii. Lineage (NCBI taxonomy): Eukaryota > Viridiplantae > Streptophyta > Polypodiopsida > Polypodiales > Pteridaceae > Ceratopteris > Ceratopteris richardii. Next base: position 121,780,027 of record CM035413.1, read on the forward strand.
AATTTAAGGATGGAAGATATGAGGATAGACAAGGATGTGTATACATCTTCTCACAGGATCCAGAAAACTCTAATGATTTAGGGCACTATGCAGACAAGAGACCTTGGGAACAAAACCTAGGGCAACCAGATTTGCCAAGACAAAATGAAACTCATAATAATATTGATCAACCACAAGGTAGGAGAATACATACTTCCCCAAATCCTTTTGAAAGAGAAGCAAAAAGAATAAAGGAGACATCACTGGCGAAATCATGGAAGAATTCTTAGGCCCTATCAAGTAGCTAAATGCATGAAGAATCAATATGAAGGATATTCTAATCCTCATGCTCATGCTGCAGAATTTAGACATTAATTAGGGCAGAAGAAGTAGAGGACTACAAAGTACAATTTGAAGCGTTTGGTCTAACCCTAACTAGACCTATACTATCTTGGTTCATTCCCTTGAGAAAGGAAATGTATCCAGACATTGAATCTTTCCTTGAAGCCTTCATGGGGGAATTCTCAAAAACCGGAATAAAACATAGTACAGCTACCTTGATACATAGCTTTAAGTAGCAAAAGGATGAAAATGTCAGAGAAGCACCTAGGAGATTCAAGCAATACATTGATAGATGTCCCAGAGAGGAGGTACCATCCATGGCAAGACAAGTATCTCTATTCATAGAAGGACTGAGAAGTGCCCAATGAAGAACCTTGGTATATTATAGGAGATGCCCTGACCTAGGAGGATGTGTAAAGGAAGCAATAGACTTAGAGGATAAGAGGGGACAAGATCTATTAGCATTTGATCAACCTAGAACAAATGAAGATAAAATCCCACCAACAGAAGAATTAGCACAAGCTATTGCCAAAGCCCTAGAAGTTAGCTCCAAAACAAACTTGATAAACACCAGGATATCAACAAATAAGAAATGCTATAATCGTGGAGAAAATCATTTGGTACAACAATGTCCCTATCAAAACCACATTATTTGCAAGATAGAAAAACACTCAAATACTGTACATTGGAAAGAAAATGGACAAACAAACCATACCAAAGAAGAATGCTTCTACAATAAACAAGTAATTAAGGAAAGATAATATGTGAACCAACATAATTTACAAAGAGAGTCTGGATTTGTTGACCAACCAAGACATGTACTTGGGCAACAACCACCATTACCAACAAATGTGGTACAAATCAAATACACACCAATAGAAGAAGAAAGCTCAAGACTTAGATCATCTTACAGAGAGGATTATCATTGGAATGAAGATTATCAGGAAGAGTGGGAAGGATATGAACAGAGGGAACCAGAATTGCAAGCCCTAGATTTGGGAAATGGGAAAATTGAAATGGATGCAACCACATTCATGTACATAACCAATAATTACATGTCCAATCAGAAACCTCAGTTCAAAGGGAGTCAAAAGATAACTTGTTATAGATGTGGAGGGGAACAATTCATTAGAGACTGTCCACAACCTCCTACACTAAGGATAGAAGGAGCCTATTGCAAGGATTGTGGCAGGGAACACTTAATAAATGATTGTCCAAGAAACCCTCAAAAACAAGAAAACACATATAGTAACATACCATTAAAAAAAGTAAATATAATGGAGCAAGAAGAATTGAGTGACCATGACCAGGTAACTGTAAATGCTATAACAAGAGCATAGGCCAAAAAACAAGAAACAACAAAAGAGACACATACACATGAACATAAGAAAATTCCATTTCCAAAAGAAAAGAAAAACAGACAAAAATGGAGATGGGAAAGAAAATTGAGAATGGGTAAAAATTTGGAAGAAGAGATTATAGAACAATCAAACAATAGTCTACCTCAGAAGACATAAACCTAGCAAGAGACAAAAAATCCACAAAGTATGGACATCTTAACAAGAGCATACAAGGGAAGAATTCAAGAGGGACCAAATCCTACAAATCATGTGATGGCTTATCCTATGCCAGATATAGAGCATGAAAGGATGCAAAGATGCAAACAAATCATAGAAGAAGCACAACTCAAAATGGGGGAACTAGACAATTATCAAACAACAGTTGGGGAAACAAATGCAACAGAAACAAGGAAAACTATTGATCAGGAAGATAATTCACACATAACCTTCCAAATCAATATAGACAAACAATGTACACTTTATACCACACCACATTAGAGGAGTTGGTAAAACAAAATCCTCACTTACAACACAATATGAAAAAGTGGGAAGCAATGCCAAAGAATTTTGATCCACAGCAATAGGAATTGGAAGAGTTGTTGTACATTCCTATTGATAAAATAGGAGGGTATTGTGAAGGAGAAGAAGGGAACTCAACTCTGAAAATACAATTTGATAAAAATCATGCCAAAGCTAGATTAGATAGTGGATCAGGTGTGGCTATCATGACTAAACAGACCTGGGAAAGATGAGGAAAAATGAATTAGTACCCACTAAAATGAGATTACAACTTGAAGATGGACACATAGAAAAACCCCTAGGAATATGGGAAAAGGTGATTGTGGAAATATGTGGAATAGAAATAGAGCATACTTTTGCCATAGTTGAATTTCCACAATCCACTTCATATGAATTTATCCTAGGAAGACCATTTATGAGACAAATGCAAATTGTGCAAGATTAGGGTAATGATTGCCTATATCTTCAAAGCAAAGGAAGGATAACTAGAGTGAATCTAAGAAATGGTCAATATTGTGATATGTCCCCTCAAGAATGGTTCAAAATACATCAAAATCAAGAATTACGTGAAGAATCAGAGATTGAAGATCAGAATGAAACACAATCATCAATATGGAAATGCAATGTGATAAGCAACCTCACAGATAGAAAAAGAAGGTTAAGAAATGAAGATTGTGGAGAAGGAACAAAATTACACGATGAGAGCTATATACCACAAAAATTCAAAGATGAAGAATTTGAGCCTTATGGTTGGAACCAAATTTTGGCCACCATGGATCTAGCCAATGATGAGTATGTGGGAGTGAGATTCCAAAATGAAGAAGGATATGATATTTTTCACATAGGAATACAAATGATAAAAGTGTCAAAAACTGAAGAGGACCAGGAGGAAGAAATAATATTGAAAAATGGTAAAACACAATATTTGGAAGAAGTAGAAGCCACAGATGCAATAAAAGACAAAATCTTAGGCAAATATAGAAAAAACAAACACAAGGAAATAGAAAAAGATCAAGAGGTTGAAAAAAATAAGGAAATAAAAAACAAAGATCAATAGTTTGATGTACTTTCAAATTTCAAGACTTATGAAGTGGAGGACAGACTACTTCTAAAAGTGAAACCAAAGAGAGAAAAGAAAAAAGGAGAGGCATATGACAATGAGGAATAAACTAAGAAGGTGATGATCACACAGGAAGAGGGGGAAGAAAGACATATTGTAATAGTTGATGACATGACAAATCAAGAGGAGGAAGCATTAAGGAATTTGGCCAGAAACTATAGGGATGTGTTTGCTTACAACTACAAGGAAAGAGTGGCAGGTAAGGAGGTCTATAGTTTTCTGGATGGTTTTTCAGGGTACAATCAGGTACCCATAGCTTTGGAAGACCAATATAAAACTGCCTTTTCCACAGAATGGGGAATCTATGCTTTTAGGGTTATGCCTTTTGGTCTAACTAATGCCCTAGCAACTTTTCAAAGATTAATGTGTCACATATTCAAATAATTCCTTAGAAGTATCATGGAAATTTATGTGGAAGATCTTTGCACTTTTTCATTAAAAAGACAAGATCATTTGAAAGATCTGGAATGTATATTTAAAAAATGTAGAACATACAAAGTATGTCTAAATCCAAAAAATTGTGTGTTCTTTGTGAGGCAAGGGAGAATGTTGGGTCATATAGTTTGTAGAAATGGAATTTCAACAGATGAAAGAAAAATTAAGGCCATAATAGAACTTCCAAGACCAACAAATGTAAAGGAACTTCAAACTTTCATGGGACATTGTGGGTATTATAGAAAATTTGTACACAAGTTTGCAGATATTGCAAAACCTTTGTATGCTTTGATCACAAAATTTGAGTGGACTAAAGAGTGTGACAAAGCTTTTGAGACTCTAAAAACTTGTTTGGTAACAACACCAATTCTGAAAACCCCACAGTGGGATAAAATTTTCCATGTCCATGTGGATGCTTCAAATTATGCTTTGGGATGTGTGTTAGCACAACCAATAGAAGGGAGCAAACTAGACTTTCCAGTTGCTTATGCTAGTAGGCAATTGAATTCAACAGAGAAAAATTACACAACCATTGAGAGGGAAGGATTGGGAATGATATTTGCCGTGAAAAAATATAGACATTACCTCTTGACCAACAAGTTTAAATTCTTTGTGGATCACCAAGCTTTACTCTACTTAGTAATTAAACCTTGTCACACTGGTAGGATAGTCAGATGGTTTCTTCTACTGATGGAGTTTGAGTTTGAGGTAGTAGTCAGACAAGGAAAAACTCATTTGAGAGCAGACCATTTGTCCAGCATTCAAGCTAAAGAGCCAAGTTCACCTTTAGATGATGACTTGCCAGATACATATCTGTTTAAAGTAGAAAGTATTCCTGAATGGGCCATGACTTTAGTACCTTTGCTAACCATGGGACCGTGCAGAATATTTGAAAACAACACACATTTGGTATTACAAAGCAAGAATTTTATATTGCTAGCTAGACATTTGTATCATCTCAATCAGATGGGTATATTAGAATATTGTACTCCAGAAGAGGAACAACAGGATTATTTAAGAAGAGCTCATTGTTGGAATCCCTATATTCATGCTTCCATGATAGTCACCCTAAATAACCTCAATAGGATGGGAGTACACTGGCCTAATAAGATTCAAGATGTAAAAAAGTATATTTCCAACTGTTGGGAATGTCAATCCTTGCAAAATTCAGAAGTTATAACTTTATACTGGTTTCAGAAAAATCCAGATTGGAGTGCAAATATAATTGAGGAGTTGAAAAGAAACAAGAAAGGAAACCAATTAGGAGCCACTGCAGAATCAAAGAATCTACAAATGATTTCTGAAGAGTATCAACTGATAAGAGATCAATTGTACAAGAAAGAGATGGATGGATATTTAAGAATATGTGTTCCTGAAAATAAATATTTGGAAATATTAGAGATGACACATTGGTTTTTGGTGGCCAACTCTATTTCCTGATGCAAGAACATATGTAAAAAGATGTGACATTTGTCAAAGAGTGAGTCAACCAAATAAAAGAGACAATATGCCATTAGTACGATTAATTTCAGCAAGAGCATTTAGTAAATGGGGATTGGATTTTATTGGACCCATACATCCTCCAGCAAAACAATCCCATGCTGAATGTATACTAGTAGCCATAGATTACCTGACTAAATGGGCAGAGGCTAGGGCTACAAAAAGGAATGACGCTCAGACCACTGCAAGATTTCTTTATGAAAAATATTATCACCAGATTTGGATTACCAATTGAGTTGGTAAGTGATAGGGGGACTCATTTTTTGAACCAAATAATAGAAAACATAACTGAATATTTCATGATCAATCATAGAAAGTCAACCCCATATCACCCACAAGCCAATGGGTTAGCAGAAAGTACTAATAAAGTACTTTGCATTGTATTGTCAAAATTGGTAAACACAAATAGGAATGATTGGGATTTGCAACTTAATCATTTCTTATGCACCTACAGAGTGGCATACAAAACTGCACTTGGAACCACACCATTTAACTTGGTTTATGGATAAAACGCAGTTCTACCTTTAGAGTTCCTTATTCCAACACTAAGGGTGGGTAGTCAATACAAGTGGACTAGACATGAGTTATCTGAGAGAGTGGTGGAATTGGAAAAACTAGGAGCTTCTAGACTTCAAGCAATCATGAGCATATATGCAGACAAGAAAAGGCAAAAAGCTTATTATGATGTTCACATTAAAGAAAAGGACTTACAAGAAGAAGATCTAATTCTGGCATACACAATAAAAGATCATTAGAAGAAATTTCAGAAAAAAGGACATGGGCCTTATATTATCAATCAAATAAGTAGCAGTGGAGCTATCCAATTAGCTGATATAGATAGAGAAATCATGCCAAACTTCATAAGTGGATGTAGAGTTAAAAGGTATGATCTTCCATTAACAATTTCTGATTGGAGAAGAATACATCAAGCTCAAAATAGGAAAAAGAAGAGGAATAATTTAGAAAGGAGGCTCAACAGGAGGCAAAGGAAAGAATAAGAAAACTCAAGGAGCTTAGAGAAGTCCTTTTATGTGAAACACCTTTAAGAGTAAGAGAGCATTTGCCTGTTATAACAATGAATCTTCAGGATGAAAAAATCAAGGTTTTGATAGATTCAGGTGCACAAGTAAATTTGATGAGTTCAGCTTTGTTGGAAAAATTTAACCTAAAAAGGACTGAAAGTAAAACACTTATCAAAACCTTAGAAGGTCAGATAATACAAAGCATGTCTTCACTATCTATTAAAGTTAAGTTCAATAGAGAATATATGAAAATAGATTGTGAAGAATGGCCAGATCATATAATGATTGAGAAATTGATCTTGGGACAACCATGGCTTAGGCAAGGTAAAGTAATTTTGGATTTTGAAAATATGAAGCTTAAATTGACATTAAATAACAAAAGGTTTTTAATGTTTTTGTTTAGTGATGAAGAACAGGAAAATCAACAGGATATCTATGACTCAGAATTGGAGGGATTTACTTTTTCAATAGAAGAAACAAAGAAATCACAAACACCACCTCTTCATGACCAAATTTACTTCAATCAAAAACAGGAGAAAATTGAAGAAACAAAAGATGTTGAAAAGATAGAAAAAAGGTGGCAAGTATGGAATGGTTAGAAGCATCAAGGCATCAAGACAGGAAGAATGTGGAAACAGAGTACATACAAGCATTATCCATCAAAACAAATTCCCAGAACTAAATGGATATGGAAGCCAAAAACTTCCAAATACAGCTTATCAAAAGAAGATGGTTTTATTCCTAGAACAAAGTCAACAGGAATTAAGTATTATTGGGTAAGAAAATCAGATCTGATTCAATGGAAAGAAAACAAGCATTAAGATACTAAAAAGCTCAAAAAAAAGTATGCAGAGTTAAAGATGGAAGGAAAGACTTATCTCATACACACATGGGATTCTTGAAGAAATTTAGAATTTTACAAGAAGGAAATTATGACAACTTGGAAATTATTTCCAGTTGACTCTACCTTATTCTCTTTCTAAGAAAAGAAATAGGAGGGGAAGAGAGAGAAGTGAGGCAAATTATTATTATACTTAAAAAAAAGAGAAAAAAGAGAAAAAAATAAGAGAAAAATTAAATTTAAAAAAAAGAGAGAAAAAGAAGAGAGAAAAAGAAGAGAGAGAAAAATTATAAAAAAAATTATCAATTCTTTTGTAATCCTTTTGTTATATAAGTTATATTGCACAAGCAAGATATAGGGTGTAATTTAGGGTTTCTCTTTTTCATTCCATTTTTCTTTTTTCAGTTGTTCTTTTTATTATTTAAAAAATACAAAAAAGAGTTGTTAAAAGGAAAGAGAGCACTAGACATCTTGCTACACATGTAATGATCACTTCAATTGAGTTTTTATTTTTGACACAAATAAGAAAGTTCGAAATCCTCTAAGGTTTTATGATCATTTCTTTTTCATTTTATCTCAAGAACAAATGTGATTTTTATTTATGATCTTGTGACTCATGTGGGTGGAGTTGTTTTTCTTGTGTGATGTTATATTTTCTCGAGAATGGTGAATCCAAAGGAACTACCAATCCATGATTTCAAAGCAGACTCGGTAACTTTGTCTAGAGGACATTGGTTCTTAGACAGTGAAGCAACAGTAGAACAAGTAGAGCTAGAGTCTGATGAAGAGCAAGAAATTCCAGAAGCAGAGAAGATAGTCAAAGAACTCAAAGAAACCCTTGGTATCATTGGTCAACATATTTTTACTGTGGGAGTTGGAGGTTACAAGTACACCATGCTGTGCCAGGAATTTTACAAATTCCAAAAAATTGCAGTCAATTACAAAAGATGGAAAGCAATAGGATTACACAGGCTGTTGGATGAACCCTTATTTTTCATAGACTTTGAAAGAGTAGCACAGGTAATGAATAGTTTGCTAGAGGTTGGAAGGGGCAATGATGCATATTTCAGGTGCTCTGTCAAGGATAAAGAAAACAAGGAAGTAAATATTACTATAAAGGCAGAGCATATCAGGGCAGCTCTCTAGTTTTATTCCATGGGAGCTAAGTTGGACAACAGTTTTGTCAAGAAGAATAAAGCAACCTATGCAGGATATTCCAAATTTCCTCATTTCAAAGGAAAAGAGAATGAAGAGTATGCCATTAGAATGTTCCTTCAATATTTTTGTTTTCCAAAACTACCTAGATACACCATGCCACACAAACCAGAGACATTGATCATGTTCAATAATAAGGACAGAACCAAACCTTTTGGAATAATGGATGTAACTCCATATATACATGATCAATTGAAGGAAGCAGCCAAACATTGGGAGCAAAGGAAGTTCATGAATGGGGCTCAATTCTTAACAAGAATTATATATCATGTTCTAGGAATGGAGGATCAATTGAAATTAGCTCCAGAAGCTCAATACTTCAGAAGTTTGATGACTGGAATCAAAAGTCCTTCTAGGATTATGTCTGTAAGAGAAGTAGAAGCCCAACCAAGCATGAGGGGAGCAGAAAGGATCAACAATACATCTTACATTTGTCAATCCGGGAATTATACAAAGACCACAGCCCCTTCTAAGAGGATAATGACTGTTTTTCTGAGTAATGATGAAGATGAAGAGAAATTTCTAGGGTTTTTATTATCTTGAGCTATACTACATCTTTTTCGATGATCTTGGTGCCTAAAGCATGCCATTTTCTCAGCAGAGCACAATTATGAAGTCAAATCTCAAAAATGATACCTGTAACCTTTAGATGAGACAATCCCGATTATGTGAAATCTAATGATTTCCATCTCCTGCTCTATTCTTGAGCACTTTCTCACTCATTACTCAAAGAATCACCTCTCTTCATACACATTCATCAGAAATACACAATTGTAGCTCACAAATTCCATGGATCACACATAGAATAGACTCAACAAATCAAAAGAAAGTACTTGAAAGGAAGAAACACGATTTCTGCAAGGAGAGCTCTTCCAATTACTTGGATAGCAAGAATAATACAACCAACCCTCTCAAAATAGAGGAAATTATCTTTTATACATTTTCAAGTGTCCCTTTTCACACTTGATTTTTGGTTCTTTTCCCTTCTAATCTAAAAATATGCTATCAAAGAGCTTCCAAAAATTCTAGAAAAAATACATATGATTCTAATTTACATGAGGAAGACTGTTCCTCATTTTTACATCATTTGCATAAATATTTCTACAATTTTTTGACATTGTACAAATATTTCTCTTCAAAAAATGCTTCTTCCAACAGACACATGAAAACGTTTCAGTAGGACATTAAGGGAGATAATGATAGGAGTGCAAGTCAAGCTATGTACTCCAAGGACAAGAAAAAGAATGGCAAAGGGAAGCACTCAACTGATGATGGAGGATCTTCAAGCCAAGCTAATTTCACAAAAGGAAAGATGAATTTCAGAGGTAAAGGAAGAGGAGGTAAGAACAAAGATAATACTAAAGCTTGTTCGATTTGTGGAAGAACAAATCATTTGGAAAATGATTGTTGGTATAATAATCAAAATGGTGGAAACCATAATCAGAGTTTTAATCAAAGAGGTAGAGGAGGCAGAAATCAAAGAGGTAACTTTAGAGGAAGAGGTGGTAGGATATCATATGCTAGAGGAGGTGTAAGAAGTTTTCAATCTCAGTCCTACAACAGCAACTACTATAATTATGCATCAAATTAGAAGGATGACATGACTCTCATCTTGAATGCAACACATGAAGTAGTAGGAGAAGATCAAAGAGTGTTCTATATTGACTCAGGATGTAGCAATCATTGAGTGGCAACATATCATTGATGACTAATATGGAAGCAAAGGTGAATGGACATACAGTTCAAACAGGAGACAACACTAAGCATAAAGTGGAAAGCATTGGATCAATAAAGACAACGAGTGGAAGCACACTCTTAAGCAAGGTACTTTATGTTCCTACTATTCCTAAAAACTTGATAAGTGTAGGACAAATTGTGGAGAAGGGATATGAAGTCAGTTTCACAAATGATGGTGTTTATGTGCAAGATCCAAATGAGGGATATAGAAACATCATTATAGCTCAAAAAGAAGGAAGAATTTTTACTCTCAAGGTCCAAGGTAATATGGGACATGCATTGTTTACTTATGGAAGTCAAAAGATGTCTGACTTAGACCTATGGAATAAAAGGCTAGGTCATTTTAATGAGAGAGCCATAAAGGAAATGTCAAAGAATGATGTAGTGCTTGGATTGATGTTGAAGGTCAACATATGGTGTACAACTATGAAGCTTGTCAATTAGGTAAAGCACACAAAAGTTCATACAATAAATCAGGATACAAGTACTCAAACATGCTTGAGTTGGTTCATACAGATGTGTGGGGTCCTTCAAAGGACTATAGCATAAATGGATCTAGATATTATGTGTTTTTTGTTGATGATGCAACAAGGTGGATTAGCTTTTATGTAATCAAGGACAAATCAAAAGTGTTCAAGACATTCAAGCATTATCATGCTTATGCAGAAAGGAGTACAGGACAAAAGCTCAAGAGGTTGAGATCAAATGGAGGGGGAGAGTATTTTTCTAAATATTTTGATGATTATTTGTGGAATGCAGGTATAAAAAGAGAAGTAACTTGCAGGTAATCCCCTCAACAAAATCCAGTTGCAGAAAGCTAAACAGAGTTGGGAGAAGGCAATGCAAGAAGAGTATGATGCTCTACTTGAGAATGAGACATGGGAATTGGTGCCAAGACCAAAGAACCGGAAGGTGATTGGATGTAAGTGGGTGTACAAAACAAAAAGACTTGCAAATGGTGAGGTGTTTAGATACAAAGCTAGACTTGTGGTTAAAGATTATGCCCAAACTTATGGGGTAGATTATGATGAAACCATAAGTCCAGTTGCCAATATGTCTACAATTAGATCTCTAATTGCTATTGTTGCTTGTAAAGGATGGAAGTTATCACAATTAGATGTGAAGAATGCATTTCTGAATGGATAGATTGCAGATGAAGTGTACATGGAGCAACCAGAGGGTTTCATGGATTGAATTGGATCACATTATGTGTGTAAGCTCAAGAGAGTTTTGTATGGTTGAAAGCAAGCTCCAAGAACATGGAATTACAGGCTTGTTAAGTTCTTGAATGAATGTGGATATCAAGCTTCAAAAGCAGATAGTAGCTTGCTAGTGAAGGCAAGTGAAAATGGGTATATATACATGTGTATTTATGTTGATGATATTATTCTCATAGATACATATGCTCAAGGAATCAAGGATCTTAAGAAACAAATAGAGAAGGAGTTTAAGATAAGTGATTTGGGAAACTTATCTTATTTCCTAGGAATGCAGATTGTGTATACTCAACATGGAGTATATGTTACACAAGAGAGACACTTGAAGAATCTTCTGGTCAAGTTCAACATGGAGGATTGCAAGCCTTCAATCACACCATTGGAGGTAAATCATAAATTGAGCAGATATGGAGGTGAAGAATTTAATGACATGAAGAAATATCAGAGTTTGGTAGGTAGTCTGATCTATGCTACCTTGACAAGACCAGACCTATCATATGCAGTGGGTGTGTTATCACAATTTATGCATTGTCCAAAGAAGACTCATTGGATTGCAGCTCAAAGGGTACTCAAATATATCAAGGGAACTTTGAGTGAAGGTTTGCATTATGGTTTTAATACTGACACAAGAATCAAAGTGTTTAGTGATGCAGATTGGGCAGGTAATTCAGATGATAGAAGGTCCACTCATGGTTATCTCTGTTATATTGGAGATAAGTTAGTTTCTTGGTGCTCAAAGAAGCAACATACAGTTGCTTTGTCATCCAATGAAGCTGAGTATAAAGGAATGGTAGAGGCTGCAAAAGAAGTGATATGGTTAAAGACCTTGTTGAAGAGCGTTTGAACTGATCAGAGTACTCCAATTATTTTTGGAGACAATATGAGTTCATTATATTTGGCAGCTAATCCATTTTTTCATGCCAGGACCAAACACATAGAGATTCAGTATCATTTCTTGAGAGAAAAGGTACTTGATAAAGATATTGAAGTATTGTATACTCCAACAAAAGAGAAAGTTGCGGATATGTTGACAAAAAGCTTAGATGGACCTAAGCTACACAAGTTCAAAGAGATGGCAGGAATAAAGAAGAATGGAATAATCACAATTAGTGATTGAGGGGGAGCTGTTGGAACAAAGCAATCCCAAATTGATTATTATAAAGAGCTTGAAGCAAGTCAAGGATCAAAATGAAGTCAAAGAGTCATTGGAGAAACTGAAGAGATCTTAGAAATGTAGTTTGTACACATATGTACATTATTAGTTGAGAATTCTTGTAAAATGGATATAGATGATCCTTAGGATGATAAGGAATATGTAATAGATGTGGGATGAGTCTAGAATCATATGTATATAAGTCAAGGATGTAAACAAATAAGTGAGAGAGTCATTAGAAGCCAAGTGTCAATGAGATAGATGTGTAGAGAGTTATCTTCAGAAATTAGCATCGAGTCTTTCTCTGATTTCTCTCATCCTGATCATGTGGATCAAGAAATCTTTTGTACACATGTAATCTAGAAGTGTAGCTCAAGCGTAAGGACCACCTCCTTTACTTGTCAATCCGCGGAGACGTGAGGACCGGTATGGAGACCACGAGCAAGTGAAGGCACAAGTGTGTGAGTGAAAGCACACAAACATGCACACACATACACACACACACGCACACACGGTAAGATCAAAGAGAGGAGCAATGGAAGGACTTTGATTGCAAAAGAGTTCTCTTACAAAAGCTCTACTCTCTCACAAGCTAACCTCAAAAATGAGCTCTCTAGCTCTTTTTATAGTTTTTTTACTAGTTTTGGCCCTGTCCAGACCTAGTGTCCGGCCTAGTTAAAAATTAGGTTCCAAGGCTTATTTGAGAGCTCAAACAAAGTCTAAAAAATTATGAAAATTGGAAGTATGATACTTCTAATACTCCTCAAGCTCAAGGACTCCTTGGCTTGAACAAAATGGAGTTACAAAAATAGAAAATGGTATTTACAATGGTTTTTAGTGATGAAAATCACTATTGTTGTAGGGGATTCTTCTGAAAATTTGACATACACTTCTTGGAGCTCCCTACTTGCTCCTTCTACTTGTGTGTCCACCTCTTAATGTGCTCCTGTGCTTTGTCCTTGACCTTCAACTTGAACAAGAAGCTAACGAAGCTATGTTCAAATTTTGATGGTCTAATTCCTTTCATGTTGTGAGTATGATCAATAGGAACATGTATATGTAAAGTCTACAGGTAGACCTCTCAAAGTGGCCCACTTTTTTGTGTCAATGTTTTGTTTGGATCTCAGTGCATAGTGTAAAGTTTTTTATGACTAAGCATTCAAAATCTAAGTTGAAAGATAAGGAAGCTATGGCTAAAACCATTTAGCAAAACGGGATCTGTGTTATGAGAAATCAACCTTAGAAGTTGACTATGTCAAAGTCACTATTTCAGGAGAACAGTTTCTGACATACCTTTGATCTTAATGATCAAATCAGAGTTTTAATAATTGTTTTGAAGGCCTAATGAATTATATGATTGCAAAAAGGTAGCATGGAGGTATGTATATCATTAGACTGAAGAAATCTGAAGATATGTGCAGGTAATGAAGTCAACCTTTGAAGCAGACTTCTTGAAGAAGGAAAATTTTCATTCAGAGAAGTGATAGTGGAAGACTTAATAAATTAAGGTAACATTTGTGTAAAGTTTGGTCTATAACTGATATAGAGGTTCTCTTAAATCAGTATAGATCAAGTCTTTGGAGATTTAGAGGTCTCCAACATCTATCTATCTATCTATGTGTCTTTATTTATTTCTTTCTTTCTTTTTTTTTCTTTCTTTCTTTTCCATTTCAAAGCCTAACTTGATCTATGAACACCTCTATATCAAGTATAGACAAGATGTTACACAAACACTTCACAAATTTCCAAGTTTAAGAGTGAAGTGTATCTCCTTCTTCAATTTGGAATTTGTGTTCTTCTTCAAGTAGTGTGCCTCAAGATTCAACTTCATTACTTGCAAATGACACAACTTCTAATGCTTCAAAATATACAAGAATTTTAGTATAATCCTTGCACAGCCTTGAGTTACAATAGACACTTGACTAAACTTGTTAAAACTCTGTGTAATCACTAAGATCAAAAGTGTCTCCAAAATGGATGTCTGAAAATGGAGACTTCAACATAGGTGACGTTTAACATAGATTTCTCTCATAATACAACAAATTTTACAACATCCTTTTAGACCTAGCTTCCTTGTCTCTTAACTTACATTTTTAGTGCTTAAACACAAAAGACTTTACATGCATCACTAAGATCCAAGCACATATTTAATTGACAATATGCACGATTTTCGAGTCTTCACTTCAATGACTGGAGATATGAATGTCCCTATGAGCCATGCACACAATAAAAAGGGAACTAGGATAGAAAAAATCATTCGAAACATGGTTTACTATTGAATTAGATCTACATACAAGGATTTTCCATCCACCTGATCATCCTAAGAGAAATGTGACTTCGACTGAGTTCTAAATTTACTCATTTTCCTCGCCACATCTATCTTCACTATGACAATGAAATATCTATAGTTCTAATGACTTGATTTATTTATATAGCCATATAATATATGGATAGATTGATAGATAGATAGATAGGTAGATAGATAGATAGATAGTAAGAAAGAAAGAAAGAAAGAAAGAAAGATAGATAGATAGATACATAGATCTAGATAGATAGATAGGTAGATAGATAGATAGATAGATAGATAGGTAGATAGGTAGATAGGTAGATGGATAGATAGATAGATAGATAGATAGATAGATAGATAGATAGATAGATAGATAGATAGATAGATAGATAGATAGATAGATAGATAGATAGATAGGTAGATAGGTAGATAGGTAGATGGATAGATAGATAGATAGATAGATAGATAGATAGATAGATAGATAGATAGATAGATAGATAGATAGATAGATAGATAGATAGATAGATAGATAGATAGATAGATAGATAGATAGATAGATAGATGGATAGATAGATAGATAGATAGATAGATAGATAGATAGATAGATGGATAGATGGATAGATAGATAGATAGATAGATAGATAAATAGATAGATAGATAGATAGCATTGGGCTTTTACAAAGCCGCAAAGAGGGTGTTTTCCCGCAACTACAATGCTTAGGTTTCTACGTTTGGGCACAATTTTCAACCACTAAGCTTGTAGACATGCGCAAATGCATTCACTTTCTTGATCCCCAGTTTCTTTTCTCTTCTTCCCAAACTCCCGTTACTCTCACTGACACTTTTTCACAGACACACCTTCCTACTAGCCCTTTTTCACTCACACTCACTTTCATCTCAAGCTACCTGCAATCAAGCATGTATTCTACACAACAAAAGCATATTAGGGCAAAAGGATCGACCATAAATTCAGTTATCATGCTCCCCCCTTCTGCTCGCCAAGTCATCCTCGACGAGCCAAATTGTTCCTACATCCCTGCAACCCACATCAATTCATCCAAACATTTCCATAGATTAATTACTTTTTCCATCCTTTTCCTAATGCGGTACCTGCAATCATACACTGAACGTCAATTTGTATCAAAATCAGTCACATTACTTACCGACCTTGTATACTTTCTTGCATCTTCAACTCTCATGTCCTTCACATTTGCAAACTCATCAAAAGCATTAGCACACTTTTCATCAAAACACAAATAAACCTCAGAACAACGGGAACCAACACATCATGAATCCACATCACACATGCATGTTTGACATCCTCTTTGCGCACACCATGTACTCATGCAAGTAGAAAGCATCCCCACATTCCCTTCTCAACACTCTTTCATCTATACGATCACTCCCTCTTTTCTCTTCCCATTTCTAACACAAATCCTCTCGTCCATTTCCCATTTCCTTCCCACCTAGGGTTTTCTATTCCCACTTACCTTTTCATCTACTCTATGCTCTTTTGCTCATCAATCAGATCCTATGCTTGGTCACCAACCCACCTCTCTAACTTGATGAATATACAACAAAGACCTCTCAAGTCTAAGGCCGGGTCACCTCGACAAGACCGCTCATCGTCAACATGATTCTGGACTTCACAAGTCGTTGCACAACCTAAGAGCCAAACTGAACACTTCTTGAAGGTTTGTAGACAAACAAGGTACCTATCAGGATTGGATCCCTCAAGTCCAAGTCTTCCACAAACACGTCGAAGCCAAAATCCTAACGGAGCTTAAGTGTCGATTTGACATGCTTGATCAGGAGTCCACATCTCCCCATATCCCCACAACACATACACATACCCATCGAGTTTGTTCCACCCATCTACCAACCCAACATAGCGTGCAACGCACACACTACTAGCCCTATGCAAAACTGATGTTGGTTCATGGCTTTGACCACCCGACCAAAGTGGGTCCACCCACCTATCAGCCCACATAGGCACGTAGCCACACACACACATACACAAACATATAGA
>CM035413.1:121814262-121819262 GCA_020310875.1 Ceratopteris richardii
TTTAAGAATTCTTGATTCACTTGAATTTGTTTTGGAGAACTTGAACGGTTTGATTGTCCCATACATCTAACTTTAGAAGCTTATTCAATGGTTTACTTTGATCCAACAGTTACTTGATTTTTTACCCGACTAGAGGACTACTCTGTCCCAATGAGTTGAAAAAATCCTATGTAAACTGTAGGAGAAAGTTTACCATTCCGGTGGAATCAACCATACTAACTTCACCAATTCAAATTCAAAATGAAAATTGTCCAATTTAGGACACTTTTCTCAAAGACTTTTAACTGAAAGTTCTTGGGAATTGTCAATCCAATGAGCAATTCCTAACTTCTTTATTCTAGAGTATGCTGGACTCTAGGAAATGATTTATGCTATACCTTGAAGCAAAATCAAATGAATAAGTCTACTTAGCATCTTTTGAAGATTGAAAAGGTTCTTGTACATAACATCTATCTAGGATGTTCAAGTTAGTTATCTAATTCTAACCGGCTTTCCCTGGTCTTTTGAAAAAGGAATCAGATACCATATCTGAGTCAATTCCAAAAGATTTGGAAAGCGGAAAGAGATAACTAAGACTTTGTACAACCAATTCAAACTTCGAATATACATAAACTTGCTATGAGTCAAAGACTAGATGACTCAGGACTTCAACTTTTCAAAGATCTATTTCAACAAGATATTGAAGCATTCTTTTTATCTTTAAGAGAAATAAGCTAGTTTCTCAAAAAGATACAAAGAAAATCAAAAACATCATCCAACCACAATATACTAGTGTGGTAACCAACATCAGTGTGTCGACCCACTGAGGTTATGCTGATGAGTTTTGTATTCAAATAATGCTTCACTTGAGACTAAGTTCAGGTCACATTCAGTCTTTTTGACTCCTAATCGTGAATGCAATTCTTGTGCATTTCTTTGAGTCTAAAAGAGTGAATTTTATCAAGTTACACTAGGAACTTGATGCTTGACTTAGTCAATTAAATCTTTAGTTGAAAAGATCAACTCAAAATCAAAGTCCAACTTCTTTCAGAAATTTATCAAATATTTCTGATCAATAACACTTAAGCTTGAAGTGTTCTTAGAAGATCTTGGAAGTTACTTACTTCATATCTTCAGTTTCCTTAATCTTGAAGTTACCTTGAAGTATCGTAAGATACTACTTTCATCCTTTACAAATTAAACTTTTCTTGAAGTCTTAATTCCCTTGAGGATGAAACCTAACTTCAAAATCCAAACTAGGACTAAAAGATAATCATCATCCCACGGTCCGATGTCCCATTCCATCTTTCCTACATCAATCTGAGTATAAAATCTGGTGTCCCATACCACCGTATTTTATATTCACATTAATGTGTGGGTGACTCTTATCCTAAAGTCTAAAACATCTCTTGATAGAGTACCTTATTTCTTCAATTCTTTTACAAGAGTTGGAAGTTTGAGGCATAACCTCTAACTAGATTTTCTAGGTTTTGATTCCTTCACATGATCGTCTCACAATCATGTGCTTTGCCTTGGAAACTTGAAAACCATTTGACAGAATATCAATCAGAATTCCAAGTTCTTGAATTTTCTCGAATTCAAGTTCAATTGGTTTACCCTTGACCAATTTTGTAGCGACAAGAGCTTTTGACTTCTTGTCTTTAGATTCCTTTCTTTACTGTTGCTTTAGGTACCTTCCCCGGGGACTTTATTTAGGAATCTCTTTACTGCTTAAGTCTTAAGCATCCGCTCATGCTTTCTGGACTTGTACCAAAAATCCCTTTAAGGATAGGTAAACACTTATGTTTTACCTTCCACAGACTTAATTACCATTTTCACGGTTGCAGACTACATTCTTGGAATTTCTTTACTCTGTTCAGACTTGGAACAACTTACTCTTTTTCACATTTTTCCATCGAATAAATGGAACTTGCGTGAATAATTCCCAAAAGGAATTTTATTGCCAATACTTGGGCAATCTACAAAGTAGTTCTAATCGCACATTACTTGGACAATCATGGCCAAGAGTGATCAAGTCTGGTTGATCTTGCGATAAAAAGACTTAGTCTTTATCTTTAAGATCTCTTAAACTATCTTAAGCTTCTTTGCTTACCTGCAGGATTTTTAGAGATCTTTCTCAAGTCCAAGCATACACTTATGCCTCTCAGATTCCAAAGCTAAGAATCTTTGATATACCGTTAGGTTATATCACTTATTTGGACTTAATTAACCAATACTGATGGTTTGGGAATTGCTAAGGAACTACTTACAGACTAAAGAGTATGAAGAATTTCATTCTCAATACTTGAAAGAATGCCATTCTTCAAAGACTTGAGATTCCTTCTAAGGAATCAAATAACTTGAGCAAATGATTCATCTTGGAATCTTTTGCAATGTTAAAAGAACATTTGAAAGAAATTCTTTCAAATAATATCCAAAAAATTTACTGATTCAATTGTATTCATTTCCTGAGTATCAAACTAGAGATGAAATATCACATTTGCCAGTATGAAAGTTTAAGTTGAACTTTCATTTATGTGATATCGACTTCTATTCTTGAGTTTGATACAAAACTCATTATTATTGGTCAATCTTCAGATGTTACTAGAGTCCTTTAAACATATTTCACCAATCAAAATTATGTTTAAAGTCCAAGCATCTATTGATGATTGATCCAATAGTAATGTTACTGTGAACACAACTTTGAACTTTATAACTTGTTTAGGAGAAGTTCATGGATTGAAAATCCATTTCTTGGATCTTTCTATTCCTAAAGGAAAAGTTCACACTTGCTGCAAGTCCTTAGGGACTTATAGTAGTTTCCTACAGATTGCTTAGCTAGTTGCATCATTTACTAGAGATGCAACTATAGAACCTAACATCCTTTTATTGATAAAGGATCAATTGATGTTGAGGTTTAACCTTTGATTTCCATCACCCCTTGGGATGAAATCAAATGAAAATTTATAAAAGATTGGTACCTTTATATCTTGGCAAAACATTTATATCCTAAAGAGGTTTTGCCTTCATCATTCCTTGGACCTATCATATAATATGAATTTATGTGTATTTTTGGGAAGAGTTCATGAATCATTTAAGATCCTCTACTTGGAACATCTTCCTTCCCAAAACTAAATTCATCTTGAACATAGTAGGAGAATGATCTCACATGAAATAGAAGGCTTGACTATTTCATATTTCAATTCCAAAAAGTTACTTACCGAGGTTTCATCATGAGATATAAATCTTGAAACCACAAGAAACTTCTTTAAAACTTTCGAAATCTTCTAAATAGAAGAGTGCTCATGGAACTTTGGAAATATAGTTGATGCTCTCATCCAACCTTGGGATGCTTGAGAAGTTATATAAAATATATAACTAATCAACTAAAGCTTTATCCGCATGACTTTCTAAGTACATCCAGGACTTAGAGTCATCATACATCACAAAAGAGTTGCAAGTAATTAAATTTTCTTGGTCATCAAGGAAATTTATTACTTAACTTTCTCTTAGTGCTTACTCATACCTAGCAAGACATCTAACATACTTAATTCTCATTAAGTATTTATGTTTGATAGTAGAGTATCGACTTGGGAAGAAATTGACTAATTACTTGAGTTGCAAACTAGAACTAGTATGTCTTTGCAACTAACTAGTCCTTGGTCTTCCCTAATGTCAAACTACGAGCTCTATAAAGTAAGCTAAGTACTAAGAGAGTACATTCTCATATCTACTTGCAAACATCATTCCATTCTTCCATGCAAATGCATGTATCTACATGCAAAAGCATATGTTCACATGCGTATGCATGCATGTTCTTTTGAATGCTCAAAAAATAATACAACAATCATGCATGAGCTTGATGCACGATTTTTTTCTTGTACTAAGAATGTATATCATGCAATCCTGATGCATGTATATCCTTTCCTTTGTCCTAATGCACTATGATATAAAAACATACCCTTGAAGTACAATAGAAAACTTACTCAATGGAAAGGAAATATGTATTTAAACTACCAAAATACATTCTTTGATGCACAAGGATCTTTTTGAAATCAAGTCTTTCCTTAATGCAAACTAATGTTTGAAATAAGAAATTGATTGTTTTCATTATCCTAATCTAGACTTAATCGATTGAAATCTTAGTTATGTCAATGTGCATCTAGGATTAAGTGTAGAATAATGAAAACAAGATAAATCAAGCATTAAGATCAAGCAGAAATTGGAAAATACTTAGCTTTGATCAAAGCTTCGTCCATCCCTTGATCCTTTGGAAGAGTGATTCATCCTCTTGATCCTTGCGAGGAGCTATTCACCATTCTTGAAGCTTCCTCATCAAGAAATAGTTCTTGATGATTTGGTCCGTCAAGGTCGACGAAGTTAGGCCTCCGGATCTTCACTCCATAGCTCCACTTCCATCAAACTTTGCTCAATCTTTGATTCACCTTGATTGTTTCTTTCGCTAAGGAAAAGTGCTCCCAAAACTTAATAGATCTCGGATCAAACACCAAATAAAGTGATCTGCAGGAATTGTGCCTCGGGTTGCAACAGTCGTGGGCCAATCTTCAGTGGCTACTTGACACTAGAATTTTTCTGCAGCAGAAAAAATATTCGAAGGTTATAAGCGCCTTGGCTACGTCAACATATTGGCAGATCTCCCGCCCGGGTTCGAATCCCTGATCCGTACAGCAGAAATGCAAATTTTGGTGCTTTTAGCACTGTGTTTTAGCACTGTGCTCATTCTTCTTCAGCGCGAATTCTACTGAACATAATTACTCCCATTGAACTTTGAGTATCGCAAGCGCCCGTGGGGTTCTGGTTAGGCTAGAGCTCTCTTAACGGGAGGTTGCAAGATCAAATCCCGCCGCTGTTCGTCTGTAGATCAGTCTTCTTTTGCTCTTTGATGAGGTCTTCTACAGCGCAAAACTTAGACATACAAAGACTCCCGCATGACATTAAAGTCACGAACGGCCGTCTGGCCTTGTGGATAGGCGATTAGCTTCTGTAGACAGACGTCAAGA
>CM035413.1:121831762-121851762 GCA_020310875.1 Ceratopteris richardii
ATCGCGATTGTGCACCCCCATCGCAAATTTTAGGGTTTCATTTTTTGGCCAATTTTGGGGCTATTTTTGGGAAATTTTTGGGTGATTAGACTCATAGGAGACCCCTTAGCTCATATTTGGAGAAAAACCTGTTTGTCAGTTTTTACCCCCCAGGGCATGAACGGTCATAACTTTTTCATCCGAAGTCCGTTTTTTGAGCTTAATAGCTCATTAGAAAGCTCTTGACGAGTACTACGTGACCTCAATTGTTTTTTTCTTAAAGGATACACCTATTTTTAGATAAGCTATTTTGAGGTTGACCTAGTTTGGGACTTGAAAGCCAGGGGGCAAACATTGAAAAGTTGGGCAAAAGGGAAGGAACTTAAAAGGTGTATATACTCAAGTGCTTGATCATCCAACTATGAATTGGTCTAATATTGGATTTTTCCAGGTCTAGCAAGGGCAATCGAAGGCAACCAAGGCAAGGCAGTGAAGGGCATAAAGCTTGGGAAGCGCGGCTTCTTGGGCATCAGAGCAACCAGAAAAGCTGACTCGAGGTTGGAAGATTACTCAACCCCCTCAGTCAATTCTTAGCTTAGGATAAATGTTAGCATTGTGGATTAAAGACGATAGGAACGCCTCAAGTTCAAGAGAGTTAAATTTATCAAGTTCAAGACTACAAGTAAAGGTGTGTGACACGAAAACCTAAAAGAAAGAACATAAGTCTGACGGAACGAGAACTCAAAGTACCACAGAAAGTCGAATTCCTGACGCATACATTAAGACAACAATCTAAAGAAATCTAAAAAGAATCAAGACAGTAATAACAAAGAATCATTGATGATCTGAGTGTGTACTAAGTGTGCAAGGAAGAAAATTAATGAACCTTAGATCGGGCAAACATATAGGCAAGTCAGACCGGCGAAGCCTTAGATCATCAGAGGCAAGTGTAAGAACTACTGCACGATCGTGGGCTCAACAGTTGAACACTAGTTATCCCTACGAGAGCTCAGATACCAGCGAATCAGAAATGGCATTTAGCACAGAAAGACCTGAAGGAGGGTCAAATGTAGCCTATTTAGAAAAACCAGAAGGACCCTATAGAACACAACTAGAGTTTCTCCGAACCAACCGCTTAGGTGCTCGCATCTATGAGGATGGTTTGCGAAGGCAAGTGGTGCAAATGCACAACCCCGATCAACCCATTGGATTGGAACATCCAGTGGTAAAATTCGAGAGAGACGCGTACATAGACAAGGAAGGAACGATGTACATCTTAAGTACGCAGCCAAACAATACCAACGAGTTTGGCGTGATTCAACCAGAGACGGAAACAAAATCTCAAGGAAAAGAACCATTAGAAGAGCCTAGAACACCTAGAGGGAAATCTGTACTGACACGAGTACTAATCCCAGAATGGATCCCTCAGGATAACAGAAGCATAGAGTTGTTTGTAAATAAAGAAACTGATGAAGCCTTTTGGAGATACAAGACCGAACTACTTAGTGAGGTAGGTATCATCACGATATACGAGTTCAAGGACCCGGATACACTTGGAAAGGTTGTATACCTGGATGAGACTTCAGAAAGAGTCTTTGTGGTGCCTGACCGCGCTAAAAACACATATACATGGAGAGGTGAATTGGTATTCCCTCCATCTAGAACGAACATGAATACAAGTCAACAAGGGCCAGGAACATCATCAGCCCATGGGAATCAAAGAGAGGGAAATAAAGAGAGACCGGAAGTAAGCTTTAATCACCCCATAGGGAGAGATAGAACAACCACGAACACTAATAGAGCGGATAGACAAAGAGATCATGGAGTACTAGGTGGTAGAGATGATTTTCCTCTACCTAGACCACGCGAACACGCAAGAATATTGAGACCCACACAGTTAGTAAAATCAATGAAGAATTACTTTGATGGGACAAGAGATCCCTATGACCACGTCGCAGAATTCAAGCAAGTACTAAGAGCCGAACAAGTTGAAGACATGTTCACGCAATACAATGCATTTGGACTAACGTTAAAGAATACCGCTTTAACTTGGTTCCAACCTCTGCAACAAAGGCAATTTAGAGACATCCATCACTTTTTAGAGTCATTCATCACTGAATTCTCTAAAAGTGGGATTAGACATGACACGTCTTCGTTGATTCATAGCTTTAAACAGACCCCTCAGGAAACAGTAAGACTGGCAGGACGTAGGTTTAGACAATATGTTGAATGATGTCCAATGCAAGAGCTACCCTCACAAGCTAAGCAAGTGTCATTGTTTCTAGATGGCTTGTTGAGCTCTAAACTACGCTCCTACGTGTACCTAAAAGAACCCAGAACGCTAGAGCAATGTGTAAGAATTTGCATAGACATTGAGGACAACTTAGGAGACAAGTTGGAACTCTCAAAGGTCTATAAGGACTCAGACTGTTCATCTCTAGCATCCACAAAATTGTCTAGCTCAATAGAAGACCTTGCAGAAAAAGTGGCCCAGAAACTAGGAGTTTCTAGTAAACCTAGGGTGCTAATGAACAAGCGTTGTTACACCTGTGGTGGTGATCATATGGCAAATGTGTGCCCCAATGCACCACAACCACAAGCCAACCCTAGTGGCCAATATTGTACAATTGAGAGAAGATACACGAATCATACGGCTCAAGACTGCCCATACAACAAGCAGACCGTGAGACAGAACTACCCGCAAGCATACCCGCAGCTAGGTAGGTATCAAGGCCATTTCAATGCTCAGCCTTATTACTATAGGCCTCCTCAGAACTACCCATACCAGGCTCAACAGAGACCTCAACTTGTCTTAGATCAGCAGCCACCCCCACCAGCGAATGTCATCTCAGTCAAATACGCTGCTGCAAAAGAGAACCTAAGTAGGGCCTTAGTGCCTTCTTCACCTTTGATCACAGAGAGTGACCCGAACTCAAACAGTTTTGACTCTACGCATGTAGATAGTCCACCCGCATATTACACAGATTCACCAGAACACGTGGAGACATATCATTACGATAGTCCACCAGTGGAACCTAGTTGGGAGCCCGACTATGCTAATGTGATGTACACAAACCCAAATCCACGGCCCCAATTGAGACAACAAAGACCACAGGGCCCTAGAGGACCATGCTTTAGGTGCCAAGGAGATCATTTCATAAAGGATTGTCCACATCCCCCGATAGCAGGACAATCACAGTACTATAACATCCAAGGCTTTTGTGCTGATTGTGGCAAAGAGCACATAATCAAAGATTGTCCTAAGAACCCTGTTAATGCTTTGAATGTGACACCGATCAATGTGATAGGTATTGTAAATAACACAGATGGATCCAACCCTACATACGTGCCTATCCAAGCTATAACAAGAGCCCAGGTGCTCTTACAGAACCAACAGCTTAATCAAGAGAAAGTAGCCGGAAGTAGTGAAGTTGCAGAATCTAGCAGTAAAAAGACAAAATCTTGGAAAGATTCTAGAGAAAGAATTAAGAGAAAATGGAGTAAAAGGATAACTGAGTTGGAAGGAAGTTTGAAGGAATCTAGAGCCAAAATCCTAGAATTGACTTCACAGGAATTGAATCAAGAGAATCCAGCTCAGAAATCAGGATCAGTTTTAGCGGAACCCATACCAGAAAATCTAGACATGATGTTTCGTGCATATCAGGCTAGATTAAAGGAGGGATCTCAAGTAGCTGAAATGAGCAAAAACTACCCTCGAGCTGATCTAGAAATTGAGAGAACTAAACTTTGCATGAAGATGGTAGAATTAGCACAAGCTTTGTTCGAAGCCTCTAGATATCTTAATTGGAATAACATGGCAAAACTGGAATTACACTTTCAAGGACTAATGGAGAGGCTAGAATATTTGATTGAAAGCAAAGAGAAAAAGGATCAGCCTAGGAACCCTATTGTCCTAGAGACATAGGAAAGGAATGCGCCATCCCTGTCTCAAGTACCCAACTCAGAAAGTCAAGACGACCTATCTTCCATACATAAATATTCACATGAATTTTTGAGAGAAATACAAGAAGAGAAGTGGAGAAAGGAACAAGGAACCCATCCTCCTATTCAAGAAATAGACGACTTGCAAGAACAATTTCCCCAAGACATTCCCTCTATTTATGATGATGTAGAGGAAGAACAACTGAGTGAACACACAGGATTTGAATCTAATTCTTTACAAGAATTACCTCAGTTCACAGGACCTTGGCAAGCAAAGTCTATTAGTATGAGAGCACCCACAATAATAGTGAGGAATGACGAATCAATAATCCCTAGAAACACGGAAGTGATCAAGAATACCAAAGTACAGTGTAACCTTACTCTAGAGGAGTTGTTAAAGGTTAAACCAGAATTGTGGAAGCATGTAGCAAATCAATTCCCTGAGCTTGCTACTACTCCCTCACAAATAGGATCACAAAATAAGGTACCAGAGATACCCGTAGAAAAGATTGGAGATGTGAGCGAAGGAGAGGAAGGTAACACTTATCTTCCAATAACCCATCAGGGCTACACCACGAAAGCCATCTTAGATTCAGGAGCCGGGGTAGCCATAGCTACCACCGCTTTATGGAAACGTTGGGGTAAGCCAGCACTCAGACCTACCAGGATGAAGCTACAAATGGCTGACGAACACATAGAAAAACCATTAGGCTTACTAGAAGGCATATCTCTCACCACTTGTGGTGTAGAATTCGAGCATACCTTTGCCATTTGTGACTTTGCAAAAAACCATGCTTATGAGATGATATTGGGACGACCATTCATGCGTCAGTTGCAAATTGTACAAGATTGGGGAACTAATTCTTTGTACTTGCAACATTTAGGAGTGACTACCAAAGTCAATCTTAAAGACTATTCACATCGAGATGTACCCCCAATACAATGGAATACTGCAAGAGAATGAAGATTACGACCACCACATGCTTGAGAGATGACTCTCCTCCCAACCAAATGCCTCTATATATAGCTCTCTCTAGGGGACTGCCTTCTTGGGCAGGTGGATACTAACCATCCAAGTGTCAGCCATGTAACTACATGTGCGCCAAGTGTCCCAGCTAACTCGAGTTAACTCAAGTGGATGCTTCTAGAAGGCTCTAGATCTCTTTGGGCAAAATACTCTCCCCATGTTCCCCATGGGGATTGAACCCAAGACCTCCTCCTTCACATCCTTGAGACTTAACCACTAAGCTAAGTGGGTCACTTGTTCACAAGAGCATAAGACCTCCTAGTAAGTCTAAAACTCGAGAACTTTGGTCATACACACGGATGACCAAACGGTGTCCGATTTCAGATCTGTCTGAACCGGCCAGACCCTTGGATCATAGACTTACTTTATTACATTCTTCCCCCCTTGGAAAATATTTTCGTCCTTGAAAATAAAGCTATATACATACTGTAGGCAACCCCCAAGCCTCATGTTCTAAAACTGGAAGAACATGGTCATGTTCTAGAACTGGAAGAACATGTCTCATCTCTGTGGTGGCATCCTTGCCCAAATGATTCAAAACACTATCTGGTTTTGTACTTTGATGAACGGGACAAAGTACAAACTAGTGAAGAATAATGAGGGTGGATCTAATGACATCCCTGGCTAATTCACAGTTTCTGGATGTGCGATCTAGGCACAAACATGTGAACTAGGTGGATTCAAATTACTAGTCTATTTCTAGGCATAACTGGTGCATGGGCTTAGTAATGAAGGTGGGATTCTTATCCCTCGCAAGACTTTGAGAATTCTTGATTCACTTGAATTTGTTTTGGAGAACTTGAAGTTTGGTTGTCCCATCTAACTTTAGATGTCTGTACAATGGTTTACTTTTATCTAATAGTTACTTGATTTTTTCACCCGACTAGAGGACTACTTTGTCCCAATGAGTTGAAAAAATCCTATGTAAACTGTAGGAGAAAGTTTACCATTTCGATGGAATCAACCATACTAACTTCACCAATTCAAATTCAAAATGAAAATTTGTCCAACTTAGGACACTTTTCTCAAAGACTTTTAACTGAAAGTTCTTGGGAATTGTCAATCTGATGAGCAATTCCTAACTTCCCTATTCTAGAGTATACTGGACTCCAGGAAATCATTTATGCTATAACTTGAAGCAAACTCAAATGAATAAGTCCACTTAGACTTATCATCTTTTGAAGATTGAAAAGGTTCTTATACATAACATCTATCTAGGATGTTCAAGTTAGTTATTTTATTCTAACCGGCTAACCCTGGTCTTTTGCAAAAGGAATCAGATACTATATCTGAGTCAATTTCAAAAGATTTGGAAAGCGGAAAGAAATAACTAAGACTCTGTACAACCAATTCAAACTTCGAATATACATAAGCTTGCTATGAGTCAAAGTCTAGTTGACTCAAGACTTTAACTTTTCAAAGATCTATTTCAACAAGATATTGAAGCATTGTTTTTATCTTTAAGAGAAATAAGCTAGTTTCTCAAAAAGATTCAAAGCAAATCAAAAACATCATCCAACCACAAGATACTAGTGTGGTAACCAACATCAGTGTGTCGACCCACTGAGGTTCTGTCGATGAGTTTTGTATTCAAATAATGCTTCACTTGAGACTAAGTTCAGGTCACATTCAGTCTTTTTGACTCCTAATCGTGAATGCAATTCTTGTGCATTTCTTTGAGTCGAAAGAGTGAATTTATCAAGTTACACTAGGAACTTGATGCTTGACTTAGTCAATTAAATCTTTAGTTGAAAAGATCAACTCAAAATCAAAGTCCAACTTCTTTCAGAAATTTACCAAATATTTCTGATCAATAACACTTAGGCTTGATGTGTTCTAAGAAGATCTTGGAAGTTACTTACTTCATATCTTCAATTTCCTTGATCTTGAATTCATCTTGAATTCATCTTGAAGTATCGTAAGATACTACTTTCATCCTTTACGAATTAAACTTTTCTTGAAGTCTTAATTCCCTTGAGGATGAAACCTAACTTCAAAATCCAAACTAGGACTAAAAGATAATTATCATCCCACGGTCCGATGTCCCATACCATCTTTCCTATATCAATCTGAGTATAAAATCTGGTGTCCCATACCACCCTATTTTATATTCACATTAATGTGTGGGTGATTCTTATCCTAAAGTCTAAACATCTCTTGATAGAGTACCTTATCTCTTCAATTCTTTTACGAGAATTTAGAAGTTCCAGGTATTACCTCTAACTAGATTTTCTAGGTTTTGATTCCTTCACATGATCGTCTCACAATCATGTGCTTTACCTTGGGAACTTGAAAACCTCTTAACAGAATATCAATTCTTCTTTGCTAGGGTTTTCAAATAAAAACCAATCAAAATTCCAAGTACTTGAATTTTCATAGATTCAAGTTCAATTGGATTATTCTTGACCAATTTTGTAGTGACAAGAGCTTTTGACTTCTTGTCTTTAGATTCCTTTGTTTACTGTTGCTTTAGGTACCTACCCCGGGGACTTTATTTAGGAATCTCTTTACTGCTTAAGTCTTAAGCATCCGCTCATGCTTTCTGGATTTGTACCAAAATCCCTTTAAGGATAGGTAAACACTTATGTTTTACCTTCCACAGACTTAATTACCATTTTCACGGTTGCAGACTACATTCTTGGAATTTCTTTACTCTGTTCAGACTTGGAACAACTTACTCTTTTTCACAATTTTCCATCGAATAAATGGAACCTGAGTGAATAATTCCCAAAAGGAATTTTATTGCCAATACTTGGGCAATCTACAAAGTAGTTCGAATCGCACATTACTTGGACAATCATGGCCAAGATTGATCAAGTCTGGTTGATCTTGTGACTAAAATAAAGAATAAATCTTTATAATTAAGATCTTCTAACTAGCTAAAGTTTCTTTGCTTACCTGCAGGATTTTTTGAGATCTTTCTCAAGTCCAAGCATACACTTATGCCTCTCAGATTCCAAAGCTAAGAATCTTTGATATACCTTTAGGTTATATCACAAATAGGACTTGAAATACCACTTCTAGTGGTTTGGGATGTCCGGGAACTACTTACTTATGTTTAAAGAGTATGAAGAATTTCATTCTCAATACTTGAAAGAATGCCATTTCTTCAAAGACTTGAGATTCCTTCTAAGGAATAACTTGAGCAAATGATTCATCTTGGAATCTTTTGCAATATTATAAGAACATTTGAAAGAAATTCTTTCAAATAATATCCAAAAAATTTACTGATTCAATTGTATTCATTTCCTGAGTATCAAACTAGAGACAAAATATCACATTTTGGATATGGTTTCTCATGCCACTATGAAAGTTTGAGTTGACTTTTTGTTTATGTGATATCGACTTCTATTCTTGAGTTTGATACCAGACTCATTATTATTGGTCAATCTTCAGATGTTACTAGAGTCCTTTAAACATATTTCACTAATCAAATTTATGTTTAAAGTCCAAGCATCTATTGATGATTGATCCAATAGTAATGCAACTATGAACACTTTGAACTTTATAACTTGTTTAGGAGAAGTTCATGGATTTAAGATCCATTTCTTGGAACTTTCTATTCCTAAATGAAAAGTTCACACTTGCTTCAAGTCTTTAGGAACTTATATTATTTCCTAAAGACTGCTTAGCTAGTTGCATCATTTACCAGAGATGCAACTATGGAACGTCAAGGATCAATTGATGTTGAGGTTTAACCTTTGATTTCCATCACCCCTTGATGAAATCAAATGAAAATTTATAAAAGATTGGTACCTTTATATCTTGGCAAAACATTTATATCCTAAAGAGGTTTTGCCTTCATCATTCCTTGGACCTATCATATAATATGAATTTATGTGTATTTTGGGAAGAGTTCATGAATCAATTAAGATCCACTACTTGGAACATCTACCTTCCCAAAAATAAATTCATCTTAAACATGGTAGGAGAATGATCTCACATGAAATAGAAGGCTTGACTATTTCATATCTCAATTCCAAAAAGTTACTTACCGAGGTTTCATCATGAGATACAAATCTTGAAACCACAAAGAAACTTCTTTAAACTTTCGAAATCTTCTAAATAGAAGAGTACTCAAGGAACTTGGAAATATAGTTGACGTTCTCATCCAACCTTGGGATGCTTGAGAAGTTACATAAAGTATGTAACTAATCAAGTAAAGCTTATCCGCATGACTTTCTAAGTATCATCATACATCATAAAAGAGTTTGCAAGTAATTAAATTTTCTTGGTTATCAAGAAAATTTATTACTTAACTTTCTCCTAGTGCTTACTTATACCTAGCAAGACATCTATCATAGTTAATTATCATTAAGTATTTGTCTTTGATAGCGGAGTATCGACTTGGGAAGAAATCGACTAATTACTTGAGTTGCAAACTAGAACTAGTATGTCTTTGCAACTAACTAGTCCTTGGTCTTCCCTAATGTCAAACTGCGAGCTTTATAAAGTAAGCTAAATACTAAGAGAGTACATTCTCATATCTACTTGCAAACAACATTCCATTCTATCATGCAAATGCATGTATCTACATGCAAAAGCATATGCTCACATGCGTATGCATGCATGTTCTTTGCATGCCCAAAAAATAATACAACAATCATGCATGAGCTTGATGCACGATTTTTTTTTTCTTGTACTGAGAATGTATATCATGCAATCCTGATGCATGTATATCCTTTCCTTTGTCCTAATGCACTATGATATAAAAACATACCCTTGAGGTGCAATAGAAAACTTACTCAATGGAAAGGAAATATGTATTTAAACTACCAAAATACATTCTTTGATGCACAAGGATCTTTTTGAAATCAAGTCTTTCCTTAATGCAAACTAATGCTTGGAATGAGAAATGGATTAATTCATTATTCTAATCTAGACTTAATCAATTGAAATCTTGGCTATTTCAATGTGCATCTAGGATTAAGTGTAGAATAATGAAAACAAAATAAATCAAGCATTAAGGCCAAGCAAAAACTGGAAAATACTTAGCTCCACATAGAGCTACGTCCTTCCCTTGATCCTTTGGAAGAGTGATTCTCTCAAGACTTTGGTCCGAATTCAAAGTTGGTTTGACTTTGATCACCAAAGGCCTCCTGATCTTCACTCCAAAGCTCCACTTCCTTCAAACTTGGCTCAAAAACTTTAACTTTCTTTGTTTTTGGCTTCTTTGGCTAAGGAAGAGTGCCCCCAAGACTCAGTAGATCTCGGGTTCCGGGTTGTTACAGTTGTTGGTTCGAATCCCGTCCCCTTCCCAAATGGAGCTTCAGTTTTGCGGCCGCTTCATGAATCTTCTTCAGCGCGTGTATTGCCATTAGAAGGTTCTGCAGACAAAGGAGATCACGAAGAGCGCTTGTCCTCTTGGCTAACATAGAATTCTCATTCTCAAGAGGTCGGGAGTTCAAAACCGATCTCCGAATTTGCAGAACCGTCCTTTTTATGTCTGGATGAACCTTTCTTTGATCGATGAATCTCTACCAATACGTATTGCCGCCAGCAGCAAAGCGCGAACGCCGGTGGACTTTATGGATAGGCCAGCACTTCTTACTGAAGTCTTCTACAGCGATAGGCTTTGAATAGAAAATACTCCGGCGATCAAAGACTAAGAACAGTCGTTAATCTTCTTGGATAGGAGAATACCCTCTTGAACGAGAGACCTGAGTTCAAATCCCCCGTCGCTCACAGCGGAGGTGACTTTTCTTTTTTACTCCTGGATGAGATCGTTCTTCAGGCGAAAACTCAGAACACTTTAAGAGCCGTGCAAACTTGTTCCGTGAGCGTCTTCGGGCTTGTGGATAGGCTGAAACTCTCCAAACGAAAGGTTCCGAGTTCAATTCTCCTGCGGGGTTACGGCAGAGATTATCGTTTACCTTTTGCTACTCAAGGCCATCGACTGCCAAGATAATCTCGGGCCGCTATTGAAGACAGCCGCGTGTAGAGATTCCAAAGAGAGCAAGACATCCGCGAGCAAAAATGATGAGCAAGATGATGGAGAGAGCTATGGAGAAGGCTCTGATACCAATGCAAGAGAATGAAGATTACGACCACCACATGCTTGAGAGATGACTCTCCTCCCAACCAAATGCCTCTATATATAGCTCTCTCCAGGGGACTGCCTTCTTGGGCAGGTGGATACTAACCATCCAAGTGTCAGCCATGTAACTACATGTGCGCCAAGTGTCCCAGCTAACTCGAGTTAACTCAAGTGGATGCTTCTAGAAGGCTCTAGATCTCTTTGGGCAAAATACTCTCCCCATGTTCCCCATGGGGATTGAACCCAAGACCTCCTCCTTCACATCCTTGAGACTTAACCACTAAGCTAAGTGGGTCACTTGTTCACAAGGGCACAAGACCTCCTAGTAAGTCTAAAACTCGAGATCTTTGGTCATACACACAGATGACCAAACGGTGTCCGATTTCAGATCTGTCTGAACCGGCCAGACCCTTGGATCATAGACTTACTTTATTACAAATACCATCCATAAGACACCAGTAGAGACGGAATCCGTGCACTCATTAGAATTAGATCCTTCTTGGTTGCATGAGGATACTCATTTATGGATGTGTAAAGTAGCCAAACAAGAGGAAGAAAGGTTAGAAGCCAGGACCTTAGGTGCAGAACAAAATCCACGAACCCTTCAGGATCCAGCTTATGCACCTGTAGTATTCCCTGACGAAGAGTTTGAACCCCATGGTTGGGCAGAAATCCTAGCAACCATGGATGTAGCCATCAATGAAGAACAATGGACACCCCACTGTGACGAGGATGGCTATGACATTTCAGTTTTCACGATAGAGCCAATCATGTGCGATGCAATTTTAGAAGAGTGTGAACCTAACACTGATGCATTTGAGGATGCAAGCGATTTTGATTTAGAATCAATTATCATGGATTCTCCCTTTGCATCAGAGGAAGAATACTTTCACGAAGTAGAAACTCACACTCAGAGACACGAGGAAATTACGAATGAGGTGAGGTTAGCCACAGAAGTGACTAACAAGAGTGAAGGCAAGAAAAGAAAGAAGAAAGAAAACATGTCAGAAAAAGAAGAATCTTTGTTTGAGGTACCCGAGAGCTTCAAGAAATATGAAATCGAAGATAGAAGAATCATGGTACAAATGCCTAATAGAAAAGCGAATGACGGACAAGTATATGATAACCGAGAGAAAACTAAGAAAATAATAGTTGCTATCGAAGGAGAAGAAGAAAAATGTACATACATAGGGCATGATTTGACAACTGAAGAAGAAGAAGAGCTAGTTGCCCTATTGCGCGAATATAGAGATGTTTTTGCTTGGAGTTACAAAGATTTGAAAGGAGTAGATCCAGATATATGTTCTCATAGAATCCCTATGACTCCAGATGCAAAACCGACAAGACAGAAACCTTACACGTACAATGATAACTACGCTGCGAAGATTAAAGAGGAGATAGATCGCTTGATAGAAGCAGGATTCATTTACGAAATTGAGCATACCGAATGGGTATCCCCCATTGTGGTTGTGCCCAAGAAGAATGGAAAATTGCGTGTGTGTATTAACCTTAAAAAAGTTAATGCCGCAACGATTAGAGATAGTTATCCTCTTCCTATCACGGAACATCTATTGGAAAGAGTTGCGGGCAAGGAAGTTTACAGCTTCCTTGATGGTTTTTCAGGCTATAACCAAGTAGCCATTGCTCCAGAGGACCAACACAAGACGGCATTTGCCACTGAATGGGGCATATTTGCATTTCGTGTGATGCCATTTGGCTTAACAAATGCACCCGCCACTTTCCAGCGACTCATGTGCCATGTTTTCAAGGAATTCCTACGCAAGAGTTTGGAAGTTTATGTCGATGACTTATGTGCTCATTCAAATGTAAGACAGACGCATATCCCAGAGTTAAGACAAATATTTGACAAATGCCGAGAATATCAGGTTTGTTTGAACCCAGAAAAATGCGTTTTCATGGTCAGACAAGGCAAAATTCTAGGACACATTGTGTCAAAAAATGGAATCTCTACGGATGAAGAAAAGGTGAAGGTAATTGCAGATTTACCTAGACCAACTAATGTGAAAGAGGTACAAGCATTTATGGGCCATTGCGGTTATTATAGGAGATTCATACACATGTATGCAATCATAGCCAAGCCTTTGTACTCTCTTTTAACGAATTTCGAATGGACAAATGAATGTGAAAATTCATTCAATGAACTTAAACGACGCTTGTGCTCAGCACCTATATTGACTACCCCAGATTGGAGTAAGCCATTCCATGTACATGTGGATGCATCCAATTATGCCATAGGATGTGTGTTAGCACAACCCACGAATGAAGGTAACATAGATCTCCCCATAGCTTACGCTAGTAGACAATTGAACGCAGCAGAAAGAAATTACACCACGACGGAACGAGAAGGATTAGGGATGATCTACGCAGTAAAGAAGTTTAGGCACTACTTGTTGGCCAATAAGTTCAAGTTCTTTACAGATCATCAAGCCCTATTGTACTTAGTCAACAAGCCATGTAACACAGGACGATTGATACGTTGGTTTCTATTACTCATGGAGTATGATTTTGAAGTAGTAGTCAGGAAAGGGAAGACACATCTTAGAGCTGACCACCTTTCGAGATTAACCTCAGGAGAAGCTCCTCAAGGAGTAGCGGATGATCTACCAGATGCATACTTGTTTAATCTTGAGATAGCACCAGAATGGGCTAAACATATAGTCCCTATTCTCACATATGGACCCAAGAATCCTAGGATAAAGATCAAAGAGGGAGAGATTACCAAGTCTCAGAGATACCAAATAATGGCAGGAAGCATATATAAACAGGATAATCAAAAGATTCTTGCTTGTTGTGTAGATGAATCAGAACATGCGAATTGGTTGCAATTAGCACACATAGGTGCATTAAAGCAACATCATTCAAAACATCGAACA
This sequence comes from Ceratopteris richardii, assembly GCA_020310875.1. Taxonomy (NCBI): domain Eukaryota; kingdom Viridiplantae; phylum Streptophyta; class Polypodiopsida; order Polypodiales; family Pteridaceae; genus Ceratopteris; species Ceratopteris richardii. The sequence goes on from CM035413.1 coordinate 121,845,642, forward strand.
TTACAGACTCTGCATAGACTAGGAGTATATTGGCCTTCGATGGAAGCAGATGTCTACAGGTTGTGTAAGGAATGCAATGTTTGTTGTGAAAGACCACCAGTAGAGCATGCTACACTATATCACGTGTCTCTCACACCAGACTGGAGTGAATCGTTAGTGACATACTTGAGGACGAAGACATTCCCTCAAGGAATGACTTTAGCACGACAACGCAGTCTAGAGCAGGAAGCTCAAGATTATTCACTTATTGGCGATAACCTATACAAAAGAGGACGAGATGGATATCTAAGACAATGTGTTCATGAGAGCGATTATCTGAGCATACTAGAGACTGCACACCAAGGTGTTGCAGGAGGTCATTTTGGACCCGATAGGATAATCAAAGCCATCCTCTTTGCAGGATTATGGTGGCCCACTCTTCACATGGATGCTCATACCTATGTAAAGAGATGTGATGTGTGCCAAAGAACTCAGTTTCCTACTCGCAGAGATGAAATGCCATTGAAACCCATGATGGGCGGACGTGCATTTTCAAAGTGGGCCCATTAACCCCCCTGCAAAAGGTACACATTAACCCATTAACCCCCCTGCAAAAGGTACACATGCGGAATACATTATTGTTGCCACAGACTTTGTAGGACCCATTAACCCCCCTGCAAAAGGTACACATGCGGAATACATTATTGTTGCCACAGATTATCTTACGAAATGGGTAGAGGCAAAAGCCACGAAAAAGAATGATGCACACACAACTGCAAAATTCTTATTTGAAAATGTCTTTACAAGATATGGGTTGCCTATAGAGTTAGTGAGCGATTGAGGCACTCACTTTCTAAACCAAGTCATTGAATATTTGTTACAGGATTTTATGGTGATTCACAAGAAATCCGCACCATATCATCCTCAGGCCAATGGTCAGGCTGAAAGCACTAATAAGATCCTTTGTAACGTACTGACGAAACTCGTGAACAACAAACGTTCAGATTGGGCCAAACAGTTACACCATGCTGTTTGGGCATATCGAGTGGCCTACAAGACCGTACTCAATGCAACTCCCTTTCAGATGGTTTTTGGTCAGAATGCAGTGCTTCCTTTGGACTTCTTGATACCGACCCTTAAGGTTGCACAAGAACATCAGTGGACCGGCCATGAATTATCAGCAAGAATAATGGACTTGGAACGATTAGGAGAAACCAGGCTAAAGGCAGCAGCAGGAATATATGCAGCGAAGAAGCGACAGAAAGCATATTTTGATGCACATGTGAAAGATAAAGGCCTAAAAGAAGGAGATTTAGTTCTAGTATATACGCTAAAGCAACACGCACGTAAGTTAGAAAAGCGAGGTTATGGACCTATGATCATTAATAGACTCTCAACAAGCGGAGCAGTACAATTAGCCACTTTAGAAGGAGATATAATGCCTAATTATATTAGTGGCTGTAGAGTCAAGCTATATCAGGAACCTCTTACTGAGGATATGCTTAGACGACTCACGTTGGCAAAGAAGCGTAAGGAGGAAGAAAATAGAATACGAGCGGAAGCTCAGGCAGAAGCAATAGAATGCATTAAATGCATGAAGTTAAGAAGACAAGGACTAGGGAGAGAACATTATAACCATCTGGAAACTACACCCAGATACCCCATGGCCATGTGTCAAGTAAAGTCAACCACTCATCCTAGCATAGTGGACAAGAGACCATTCATTACAGTTAGGCTAGAGCACGGCAACCCTTGCCAAGAGCTCAGGGCTTTAATTGACTCAGGTGCTGCGACTAGTGCGATTAGATGGTCCCACTATAAGGATTCAGGAAAAGAAATGCGGCCAATTGAGGCATACCTCATAGGCTTAGGAGGCATGGAAACCCCTTGCATGGGTGAGGTGGACCTTCCTATCCTCATTAAGGAAGTGACCATGACAGCGAAGCTACTAGTGTGCCATGATGATGACCTGATAGAACCCCTAATCCTTGGCCAAGATTGGCTATACGATCACTCAGTGGACCTAAATCTTAGACAAGGCTCCATACAGATTGGAACCTTAGAACAGAAGCGAGTGATACCGCTTGACTTCCCTAACGGCATTCCAACTGAGGTTTGTAACCCTAGACCCTATGAAACGCATGCGACGGAAGACCGGAAGATCTTGGGTCAGACCAGTCACGTTACGTCTCCACCAACCCACTCGGGCTTGGCTAGGGACAATTGTCAATCAGAAGGACAACAGGAGATCTTCCCTGGGGCTTCCTGCAAACTAGAAGGGGCAGCTACCCAACCGCTAGGGCAGATGAACACAATCAGCGGTCAGGTGGGTTGCATCAGCGGCCAAATGAGCACAACACCCTACGGTGCTCATCCTTCCAAACTTGCTGCGGACTGGCCTAGATTAAAGATAAATAACGAATCACTTCCTAATGGGCAGGTCACGCAAGTGTTGGATCTCCCTTCTTTTCCAAAGCAGAGCGTCCATTGGACCTCTCAAACCCAACCACGAACGAGTCAACCACAACAGAGGAACCCAGACCGACAACACCACCAGACAATGCAAGGAAAGCAGCAGTATCAACATCACAGAACAAGTGGCACGAGACAAATATGGGTGCCAAAAGGACAGCAACCACAGGCTATTGGCAACACTGGAGACGAGAACAGGACAAAGTTTCAACAAAAGCAGAGTCAGCATCCAAAGTCCCCTCGATCTTCTTCTACAATTACTCGACAGATTTGGATCGCCAAGAAATACCTTATCCATAGACCCACACCCATGCAGATTTGGGTACCCAAACAATGTATTATAGCCCCACCCTCAAGCCATGTAATATATACCCCTCAGAAATCTTTCCATCCTTCAATACCACCAAACCCGATACCACTTTTCGTCCCTCAGCAGAAACACACCACCCACTCAAAGACTCTTAGGAAATGGATACCGAAACGTATCCAGATGTCTTCTTGTACCCCCTTATCTAAAAATTCTCCCACCCCGTTTAAACTCCACCCTTGTAATAATTCACCTTCAACCAAACCTTGTATAAATTCATACACCAAAACCCCACATCATGCATAATAAAAGCTCATCAAGAAATGTATGCATAATCTGAACCATGTAGGTGTCTAGAGACCTGCATTAGCTCTACAAAGAGTCATTGCATCAATCACTTCACGACACTTGGCTACACGGGTTACACATCGGTTATGGAAAGGGATTGCGGTCTCACCTTAATGGGATCATAATTAATTTCCATACTAATGTGCTAATCTTTTGTAGCAGGTCTTTTCTATTAGCTCGCCAGTCATCATGCAAACCGAAGCAGGACCATCAGAAGCTGGCCCAAGCACACCAATGGCCAATATTGGAGAATTACTCGCGGAATCTTATCCTACGATGCAACCACCAGAGTTTCAAGGTTTTCCAGGACCCATGCCAATCAACGATCGTCCTAGAGGATATACTGAGAAGATTCATCGTAATTCTCACTGGTTTCAAGGTCTAGCAGGACCATTAGCAGATGCTGATTTCATATTTGAGGCCAATTTGGCATTTGATTTACGCACATGGGCCAAGTACCAGTTCTTTTCACGAGAATTTGAAGGACTGCAGAATACACAAGATTTAACGCACGTTTGGGCACGAGCGGTATTTACAGAGTATTTTAGCGACCCTCTGCCTAAACCCGATTTTTACAGATGTTTTTACTTGGTAACCACCTTAACAGCTTCAGAAAACAAGGATCTACCTGGCACATTCATGTTACCATCCTTGGTAAATGATCCTCCATTCAGAAGGTTTTATTTGTCTAAAGATTTAATTCGTGCAGCTCTGAAAATACATGGAACACACACTCCGACGGAGAGAGAACGGCTAGTCCCAGAGCAGATGAAACGTGGTGACGTAACTAAGTGGGAGGATATTTCAGCTATAACACCTGAGCTCTCCAAGCCATTACGGATATGCATGCAGCACTTTGCTTTCCCAGCTCAGGATCGTTTTACCATGCCTCACAAGAGAATCTGGTTTGGATTGTACTTAGCATGCACTGGACCGCAAACGGTTGATCTAGCCAGCTGGATAATTGATCAGCTCTATTTGGCACAACATAGGTGGGAGCGAAAGAAGGTAATCAATGGGTGCTGCGCCCTCACCAGGATCATATATATGTGCTTGGCGTATGACTTACCAATTGAGCGTGCCATGACCAGTGAGGAACTGAAAGCATTCAAAGGGACCACTAAGAAGGCTAGAAAGTCTAGCAAAGGCAGAGCCGGAAAGCGGATGAGAGGTACTATCCCGTGCCTACAAGTCCAGAATCACCCTCGCCACAACCATCTCCAGAGCAGTCACCAACAGTAGCCACTCCCACGGTACCACCAATTCGTATACGGTTATCAAGACCAATTACGCCGGAGGGCACCACAAGTACTGTTGCACCCCAAGCAGCCACAACCACAGAACCTATCACCACAGCAGCTGAACTTCCCACCACTATTGGTGCGGAAGCTTTCTCTTTTCCAATACCCCATTTAGAAGCAGAACAAGCAGAGCCACTGGACCAAACTTTTGATTTTGAGATGCCTGATGCATTCTCCAATGAGTTCCAGTTTTCAGAAGGACAATTATTTTCTCAAGAATTTGAAAGGCCTAGCTACCCTACCACACCCAGGGATCAGCCACAAGGACAGATCGTGTCCAGCTCTGATGACGAAAGAACAGCAATCGATGACGACGAAGGAGACGATGAAGCTAGCCAGGGAACACAGGAATCCCAAGAGCATGAATAGACAGATGGCCAAGGCCAACAAACAGACACACATGGTGATACAAGTACCCATGAAGATGAAACTTACGAAGCAGCAGCTTACACACTAGCTATTAAGAAGCTGTATAGAACTATGGAAAAAGTTTGGGCACGGAAAAAGCTGACTGAGGAAGAGAGTCAAGCAATAATAGAACAAGAACTTGTCACAGGCAGATTCGAAGACGCATACATCAAAGGATTCCGCGAGTTATTCAAATCAGTAGGCTCCAACGAAGCACTCAGGTACTTGCAAAGAAAGCCACTACCACAGTTTGACCCCCGCAGAGTACGACTACTTTCAAAGCCCGGCGAATACATTCGTGTACCAACCGGAGCACAATCTTCAGAACAAGCCAGGGAGGCACGCCTCGTTCTCGAAAGTTCGTTGGCTGTAGAAACCATCTTTGTAGATTCCCCACCCCGCGCTACAGCTGTACAAACCTCAGTAGTCACTGAAGTACCGACCACCCCAACCGCTCCTCTCTCACCGCCCGTCCCTCCAGCCTCCCCTCTTCACCCTCCTTCCCCCAGACCAACATCTTCATTCGCCGGTGGCGTAGCAGAAATCGTCTTTACGACCACTCACCCCACAATTCCTGCACCCATTAGCCCTAGTCTACCCCCTCCCACACCCACCTTTCTATCCAACCCATTCCTCCATCCATCTTTTCCATCTTTCCCCACAACTCCAAGACCCCTTTTTCCATTCCCACCGCCATTAACCTTCTCCCCCGTCTCACCTCCCCGACCCACTGTAACCCCTCTTTCCCCTTTCCACCAAGCTGCTCCAGCCAGCCCCCCTGTAAATTACCCCTCAACCTTTGTAAATCCCGTATTTACACCAGCACGAGCACCCACGATCACACCCATATTCACGGTCACCGCACTAGATACGTCCACGGACATGGACATCTCACCACCCACTGCACCATCACTCACTTCACTCACGGCACAAACATTTTTAGGCACATCACAATTTTCAACAATCACTACATCATCCACCTTCCCACCCCCATTCCCCATTCCCGTTGCATCTACACCAACTGCATCTTCATTTAGCACCCCATTAATACTATCACCCACTGTAGATAATGCATTCCGACAGATGTTCATGTGTATGACGCAAGTAAGAGATGAGTTCACATCTCTTGGTGATAATTATCAGCAGCTGCAAAGGACAACCAATGACTTACAGTCCCAGCTTAATTTATTGTCTATTGAGAATGCCTCTCTGAACACCCGCTACTAGGAATTACGCGAGGCCTATCACAAATTGGAACTAGAAAGCGAAGAAAAGACCAAGGAAGCAACTGCTGACCTGGATAACT
>CM035413.1:121884262-121889262 GCA_020310875.1 Ceratopteris richardii
GGATCTCATGGTATATGTAACAGGTGAAGAAGAGAAGCCAGTATTTGAAGATGAAAGCCGACCAAAGAAAGACGAACTTGATGCTTTAAAGCATTGGCAGAAGAAGGATGTAAGTGCAAAAGCCTACATCTACAATACAATCTCTGATCATTTGCTACCACACATCAGAGGATTGGAATCATCTGAAGATATATGGAATGCATTGGAGTATCATTTCCAAAGCACTACTAAAGCAAGGAAAGCAATTCTATGGTCAGAGTTTACAACATTCAAGAAGAAGCCAAGTCAAAGTATTAGTGATTATGTCACTAAGATGAAGGATCTTGCAGATAGTCTTGGATCCATAGATGAAGATGTTGAAGATCACAGATTGATTGCTCAACTACTTGCAGGTTTGAGAGGGGATGAAAGGTGGAAACCTTTTGTCTTATCAACAGAACTTTCATTAAATCATTATGTTCCAGATTTGAACCAGTTGCTTGGTTTGATGCTCACATATGAGCAAGACTTGAAGGGAGATGGAGATAAAGGACAAAGTTCTGCAATGTACATGAAGAACAAGAAGAAAGGAGATAAAGGTAAAGCAAAGGATGAAGAGGAGTCTAGTTCTCAAGCTTATTATGCAAGAGGTAAAGGCACTGGTAGAGGAAGAGCAAGAGGTTTTGGAAGAGGTAGAGGTAATCAAAATAATAACAAGAAGGCTTGTTGGATCTATGGATTGAGTAATCATTTGGCTCATGACTGTTGGCACAACCAACAAGGATCAAACCAGAATCAAAACAACAATAGTAGAGGCCGAGGTGGAAGATATCAAAGTAATTTTCAAAGAGGTAGACAAAGTCAAAGAGGAGGCTATGGTAGAGGTGGAGGAAGAAGTTGGGGACAGGATCAATCCTACAACACCACCTACTACAATTATGCAAATGACACACAGAATGAAAGTCATACATCATTGATGATGAACTCAATCAGCACATCAGATAAAGAAGATCTAAAGGTATTTTACATTGACTCTGGATGTTCTAATCCTTTGTCAGGAAACATAGAATTGATGTCAGAATAGGAAAAAGGCATTTCTAGTCATACTGTTCAAACAGGTGATAATACAAGACATAGTGTACATTCAATTGGAAAAGTGAAATGCAAGAGTGGAGCAGATTTGCTAACCAATGTTTTGTATGTTCCTACAATACCTAAAAACCTGTATTAGTGTGGGACAGATAGTTGAAAAAGGTTTTCAAGTCAGGTTTACAAATGAAGGAGTATTTGTTGAAGATCCAGAGAATGGATATAATCAGATTGTTTGTGGTAAGAAAGAAGGTAGACTCTTTACTTTAAGAGTACAAGGGAACATTGGTCAAGCTTTGCTCACACATGGTGAAGCAGTGATTACAGAACTTGATCTCTGGCATAAGAGATTAGGTCATTTCAATGAAAGAGGAATTAAAGCTATGGTTGCTAATCAGTCTATACTCGGATTACCAAATGTGCAGAGTCAACATATGGTTTATAAATGCGAAGCATGTCAAATGGGAAAATCACACAGGTTACCATTTCAAAAGAAAGGATTCAAAAATGATGGAGTACTTGAGCTCATTCATACAGATGTATGGGGACCAACAAAAGAAGGATCTATCAGTGGCTCAAGGTATTATGTTCTTTTCATTGATGATGCTACAAGATGGATAACATTATATGTTTTGAAGGAAAGATCAGAAGTGTTTGGAGCTTTCAAGCATTTTCATGCATATGCAGAGAGAGTCACAGGTCAAAAGCTTAAGAGACTGAGGTCTGATGGAGGGGGAGAATACTTCTCCCAAGAGTTCAATGATTATCTTTGGAATGCAGGTATTAAGAGAGAAATAACCTGCAGGAATACACCACAACAAAATGGTGTAGCAGAAAGAAGGAACAGGACTTTGGTTGAGTTTTCTAGAGCTATGCTAAAGGAGAAGAACTATCCAAATTATCTTTGGGTTGAGGCTATAAATACAGCCACATATCTTGTGAATAGATTACCATGTGCAGCTCTGAATGGAATGACTCCATATGAAGCTTGGTGGGGTAAGAAACCAACACTAGATCATTGTAGAGTGTTTGGATCAATTGCATATGCTTATGTGCCATCACAGCTTAGGCATAAACTTGAACCAAAGGCAGAAAAATATGTGTTCATTGGTTATGATGAAAAGCAGATGGGTTACAGGTTGTGAAATCCTCTAACCAAACAATTTCTTGTTTCTAGAGATGTTACATTTGATGAAAAGAAAAGTTGGTATGCAGATCAAAGTCATACAGCTGAGGAATTTGAAGAAGAGGTAAGAAGATGTGAGAAAGGAAAATCAATTGTGCAGGTAAATAGAGATGAAGACTATATGCAAGCAAGTACATCCACAAGTGGATTAACAATAAGAAATGAAGAAGCTCCTATATTTGATGAAGAAGTGTATCCTGACACATATGAAGAATGTGAACCAAGAAGGTCAAGCAGGACAAGGAGACAACCAGAAAGGTATTCTTATGATACTTCTTACATAACTCAGAAGAACTATGCATATATGGTCAAAGATGATGAAGAACCTCAGAACTATGATGAAGCTAAAGGTAAGAAACAATGGGAAGAAGCAATGAAGGAAGAGTTCAATGCACTGGAGGAGAACAAGACATGGGAACTTGTTCCTAAACCAAATGGTAAGAAAGTAATTGGAACTAAATGGGTTTATAAAGTGAAGAAGCTTGCAGATGGAAGTATAGCCAGATACAAAGCTAGACTGGTGGTGAAAGGCTATGCCCAAACCTATGGCATAGATTATGACGAGACATTCAGTCCTGTAGCTAAGATGTCAACTATAAGGACAATCATTGCTATTGCAGCTTCAAAAGGATGGACCCTAAGTCAATTGGATATAAAGAATGCATTCTTGAATGGATACATATCAGATGAGGTATACATGGAACAACCTCAAGGGTTTATAGATTCCAGGTATCCAAATTTTGTTTGCAGGTTGAGAAGAGCATTGTATGGATTGAAGCAAGCTCCAAGAGCTTGGAACTATAGACTGGTGAAGTATCTCAATGATCTTGGATATCAAAGTTCAAAAGCAGATTCAAGTCTACTTATCAAAAGAACAGAGGAAGGTACAATCTACATTTGTATTTATGTAGATGGCATTATAATCACAGGTACTTCAGATGAAGGAATCAAGGAGGTAAAGAGATTACTTGAGAAAGAGTTCAAGATCAGTGACCTAGGAAAGTTGTCATACTTTCTTGGAATGGAAGTCACTTATACAGATCATGGCATATATGTATCACAAGAAAGGTATCTTCTAAATCTATTGAAGAAGTTTGATATGGAAAATTGCAGAGAAGCTTCAACTCCACTTGAATTTAATCACAAGCTCAGTAAATATGATGGTGCAGAATACAAAGATATGAGGAAGTATCAATCTCTTGTGGGTAGATTGATTTATGCTACACTAACATGACCTGATCTTAGTTATGCAGTGGGAGTTTTGTCACAATTCATGCATTGTCCAAAGGACCCACATTGGATTGCAGGTCAAAGAGCTCTCAGATATATCAAAGGAACTATAAAGGAAGGATTATATTATCCTTTTACATCAGATTTGAAGTTGAGAGCCTACAGTGACTCAGACTAGGCAAGTAACCAGGATGACAGAAGATCAACTCATGGTTACATGATATACATTGGTGATAAGCTTGTAAGTTGGTGTTCAAAGAAACAACATACAGTAGCATTATCATCAACTGAAGCAGAGTACAAAGGACTTGTGGAAGCAGCTAAGGAAGTCATATGGATGCAGACATTATTCAAGAGCTTAGGGATTGATCAAGGTACACCTACAATACATGGAGATAATATGAGTTCACTTTATCTTGCAGCAAATCCAGTATTTCATGCAAGGACAAAGCACATAGAGATATAGTATCATTTTCTCAGAGAAAAGGTAATGGAGAAGGAGATTGAAGTGGGGTACATTTCTACTAAAGATCAGTTAGCAAACATAATGACAAAGAGCTTGGATGGTGTGAAGACCAGCAGATTCAAAAGCATGGCAGGAGTAAAAGAAAAGAAGATGATATGAAGAAACGAGGAATGTCAATTAGTGATTGAGGGGGAGCTGTTGGAGAAACAATCACTAATTGGACATATATTTGAAGGTCAAATCTTAGGAAGAAAACCCCATGCCTATGTGAAGGGACAAATTCACAAGTGTATCATATTTGTAAAGTTAGTTCACTTTAGTTCTAGAAGTTTTTTAAAAGTCACGGGAATGAGAAAAACTATATAAGTTAGTTTGTATCAACTAACGCGACGAGAGAGAGCGAGAGAGAAGAAGTGGAAGAGAGTGATAGAAAGAGAGAAGGAGTTCATTTTATACGACTAAGTATAGTCGGGCTTCTCTGAGTGAGAAAGCATTTGTAAAACATCTGAGTTTTCATAGCTATGAGAAAGAACTGAGTAAAGTTCTGTGTACAAGTCTCTCTCCATCATCTCCATGCTTGCCTACTGTGTGATGAATTCAAAAGTTCAAGTTTTCCAAGCAATTCGATGCCTGGCATCGAGTTTGTGCTGATAAGTCATTATTTTCATTCTCTGTGTGTTAGCTATTGTTGAATCTTTTAAAGACATGAGGTTTGTGGAGCAACTCGATGCCTGGCATTGAGTTTCAGCATAAAGTCGATGCCCGGCATCGACTTCTAGCATACAAGTGGTCTTCTTCATGTGTGTGTAAAAAAAGCTATTTCTGGTGCAAAAAAAGAGGCAAAAAAAGCTCAAAGTCGATGCCCGGCATTGACCTTGACTGAAATTCGATGCTACGCATCGAATTTTTTATTTTTGGACACCGAAATTACTAAAGAAGGCAAGATTTCTAGTTTTGGAAGGTCATACAGGGTCAGCTTGTGAGGGCCATAACTTGAGTTCTAGAGATTCGTTTGATGCATATAATAGCTTGTTATAAACACCTACTCTT
>CM035413.1:121896762-121899262 GCA_020310875.1 Ceratopteris richardii
GCATGGACGACCCTTACAAGGAAGGAGGGTGATACGGTTACTACCTACACAGAGCAGTTCTAGCAAAATTTACTACTTGTTCGAATGCTTGAAGAAGTACCAGAGGATATCTTGCAGCACAAATATGAAGATGGTTTTGAGGTGGGAATCCAAGCTAAGCTTCACACCTTACGACCTACAACCCTCAACGAGGCTATATCTTTTGCCTATGATGCAGAAAAAGAATTCCAGTCCATAACCAAGTCAATCCGTCTACAACAACCGCGCCAACGACCACTTTATGTTAAACCTAGATTTCCTATGAAGCGTATTTTTAATGCCCCATCTTACCCTAGTTTTCCTCATCCTCCACAATCCAATTACTCAACTCCACCTGTTGCTTCATCTCTCCAACCAACCAAACCACCTGCCTTCAAACTTTACCAGTGGATGCCCAACAGAAGCGACCACGAATCACTTGCTGGATTTGTGGTAAACGTGGACATACAAAAATAAGGTGCAGATTGCAACCTCCTCACATGAAACCGGCTACAGTTCAATTGCATAACATGGAGGTCCATAATGAAGAAATTCCTCTTGTTTGGACAGAGGAATCATTGGAGAAGGACTTAAGTACCTTGGGTAACGATATCTCTCTTCACTCTCTACTTTGCATGCAGGGTACAATAAATAATAAAGTAGTTAAAATTCTACATGACGATGGTAGTTCACATGACTTCATTTCACATTTACTAGTACAAGAACTTCAATTACAAACGTTTCCTTCCTTATATAAAGTGAAAGCTGCATTTCAAGGTAGTCGTTATAATGTAACACGAGAAGTGCAAGATGTTATGATTAGCATAGGCCCATATGTTGATTCACGAACATTTTTAATTGCACCTTTGCAATCTTACGATGTTATACTAGGTATGCCTTTTCGTCACCATTATAACCCACGTATTGACTACCACACACATACCTTTAACTTTGAATTCAAAGGTCAAATCATTACTTTGTCTGCACGACATGATTTCCATCTGTTTCCATTGATTAGTCACACTCAAGTAAAGCGTGCATTTAGGAAAGGATTCAATTCGTGCATTGTTTTTGTCAATGTCATGAATGATTATACTCGTACACTTCCTGATGCATATAAACCTTTCATGAATACTTATAAGGATTGTTTTATATCTGAGTATCCTTCTGAACTACCACCATCTCTAGAATCCTTTGACCATAGCATAGACTTAGTCCCTGGTAGTTCTCCTCCTCATAAAGCACCTTATAGACATGGCCCACTACATCAAAAGGAAATAGAAAACCAAGTAAAAGACTTACTACAAAAAGGACTTATAAGGCCTAGTTCTTCCCCATTTGGAGCAAGAACTTAGTAGAGAAGAAGAATAAAACTTATCGAATGTGCATTGATTATAGAGCCCTTAACAAGATCACAATAAAGAATAGATATCCTATTCCTCGAATAGATGATCTCTTAGATAAGTTAGGAGGAGCTCGTGTCTTTAGTAAAATTGATCTTAAATCGGGTTACCATCAGATTCGTATGACACAAAGTGATATTTTCAAGACTACATTTAGAACTCAAACCGGCCATTATGAATTTATGGTAATGCCCTTTGGACTTACTAATGCCCCTGCTACATTTGCACAAATGATGAACAATATTTTTCTTGATTACCAATCTTTTGTTCTTGTATTCTTTGATGATATACTTGTTTACAGTAAGAATGATAGTGAACATGAAAAGCATCTTGAAACAGTTTTTTCATTTTTTATGAGAGAACACACTTTATGCTAATCCTGAAAAGAGTTACTTCTTTTAGTGTAAGCTAGAATATTTAGGACATATTATTTCAAGTGAAGGTGTTCATGTGGATCCGAAAAATATTAGAGTTATCGTAGAATGGCCTACACCACAATTAGTCAATGATGTTCGTTCTTTTCTTGGGTTGGCTAGTTTCTATAGGAAATTTGTTTGAAAATTTTCTTATTTAGCATTGCCTCTTACCTTATTGTTGAAAAAGAAAATAAAATTTCCATGGGGACTTACCCAACAACAGTCCTTTGACAAACTTAAACATGCACTTTCACATGCACCTGTTTTACAGTTACCTGATTTTTCACCACCCTTTCATGTCGTTACTGATGCTAGTGGTTCAGGAATAGGTGCTGTTTTAATGCAAAATGACCATCCCATTGCATTTGAGAGTAGGAAGCTTAAACCCTCATAACAGAATTATAGTATGTATGATAAAGAATTGTTAGCAGTTGTGCATGCTTTGCGAATTTGGAAACACTATCTTATGGGCTCTGAGGTCTTAATCAAAACCGATCAACAGGCTATTAAGCATTTATTAAGTCAGCCCTTAATCTCTGATAGGCATCTTAAATGGGCATAATTCATTCAAAGTTTCCAACCCATGATACAATATCAGCCTGCTAAAGCTAATGTTGTAGCTGATGCTCTTACCCATTTTTCTTCGCATTCTATTGTTTTGAA
>CM035413.1:121911762-121914262 GCA_020310875.1 Ceratopteris richardii
ACTTACAGGTTGAAGCAGAAGCAAGGATACCATGGCAGATCATGTGTCCATTGACAAATTGGACAGAGATAACTATCCTGCTTGGGTAATGAGGATGGAGGCCTTACTTATGAGTAAGGACTTAATGGTATATGTGACAGGTGAAGAGGAGAAGCCTAAATTTGAAGATGAAAGTCATCCAAGGAAGGAAGAGCTAGAAGCTTTGAAGCTATGGCAGAAGAGAGATGCAAGTGCAAGAGCTTATATATACAACACTATTACAGATCATTTATTGCCACACATCAGAGGTTTAGAAACAGCTGAAGATATTTGGAATGCTTTGGAAGATCACTTCCAAAACACCACTAAAGCTAGGAAAGCTAGCTTATGGTCAGAGTTCACCACATTCAAGAAGAAGCAAAATCAGAACATTAGTGATTATGTCACTAAGATGAAAGACTTGGCAGATAGCCTTGGATCTATTGATGAGGATATTGAAGATCATAGGTTGATAGCTCAATTACTTGCAGGATTAAGAGGTGATGAAAGGTGGAAGCCTTTTGTACTTTCAACAGAACTCTCATTAAACCATTATGTGCCAGAATTGAATCAATTACTTGGATTGATGCTTACATTTGAGCAAGACTTAAAGTCAGATGGAGACAAAGGTCAAAGTTCTGCAATGTATGTGAAGAACAAAAAGAAAGGAGATAAAGGCAAAGCAAAGGATGAAGAAGAGTCAACAACTCAAGCAAATTATGCAAGAGGAAGAGGTTTTGGCAGAGGCAAAGGTCGAGGTAATGGAAGAGGTAGAGGTAATCAGAACAATAACAAGAAGACATGTTGGATTTGTGGATTGAGCAATCATCTAGCATATGATTGTTGGCACAATCAACAAGGAGCAAGCCAAAATCAGAACAACAATGGCAGAGGAAGAGGTGGAAGGTTTCAGAATCAATTTCAAAGAGGAAGACATAATTCAAGAGGAAGTTTTGGTAGAGGTGGTGGAAGAAATTGGAATCAGAACCAATCATACAACACTACATATTACAATTATGCAAATGATACCCAGAATGACAACCATACAACATTGATGATGAATTCAATTAGTTCATCAGAGAAGGAGGATCTCAAGGTGTTCTATATTGACTCAGGTTGTTCAAATCATTTATCAGGTAATATAGAATTATTGTCAGAATTGGAAGAAGGAAATTCAAGTCATACAGTACAAACAGGTGACAATACAAAACATAATGTGCATTCAATTGGAAAAGTGAAGTGCAGGAGTGGAGCTGATTTATTAACAAATGTTTTGTATGTTCCAACAATACCAAAGAATTTGATTAGTGTTGGACAAATAGTGGAAAAAGGTTTTCAAGTCAGATTTACAAATGAAGGGGTATTTGTTGAAGATCCAGAGGATGCATACAAACCCATTGTTTGTGGTAAGAAGGAAGGTAGACTTTTTACTCTCAAAGTGCAAGGAAATGTTGGTCAAGCCCTAATTACACATGGTGATGAAGTAATTACAGAGTTAGATCTTTGGCATAAAAGATTGGGACATTTCAATGAAAGAGGAATCAAAACTATGGTGGAGAATCAATCTGTATTGGGACTACCAAATGTAAAGAATCAACATATGATATACAAGTGTGAAGCTTGTCAGATGGGAAAAGCTCATAGACAACCATTTCAGAAGAAAGGTTTCAAGCATGATGGTTTGCTTGAACTCATACATACAGATGTATGGGGACCAACAAAAGAAGGTTCAATAAATGGATCTAGGTATTATGTTTTGTTTATTGATGATGCTACAAGGTGGATAACCCTTTATGTTCTAAAGGAAAGATCAGAAGTCTTTGGAGCCTTCAAACATTTTCATGCTTATGCAGAAAGAGTTACAGGTCACAAACTCAAGAGGCTAAGGTCTGATGGAGGGGGAGAATACTTCTCCCAAGAATTTAATGACTATCTTTGGAATGCAGGTATCAAGAGAGAGATAACTTGCAGGTATACACCTCAACATAATGGGGTGGCAGAAAGGAGGAATAGAACATTGGTTGAATTTGCAAGAGCAATGTTAAAGGAAAAGAATTGCCCTAATTATCTTTGGGCTGAGGCTGTAAATACAGCCACATACCTTGTGAATAGGTTACCATGTGGAGCTTTGAATGGTATGACCCCTTATGAAGCTTGGTGGGGTAAGAAACCAACACTTGATCATTGTAAAGTGTTTGGGTCAATTGCCTATGCTTATGTACCATCACAACTCAGACATAAGCTTGAACCAAAGGCAGAAAAATATGTGTTTATTGGGTATGATGAAAAACAAATGGGTTATAGACTATGGAGTCCTTTAACTAAACATTTTATTGTTTCCAGAGATGTGACTTTTGATGAACAGAAGAGTTGGTATGCAGATAAAGAATGTGATCTTGAAACATTTGAAGAAGAGATAAGAAGGAGTGCAAGAGGTAAATCACATATGCAGATAGATGGAGATGAAGAACATATGCAAGCA
>CM035413.1:121921762-121924262 GCA_020310875.1 Ceratopteris richardii
TATATCAATTCTGGTTAAGGTAGCATAATTTAGACTACCTACCAAACTTTGGTAACCTGTAATATCTTGGAGTTCTTCTCCTTCATGAGCACTGAGTTTGTGGTTGACCTCCATAGGAGTGCTTGAGATTTTAGCTTCCTGCAAATTAAACTTCTTGACCATATCCTGAATGTACTTCTTCTGAGTAATAAAGATACCTGAATTTGTGTAGACCAATTCAAGTCCTAGGAAGTACTTCAATAATCCAAGATCATTAATCTTGAATTCCTTCATCATCTGTCCTTTGATGTGTCTAATTCCCTGAACATCATTTCCTGTAATAATGATGTCATCAACATAGACACACAAGTATATTACCTCTGAATTATTCCTTTTGATAAACAATGAAGTATCTGCTTTACTCATTATGAATCCTTGGTCTAGGAGGTAGGTTGTCAACCTATAATTCCATGCTCTAGGTGCCTGCTTCAATCCATACAGAGCCTTCTTCAATTTACACACATGATTTACCTTCTTGGGATCTTCATAGCCAGGTGGTTGTGACATGTAGACTTCTTCAGATATCCATCCATTCAAGAATGCATTCTTCACATCCAATTGGTACATGTTCCAATTCTTGGATGCAGCTACACTCACCATAACTCTGATAGTTGGCATCTTGGCCACAGGAGAAAATGTCTCCTCATAATCAATGCCTTGGGTTTGTGCAAAACCCTTGGCTACCAACCTAGCTTTATACCTGTTTATTGTACCATCTGAATTCCTCTTGAGTTTGTAGATCCATCTGGATCCTATCACCTTCATAGATTCTTTCTTGGGTACCAAGTCCCAAGTATCACTTTCCTTGAGAGCTTCCATTTCCTCATCCATTGCTTCCTTCCATTTTGGTTTAGTGATTGCTTCTTCAAATGAACCTGGTTCTTCATTCAATAGATCCTTTGCAAGATATACAGAATGCTTGGTTACAAGAGAAGTATCATACCCATATCTAATAGGTTTCTTACTTTCTCTCTGAGATCTTCTCATAGCTTGAGTTGAGGATTCTGGTATATCCTCTAGCTTTTTCATCTTCATTTTCCCTTTGGATTTCCAAGCCTTGAACTCTTCAATGTTGATGGTGTCTTCATCATCTGAGCTTGTGTCCTCTTTCTGAATTGGTTCTTGCTTGATAAGCTTGGGGAAGTCTTCTTCCATGTCATAAGGTAGACTAACCTTCCTGCATTCATTTTCATACCATGAATCATTCTCATCAAAGATGACATCTCTGCTTACCTTGAAGCCTTTGTTTGAGGGGTTGTAGAATCTGTATCCCTTTTGATTCAAATCATAACCAATGAAGATACATTTCTCAGCTTTAGGGTCTAGCTTTCCCCTTACCTGTGAGGGAATATGCACATATGCAACACAACCAAAGATTTTGCAATGATCCAGAGATGGTCTCTTACCATGCCAAGCCTCATAGGGTGTCATTCCATCAAGTGTCTTTGATGGCAACCTGTTAATTAAATATGTGGCAGTAGATACACTCTCTGCCCAAAGATAATTTGGCAATTTCTTTTCATTTAGCATAGACCTAGCTGTCTCTACAATGAGTCTATTCCTCCTTTCAGCTACCCCATTTTGTTCAGGTGAGTACCTTGTAGTAATCTCCCTCTTGATGCCTCTTTCCTGCAAGAAATCTTCAAAGTCATTGGAGAAGTATTCTCCACCACCATCTGACCTTAGCTTTTTCAAATGTCTACCTGTTTGATTTTCAACTAGTGCAAGGTACCTCTTGAAACAATTAAATACTTCATCTTTATGTTTCATGAAATATAAAACAGTCCACCTGCTATAGTCATCAATGAAGGACACATAGTACCTTGATCCAGATATGGATGGCTCCTTGCTAGGTCCCCAAACATCTGTATGCACCAATTCCAGATAATATTCATGCATAAAACCTTTCTTTGTATAGGGCAATCTGTGTGACTTACCAAATTGACAAGCCCCACACTTGTATATCATGTGTTGCTTGGATACATTAGGTATCCCAAGTACACATTGATCCCTACTCATTTGCTTTAAGGTCCTCTCTCCAATGTGACCTAATCTCTTGTGCCAAATCTCCAATTCTGATAGGGTTTGATCTTTATAGTTGTACAAAGCAATATTCTTAGTGTCTTCAAGTTCAAAGGTAAACAATCTACCTGATTTTTCTCCCTTGGCTATCCTTCTGAATCCATGTCTTGGATCCTCCACATATGCACCATGTTGTGTGAACCTGACTTGTAGACCTTTTTCCACAATCTGACCTACACTCATCAGATTCTTGGTGATTGTTGGAACATACAACACTCTGCTCAATAAATTCTGATTACCATCACTAGTTTTGGCATTGCCTACTTTAACAACTGAATGTTTAGTGTCATCACCTGTCTGCACTTGATGCTTGCCTTTGGGTTCTTCCAAATCAGAAAGTAATGCAACATTTCCAGCTACATGATTAGAGCAACCTGAA
>CM035413.1:121946762-121961762 GCA_020310875.1 Ceratopteris richardii
AAATGCTAGAAAAATTCTAAAAAATGCTTAAAAAATTCCCAAAAATTTCCAAAAATTGTACTTATACAAAGGGCTCTGAAAGGATTGCTAAATTTGCTAAAAACTCAAGGAACAAGCATGAAATGGATAGAAAAACTACTAAAACTTAAGCAAAATGTAATGATATGGCTATGTACAACCTGGACAGATTTTGCAGTTCTAGGTGATCCATAATTCTTCAGTTGTGTTGATGATAGGCCTTGAGCCTCAGTTGTTCCACAGATTCCGATCGTGTGCCTCCTTCCTCTTCATCTGAGTCTCTATCAATTGTTTTGCTGCATGTAGACGTATCTCCTCCACTTTATGTAGTGCTCCAAGCCTCTGAGAGACACCACAATATTTCTTTCCTTGCACAAATGCTACTTTTGATGATCCATGTAAAAATTAAAAGGTTTCAATTGGCTATATCCCATAAACCAGTTTGAAGGGAGAATATCCAATGGCCTCTTTGTAAGCTAACCAGTATGCCCATAGGGTACCTTGATGCCCCAAGAAGTGGGCTATAACATACATTCCTTCCTTAAAATGGCAATTAATACCTTATTAGTGGATTTTGCCTGTCCATTAGCTCTTGGGTAATAGGCACAAGAGGTCCTATGTAGAATTCTATATCTGCTGAAAATGTAGGGCCTTATTTAGAAAATGAGTACTTTGGTCTGTACAAATTTCAAGTGGACATCCAAACTTGCAAATGATGCTATTGTAAATGAAATCAAAAACAGTTTGAACGGTGCAGTCAGGGGAGGCAATAGCTTCAGCCCACTTTGTCGCATAGTCTGTGGCGATCAATAGATACTTCTCTCTTTTTGGAATCGATGGAGGGTAGATGGGCCCTACAAAATCTATCCCCCACTTTTCAAATGGTTGCCAAGAAGTGGAAATAATCAAAGGGTTGTGCCTCTGCTTTGTTGGCTTGGGTCCACACCTCTGGCAAATGTCACATGCCTTTCCCCATTTATGTACATCTTTGAATAATGTAGGCCACCATAAACCAACATCAAGGATCCTCTGACTCATAGTATGTCCCGGTACCCACCACCTGTTCCTTCATGTGCATATTCAAGGACTTCCCTCACTTCTCCTTCTTCCATGCACTTCCTAAACCTGTTGTCCTTTCGTTGTCTATATAATTTTTCTTCAATGAAGGTATAAGGTCTGCTCTTGATTAGCAGTCTCTTTCTTTACACAACACTTGCCTTTTTTGGATACACTCCAGTTTTAATGAAATTATTGATATCATTATACCAACCTTGAGCTTGTACAGTGAACAGATTAGCATCTCGAAAATTATCATTGACTCCAATAGCTTGATCCATCATATTGATCTTGGATAGGTGATCTGCCATGACATTTTCTTTACCTGGTCTATGGACTACAGAAAAATCAAACTCCCAGAACAAAAGTAGCCATCTCCATATCCTCCAAGTTGCTTATGGCTTGTTCAATAAATACCTAAGTGGTTGATGATCTGTGATGATAACAAACTTCACACCTAGAAAATAATGACGAAATTTTTGTATGGCTAAAAGCATTGCTAGAGCTTCCCTTTCTGTTGTGCTATAATTTTTTTTAGCTTTAGTCAGAATTCGACTAGCATACTGAATAGGCCTGTCAAGTTTGAATTCTTCACTATGTTGGGCCAATACTGCACCCACTCCATATGCACTGGCATCTACATGCACATGAAAATTTTTTTACCAATCTTGGGTGATAAGAATTGGTGCAGCCACCAATTTGGACCTTAATGTCTGATAAGCATTCTTTTCTTCCTCTTCCCATTTAAAGGGCACTTCTTTACCTGTAAGTCTAGCTGTTGGCCTGGCTATCTCTGCATATATTTTGATAAATCTTCTGTGGTACCTAGTATGCCCCAAGAAACTCTGAATCTCTTTAGGAAATTTGGATTTAGGTAATTTTGAAATGGCTACCTTGTTGAGTGCTCTAAAGTCAACACAAATTTTGATGTTGTTGGTATTCTTCTTTGGTACTATAACCGTAGGTGAGAGCCATTCTGAGTGTTCCACATGAATGATGATTCGTGCATCCTCCATCTTCTGTATCTCCACATAAACAGCTTCAGCATATTTTGGGTTAAGTCTATAACTCTTTCCTCTTATTGGTTTGGCTCCATCAACCAGAGGGATTCTGTGCTCTCCATAATTGGCAGGCACTCCTTCTAAGTCTTTATAATGCCAAGCAAAAACATCTGCATAGTGGGTCAAGAAAGATTTTACCTTTTCCAGGAGTTCTGAGTGGCTCCACAACCAAGTAGCCACCAAAACTAGACGATTATTTTCTTGAGTGCCTAATTGTATTTCTTTGACAGGGTTTCTCTCTACCATGGTATCTTCATGCTCATCTCCAATCTTTTTTTCTTCCCACAACTTTTCATGCATTATTGCATAAGCTGGAGTGTTCTGGATCTCAATATATTCTTCCTTGTCCTGCATCCATCGTGCAGGAATTTCTTGAATTGGTAAAGAACATTCTTCACTAGTATGTTTTACCTTGTCTTTAACTTTAGTAACTTCCTTCTCGACTGTTGTTGCATCCTCCTCCAAGTTGTATTTGATTGTGTGGTCTGTGATGGGTTCTCCCAATCCATCAACCTGAACTTTATCCTCATTTTCTGTATAACATTCCTCTGTGCAAGAAGTATTAAGAAAAACACCAAAACAAGATGAAGAGTTGCCTGCTTGGAGCCAATTCAAAATATCTTCTTCTTCCTCGATCTCTACTTGGGGTTGGTCCTCCGTTTCTGGTTCCATGCAAATGCCAACTGATTGCATCATGCTCGTGTTCCCTTGATGATCGGGGCCCTCCTCTACATGTATCTGTGTCAGTTCCTGCCCTTTCTTTTGTACCCACTTAGTGTCTTTTCCCCAATCATGGATGACACTTGCATGCCTCAGCCATGGTCTTCCAATTAAGAGGGGAAATCCTCCTTCAACCTGGGGCAATCTTAATACCACAAAATCCAGAATGAAGAGATTACCTTGTACTTCCAATGGAACTTTTGGGATCATTCCCAAGGGCCTTACTTTGCTTTGATCTGCCAAAGTAACAGTGAAATTTGTAGGCCTTGAAGGGTGTAGTCCAATCTTTTCCATTGTATGTTCAGGCATCAAGTTAATGCCAGAACCACCATCCACAATAACTCCTTGAAACTCATGACCTTTGATAGATACTGTCAGCCGAGGACTCTTATAATTTATAAGGGGTGCTTCCCCTACAATTTTACCTTTATGCATAACAACAGTCTTTGCCACTAAACTTGTAGTGGAAGCCTCATCAATTATCTGCAAGAGTTCGGACCTGAATTTCCCATCCATTTTTATTAAATCAAAAATATTGACCTCCTTTTTCATGGACTTGAGTAGTCTAGAAGCTTCTGATTCCTTAAGAGCATGGGCTCCAATTTACTTATCCAACTCCTCATGAGCCCTGTTGAATGCATGTCCAATGGCATCACTGGTACCTATGAAATTTTCTTTTTGCCTTGTATCTGCACATGTGGTGGCTTTTTCTTGAGATGCAACTTTGTCTTTGTTCGATCCATTAATCATTGGTTCTTGACCTATGTCCACTTGAGCCTTCCCCTTGCTTCTTGTCTACACTGTAAAAGATTCAATTTCTTCTAACTATAACACCCTGGTAGATGGTGATGGCCCATTGATTTGATCTAGCATTTCTTCTTTGTGCATTGAAATCATTTGAATGTGGGGTCCACATGAAGCGGCTTGATTCTTAGGACAGTGGTCTCTGGCCTCTGGGTAGTTCCTCCAAGAAGGGGCATTTTTTGGTAGAGTGCACCTACTTTGGTAGTGCCCACATTCTCCACATTTGAATCAAATGATTGGCCTCCTAGGCCCATTTCCAAAGTTATTCCTTTGTCTAGCGTTGTAAATGTTACCTTGATTGGGTGCAACCGCCATCACATTTGCTGGTGGTAGGGGTCCTCCTTGTGTCCAATATGTTGTTGCAATCATTCCTCTTGATTGGCATTCCTGGGCCTCATGACCAGCTTTCCTGCATAATTGGCAAGTCACACTTAATAGAGGACATTCACTTACTATATGACCTTGTTTGTTGCACATGGTACACCAAAGTCCACTCTTGATGCCACCCCCTTTGAGTTCCTGCAACTCGTGTCACAGCTGAGCCAATTCCTCTGCTTGGGCCTCCTCCTCCTTTTGAATCTTTAATGCCTCAATCTCCCTCCTCAACTGTTTGTGGGGCTTATTCCTTTTTAAGCCCTCTAGCTCCTTCCTTAGTTGGATTACTAGATCGTCAATTGCTATAGAATAGGGTAGTTGAGAAGAAATTTCTCCATACTGTTGCCTTATTTGCTCCAATCGTGTAGCTATGTTGATGAGCTCCTCTATGGTGGCTGTAGGCAACACTAATTCCTTGGTATTTCCATGCTGGAATTGGGTTTTGAATGCATATTTCATTAAGTTCTAAGTTGTAAAATGGTTCTCAACAAACTCACTGAACCATTTATCTGTTAACCCTTCTAATGTGGCAGGGGAGAGTATCAAAAAGGCATCCTCCCTTCCCATTCAACCTCTAGTTTTGCATAGTGCTAAAAACCTTCTAATATGCTTGTGCGGATCTTCTTGAGCTAGGCCTTTGAAAGAAGGAAATTTTATATTTAATCTTGATAGTAATGTTTCCAAGTCTACCTGACTTGCCATGCTCTTTACTAATGAAGTTGATGAAAGTGGACCAGAAGATCTTCTAACAACCCTCCTTCTTGTAGCTTTGCAGGTGACCCTCAATGTTTGGGACCGGGTTGCGGTCATGAGCTGCTCATAGCCCTCTTAGTATGAGATAATTGATAAGAATATTTACCTCTTAGCTGAATGAAGTAATCGGCACTTGAATATGTCTTCTCCTATGCTCAAATCTCCTTGGAGTCCCACTGTGCGTGCCAAATTTTGTTTGGGGGATTCTTGGATAAGAAGGGATTTGAGTATTTGTATGAGAAAAGGGGAAGACAAGAAGAAAGATACACACTAGAAGCCTCTCTCAATTGCTTATAAGAAGACAAATACAATGGTGATGCACAATACAATCCAACAATACAACCCAATGCTTTTGTGCAAAATCCCACAGAATGCTCAATCACAAAATACCAAATACCCAAGGGTCTTGTTGCTGTCGGCCTTCTCTGCACCAGACCTCCACCTTCTCCAAGTCAACACTTGTGCACACCTTGCACCAAGCTTCCAATAAGGGGGAGGGTTGGACACCTTCTGTCGGCACGTGCACAGCTTCAATGAGACCTTGGGAACCTTGAGGTGAATGGCTTAGCACTCCTCTCCACACTTCCTTGGTCACATTTCATGCACACCTTGCACTTCACTTCTGCGTGTCGCACACTCTCTATCTCTTGCACTTCTCTCTCTTGCCTAGCTTAGACTATGCTCACCTTGCTTAGTCTTGCTTACACTTGCTTAGTCCAAGAATAGCCCTTGCCTTGATTTGAGTGTCCGTTCATGTACGCTCCTATCTGCAAGAGTATCTCGGTGCTCACTTTGATGTCCCAAGATTGTCTCCACAAGTGGACAACCAACGTATCCCTGTTTTGTCATGTAGTGACTTTAGACTAAAACAAAAATTTTAATTGGGGGGCCATACTTTCACTTCTACGTACGATGTCGCTTCACATGCCTTCACATTTTCCTTTTAAGTCTTCACTTGTCCACCTAAGAGAGGGTTCACCTCAACCTTCCAAAACACTTTAAAAACACTTTGAACCTTAGGGAAATTACAGAAATACCTCTACAATCTACAACCACATTCTCCAATTCACCCTTTGTGGACAATTAATTGTGCACTACCTGTGCACTTTGACACACCTGAACTTTGAACACTTGACTTTACCTCTGTTGACTTTGATCTCGACCTTCTTGACTTTGACCGACTTGACTTTGACATTTTGACTTTGACCACAGTTGACTTTGACTACATTTGACTTTGACCAATATGACTTTTATGGGCTCAACAGATAGATACATAGATAGATAGATAGATACATAGATACATAGATAGATAGATAGATAGATAGATAGATAGATAGATAGATAGATAGATAGATAGATAGGTAGGTAGATAGATAGATAGATAGGTAGGTAGATAGATAGATAGATAGATAGATAGATAGATAGATAGATAGATAGATAGATAGATAAAAGGATAGATAGATACATACATACATAGATAGATAGATAGATAGATAGATAGATAGATAATTAGATAGATAGATAGATAGATAGATAGATACATAGATAGATAGATAGACAAATAGAAAAATAGATAGATAGATCGATAGATAGATAGATAGATAGATAGATAGATAGATAGATAGATAGATAGATAGATAGATAGATAGATAGATAATAGACAAATAGATAGATAGATAGATAGATAGATAGATAGATAGATAGATAGATAGATAGATAGATAGATAGATAGATAGATAGATAGATAGATAGATAGATAGATAGATAGATAGATAGATAGATAGATAGATAGATAGATAGATAGATAGATAGATAGATAGATAGATAGATAGATAGATAGATCGATAGATAGATAGATAGACAAATAGAAAGATAGATAGATAAATAGATAGATGAATAGATTGATTGATTGATAGAAAGATAGATAGATATATAGATAGATAGCTAGATAGATAGTGTGGGGAAATTTCACTCCAATACACATAATACACGCAGCAGAAGTTAGAGAACCTCTTATAGAATCTTCCCTATAAGACACATGCTTACTAAAACCTGATTCAGTCACAACTGAGAAATTAAATGGCTCTGAATATTTGTCCACACATAGTAGACTCTCTTAGCTTTCTAACAAGCTAAAGAACACTCCATTTGGAGTTCATTTGACTAGGTAACTGACCGCACAAAGTTAGACTACCTATCATCTTAGGTTTAGCAAGAAAGTGAGGTTCACAAGAAATGCTCCTAGTAACTAGTGGGGAATGATCTAATACAGATATTTGTGATACAGAGAGAATGAGAGATAGGCTTTCCAACAAGATATCACATGCATTAATTGTATAATTACAGAGAGAGATATCACCTTCACAAGGTGGCTGTGTATAGAAAAGGTATGCGTCTGGAATAACTATCTTCCTGGTAGCATCCAAATGCAGTACCTTCTGATATCCATTGGTGAGAGATTGACCAGCATATGCTTTTACACCATCTCCTTGTCATCTCCACAAATTTTCACGTTCAAATGAGCTCTATATACAGAGTTATGGGCATGGGACTTTTCACCTACCCTTGCATCTTCTCTCACCTCTTGACCTTTCCTTTCTTGTCCTTTGTCCTTCCACTTTCTTGGGTGACTTTTGGTGCTCCAAATCACTCCATATGGATAAGGCCATGACTTTTTCTAGTATTCTATCTCTCTAAATATATTTTGGTTTTTATCCAAGCCATAAATACAAATGCTCTTTTTAATTCAACACTCTACTCTAAGGTTATGAGTGTTCCCTTTATATTTTTAGGGTCTAGCTTCATTTAAGGCTTACAAAAAATACATAAATGATGAAGAGGTACATAATGAGAGGTGAGTATGTGTCAAGCCTCACAATTGGAGCTTCCACATGTTCCATAATTTTCAACACTCCCCCTCAAGCTACAATTGGGAGTCCATGCTACTCTCCAATTCTCCTCCTCTTCTCCTTTTGCTTCAAGTGCCCTTTGCTTGATAGGTGGGTGATCTCTTCATTTTCTTCCAAGCTTCTTTGGCTTTGTTTCAGCTTCATCCTTGCTTCTTTGGCTCTTTGCAAGAGCTTTTCTTCAATCCCTATCAAGAACATGCTTCATACATACACTTATGATATGAGATCACCTTGGCTTCATATACCTTTTTGCTTCACTCTCTTTCTTGTTGTCCTCTCTTTGAGAATCTCTCTTCTTCTTTACCTTCATGGCTTCATGGCTTCATGGCTCCTCTCGTCTTTGCATGCTTTGCTTTGATCCTCCTTTGTCTTTGGATCATCTTTGAATTTTTCTTTGGGTGCACTCTTTCCATCTCCTTTTTTATGTCATCTTCGTTGACATGCTTTCTTCTAGGTTGTCTTCATGACTTCTTTTGTGCACTATGGCTGCTCCCTGCCTTCTTGGCACTCCTTGCATATAGGTGGCTCCTCCTCATGCTTTCAATTTACCTTTGATGGCTGCTCTTACTCTTTCTTTTAGTGTACCTACTTCTTTTGGGTACTTTCCTCTTCTTTGGACTTGTCTTGGATCTTCCAATCCTTGCAAGCTAACTCCCCCTTGCTTCATAATCTTTACTTCATTCTTCATGGCTAGTTTATACCTGCAAAATCAACAATGGGTTCATCATACACGAACTCTTTCATGAGTTCCTCTTCATGTGAAGCATTTGTGGCTTCCACATCTTCCAAGATTTCTTCCTCACCTACAAACAACACAAGAAATGTGAATGTGATCAATGGTGCCTCTTGCACCTAACAAGGGTTGCCATGCCTCTTGGGATGGTCTTATTTTCCCTTACATAGGCTTGCCATTCCTCTTGAATGGTCTTACTTGACATAGGCTTGCCACTCCTCTTGGGTGGTCTTACTTGCCTCCACATAGGCTTGCCATTCCTCTTTGAATGGTCTTACTTTCCATAGGCTTACCACTCTCTTTTAGTGGTCTTACTTGCCTTTACATTTGGCTTGCCACTCTCTTTAGGTGGTCTTACTAGCCACACCCTTTTCACAATACATTCACATGATTTATGCTTGGAACTTACCACCACACACAATGTGGATTTTTCAAAACCTTTACCTTAGCCCTTAGCATTGCAAAAGGTCTTCTTTACCTCCTTCAACTTCAGCCATTTTGTCACACTTCTCATGGGTGATTCTTCCTTCTAGCTTGCTTGTTGCTCATTGCAACCTTGGGGAATGTCTTCAAGTCCTTGTTGAGTCTTCAACACTTTATGGCAGCCCTTATTTGTAGTCTTCTACTCCTCCTTGCACTCTTCAAGATTCTTCACAAGGCCATCCTTGCCTTGGCCACCTTTAGCTTGGGTTCAATCTTCAAGTGCACACACTATGTGCTTGGAAACCTTTGAGCTTGGGCTCCTTCCTTCACTTTGGCTCCAAGCTTTGCATCCTCCTTCATCCAAGCTTTGCCCACCTAGCTTTGGCTTATATAAATAGGAGCATTACATTCACTTGATGTATCTAAGCTCAAGAAACAAATGCTTTTAGTTATCACAACATAAGCATATATATTTTCTTTTGCAAATCTACCTCAATGGGTTTTATCCACAACAAGATACATCCACAAACTTCATACATGGCAGCCTTGCATTTTACCAATGTTCATGGCATCCAAACACATTTACTTTCAGCTCATCTATGGCTGAACATGACAAAGCTTCAAAGCATAAATATCATGCTAACAAATGAACATAAGCATGTATGCAAATCAATAGTCATTTGGGCATATCTTCATCCCTCTTTGTGCCAATTCATATGTCTACACAAACCTACAAATTTCAGCATGTATAGGCTTTCTAAATTAGCCTATTAGTCATCCACACATCATCAACATGTGTATATAAACTCCGTTACCACGTGCATGTTTGACATCAATCATCAAAGATGGCTGTCCAAAATCGTCATACAATTTGAGCATAACTTTCACAAGCATGCGTACAAAAGCATATCCAATGCATAAGCATATAATGCTATCATCAAGCTTACATAAAAGCTTAAACCTTCATCCATGTACATTATAGAAACTTTCACTTCATTCACTTGAGTGCAAAACCTCAAACATGAATACAATGTTCATATGCAACTATATGTAGTTGTTCATCCAAGATTCTTTGCTTGAATCTTCATCTTCTTCTATACGCTGCTCATAAATCTTCAACCAAGTGATTAGTATCACTTATAACATGCTTCAATGATCAAGAATCTATAGTATAGAGTAGGACAAGAGAGTGTATAACTTCAAATAACATAAAGCAACAACATTCTCTTACATATCAAAAGCTTCATCTCCATAGCTTTTCCAATGAGCATGATAGCTCCAAGCTTTCCTTTGTAATCTCTGCATATTCTTCAAGATATCTTTGTGCATTCATGGTCTCCACTCCCAATGCTCTACAAAAAAAGCTTTGATACCAAAATGAGGAGAAATTTCACTCCAATACACATAATACACATAGCGGAAGTTAGAGAACCTCTTATAGAATCTGCCCTATAAGATACATGCTTACTAAAACCTAATTCAGTCACAACTCCGAAATCCAATGGCTTTGAAAATGTGTCCACTCTTAGTAGTCTCTCTTAGCTTTCTAACAAGCTAAACCACACTCCATTTGGAGTTCATTTGACTAGGTAACCGACTGCACAAAGATAGACTACCTATCATCTCAGGTTTAATAGAAAATGGAGGTTCACAAGAAATGCTCCCAGTAACTACTAGAGAATGATTTGACAGAGATATTTGAGATACAGAGAGAATGTGCAATACGCTTTCCAACAAGATATCATGTGCATTAATTGGATAATCACATAGAGAGATATCACCTTCACAAGGTGGTTGTGTATAGAAAACGTATGTGGTTGGAATACCTATCTTCCTTGTAGCATCCAAATGAGGTACCTTCTGATATCCATTGGTGAGAGACTGACCAGCATATGCTTCTACACCATCTCCTTGTCATCTCCACAAAGTTTCACGTTCAAATAAACTCTATATATAGAGCTATGGGCATGAGACTTTTCATCTACCCTTGCATCTTCTCTCACCTCTTGACCTTTCCTTTCTTGTCCTTTGTCCTTCCATTTTCTTGGGTGACTTTTGGTGCTCCAAATCACTCCATATGGATAAGGCCACGACTTTTTCTAG
Organism: Ceratopteris richardii; assembly: GCA_020310875.1. Lineage (NCBI taxonomy): Eukaryota > Viridiplantae > Streptophyta > Polypodiopsida > Polypodiales > Pteridaceae > Ceratopteris > Ceratopteris richardii. Next base: position 121,957,718 of record CM035413.1, read on the forward strand.
TATTCCATCTCTCTAAATATATTTTGTCTTTTGTCCAAGCCATAAATACAAATGCTCTTTTTAATTCAACACTCTACTCTAAGGTTATGAGTGTTTCCTTTATATTTTTAGGGTCTAGCTTCATTTAGGGCTTACAACAAATACATAAATGATGAAGAGGTACATAATGAGAGGTGAGTATGTTTCAAGCCTCACAATTTGAGCTTGCACATGTGTTGGGAAAGATGGATGGATGCTCCAAGAGATTGAGTAGGTACTGCTAAGGCCTGCTTTGTACCAGCCCTCTTTTGCTTCAGACTTGATAAGTAGACCTCCTTAGCTTTCCAATGACACCATAAAATGCCCTATGTGCTTTGGAAATGATGTGTGTAATGATTGAACCAAAATAGATAACTTTGGAACTCACAAACTCAAGAAAACCTTCTATTTATGTCTTGACACCTGCTGGGTATTTTGCTCAGTATGACTAGCAGAGTAGAAATTGGAAAAATTCCTTTTAGGGGCATCTAATTAGCTTTGTAAGCTAACTATTCCAAGTGGAATGATGTCAAAAGATAAACTATGCTAAGAGAAATCAATTTAGCAAGTTAAGCTATACCCTCGATTTTTTAGGATTGTAGTAGATATTGACCAGTGATCACCTCGACGCAGATCTCTCTGAAATGGCTGAATAGAATCTCTTCAAACTTTGATATGATGTAGATAACTTCAAGCTGAATCCAACAAGCTTTGAATCACTGAATTGGGTGACGATTGACCGAGATATGCACTCCACAAGTTGATAGACTTTTGAGTAGTATGACAGAGAACTCAGAAATGAACAATGTGAATGTATGTATTAATGAACACTTGTATACAAATCCATTGGCATGAAAATAATTGCCCAATGGTGTAGATAGGTGTGGGCTAGAGTGTTGGCCTCACGCACACTCGGAATCGCTGATGAGAAGCTCTGGAATGATGAGTTCTACCCACGACTTTTCCATGTCCATTTTTATAAGGAATGAGTAAAAATTTGAATTCAAATTCAAACTTTTGGCTCCCTATGATCAAGCTCCTATATACTAGGAGATATTCTTTCAATCAAATAGCTAACTTTTTCCACGAATCCTTTTGGTAGGTGATTACAAAAGATTCCAAGTCAATTTGACTTTTACAAGGGGATAAAATGGTAATTAACCACTAGCAATGCTTCCTATGCTTCTTCACATATGTAGAGTCTTCAAGATATCTTTCTAGCCAAATGTGTAGACTTGTGATTTACACCAACAGCTCCCCCTCAAGCCAAACATTTTGGCTTGGTCTTCATCTTCAAACTTCATGTATATCATGCAATCCAATCATTGCTTTGAACCTGCAAAGTTTGGTTCCATCCAAATCTTTAGTCAACAAATCTGCTCATTGCATGTTGGTTGATACATAGGTCATTTGAATATCCTTGCTTATCAACTTCTCTCTCACATAATGGTAATGGACCTCTATATGTTTGGTCCTAGCATGATAGATAGGATTAGCTGCAAGGTGAAGAGAACTTGTATTATCTCCAAAGATTATTGGAGACCTAGTAAATAAACCCAATTCTGTATACAAAAGCTTAATCCAAATTGGTTCTTGTATGGCATTAGCCAGCCCTCTATACTCTGCTTCTTAGAAGACAATGCAACAATTGGTTGCTTCTTTGCACACCATGAAATTGGCTTATCACCTGCAAAAGATATATATCTAGAAGTGCTCCTCCTATCATCCTTGCATCATGCCCAATCTGCATCTGAATAGATTTTGATATCAATATCTGAAGTGTAAGGGAAATACAAACCATGGTTCTGTGTATACTTCAAGATTCTCTTGGCAGCCTCTAAGTGAGGTATCCTTGGCTTGTGCATAAATTGACTTAGCACACTAACTCCATAAGCAATATCTATCCTTGTTAAGGTTGCATAGTTCATGCTACCCACCATACTTTGATAACCTGTAATGTCATTGACTTCATCACCTTCATGGGCACTTAGTTTTAGGTTTACCTCCATTGGAGTGCTTGCTACTTTGGCATCTTGCAGATGAAACTTCTTTAACATGTCCTGTATATATTTTTTCTGAGTAATGTATATTCGTGAGTTAGTATAAACTAACTCAAGCCCAAGAAAGTACTTCAATAGACCAAGATCATTGATCTTGAACTCCTTCATCATTTGGCTTTTGATATATCTGATTCCATTGACATCAATGCCTGTAATGATGATATCATCAACATAAACACAAAGGTATATTACCTCTGAATTACTTCTCTTGATGAATAGAGAAGTATTTGCCTTGCTCATGATAAAACCTTGGTCTTGGAGGTATGTAGTTAACCTGTAATTCCATGCCCTAGGTGCCTGCTTCAATCCATATAAAGCCTTTTTCAATTTGCAAACATACGTTACCTTCTTAGGGTCCTCATAGCCAAGAGGTTGTGACATATATACCTCCTCTGAAATCCATCCATTCAAGAAAGCATTCTTGACATCCAATTGGTACATATTCCAATTTTTTGATGCAGCCACACTTACCAACACTGTGATTGTTGGTATCTTGGCCATAGGAGAAAATGTCTCTTCATAGTCAATGCCTTGGGTTTGTGCAAAACCCTTGGCTACCAATATGGCTTTGTACCTATTAATTGTGCCATCAGAATTTCTTTTAAGTTTATAGATCCATCTGGATCCTATTACCTTCATGGAGTCCTTCTTAGGTACTAACTCCCATGTTTCACTCTCCTTGAGTGCTTCAATCTCCTCATCCATAGCTTCTTTCCATTTTGATTTGGTTATGGCTTCTTCATATGATCCTGATTCTTCATTTGACAAATCTTTGGCAAGATAAACAGAATGTTTAGTAACAAGAGATGTATCATACCCATATCTGATAGGTTTTTTGCTTTCTCTTTGTGATCTTCTAATTGATTGAGTTGAAGATTCAGGCATGTCTTCAAGCTTCTTCATCTTCATTTTGCCCTTGGACTTCCATGCCTTGAACTCTTCAAGGTTGATAGTGTCTTCATCATCTGAACTTGAGTCTTCATTCTGAGTAGGTTCCTCCTTTGAAAGATTTGGAAACTCCTCTTCCAAATCATAGGGTAACTTAACCTTCCTGCATTCATTCTCATACCAAGAATCATTTTCGTCAAAGACAACATATCTGCTTACCACGAATCCCTTATTGGTAGGGTTATAAAACCTGTAACCTTTTTTATTTAAGTCATACCCAATAAAGATGCACTTTTGAGCCTTTGGGTCTAGCTTACCTCTTATCTGAGAAGGAATGTGTACATATGCTACACATCCAAATATCCTGCAATGATCTAGTGAGGGCCTCTTACCATGCCATGCTTCATAGGGTGTCATGCCCTCAAGAGACTTAGATGGTAACATGTTTATGAGGTAAGCCTGAGATTGAGGGGTCTTTGCTTGGTCCCCATACATCTGTGTGGACAAGCTCTAGGTAGTCTTCATACATGTATCCTTTCCTTGAGAAGGGTAACCTGTAAGACTTCCCAAATTGATAAGCACCACACTTATAAATCATATGTTGCTTGGATACATTAGGTATTCCAAGCACACATTGATCCCTGCATAATTGCTTCAAGGTTCTTTCACCTATATGCCCTAATCTTTTGTGCCAAATCTCAAGCTCTCAAAGTGTTTGATCTTTATACTTGTATAGTGCAATATTCTTTGTATCTTCTAACTCAAAAGTGAAAAGTCTACCTGATTTTTCTCCTTTAGCAATTCTCTTGAACCCATGCCTTGGATCCTCCATAAATGATCCATATTGGTTGAATCTAACCTACAAACCTTTCTCCACAATCTGTCCAACACTCATCAAATTTTTGGTAATGGTTGGTACATAGAGTACCCTGCTCAACAAATTTTGATTTCCATCACGTCTTAACATTTCCAACTTTAACTACTGAATGCTTTGTGTCATCCCCTGTTTGGACTTGATGCTTACCTTTTGGTTCCTCAAGATCAGAGAGTAGTGCAAAATTGCCAGCCACATGATTTGA
>CM035413.1:121974262-121979262 GCA_020310875.1 Ceratopteris richardii
TTAGAGTTTCAAACTCTAGCCATAGATTGATTAACTATGGACTTAGACATCTCCAAAAGGAATTCACAAAAGATCTACTACACGAGGAGAACACTCAGAAACTTCGGGTGCAAAAATTATGTCATGTCTGAAGAAGACTACAACTTAATGAGAGAGAGACTTCAACTAACTTTTCATGTGTCTAATGACACTTACAACTCCTCATTTCTCTATTCCTATGCTCTCACATAGTCTCTCCTTGTCTCCTCTCCTCGTCCCGACATTTTTCCATAGTATTTATACGCAAATATGTACAGACTTATGACTAATCAAAAGTATAAGTGACCTATGTCTTAACTAATGTACATATGTGTACATTTCTTTCAACCTGTGAATGTAACCATCTTCTAAGCTTCAAGACTTGATCTTATCTCCCTCCTTTGTCTTTCAAAACTTCAATTGGTGATTGGTCTGCACCAACAGCTCCCCCTCAATCATCAATTGAGGTTTCTCTTATCTTCTTTGTACCTGCCATGTCTTTGAACTTCTGTAACTTTGATCCATCCAATCTTTTTGTAAGCATATCAGCTATCTGATCTTTTGTTGAAGTATGTATAACTTCAATCTCTTTATCCATCACCTTCTCTCTTAGAAAGTGATACTGTATCTCAATGTGTTTGGTCCTGGCATGAAAAACAGGATTAGCAGCTAGATATAATGAACTCATGTTATCTCCATAAATGATAGGTATGCTTTGTATAGTGTCAAAACTCTTCATGAGAGTCTTAAGCCATATCACTTCCTTTGCAGCTTCAACCATGCCTTTGTAATTTGCTTCTGTAGATGACAAAGCAACTGTATGTTGCTTCTTTGAGCACCAAGAGATTAACTTATCTCCCACATAACACATGTACCCATAGGTTGACCTTCTATCATCTTGATTACCTGCCCAATCTGCATCACTATATACTTTGATATTTGTATCTGATGTAAAACCATAATACAAACCCTCTTTGAGTGTACCCTTAATGTATCTCAACACTCTTTGACCTGCAATCCAATGTTCTTTCCTAGGACAATGCTTGAATTGAGACAACACCCCAACTGCATATGATAAATCAGGCCTAGTTAATGTAGCATAGATAAGACTACCAACCAAACTCTGATATTGTTTCATGTCCTTGAACTCTTCACCTCCAAATCTGCTTAATTTGTGATTCACCTCCATTGGAGTAGGTGCTATTCTGCAATCATTCATTTTAAACTTGGTTAACAAATTCTTCAAATACCTTTCTTGAGTCACATACACTCCATGTTGAGTGTATGAAATCTCCATGCCCAAGAAGTATGACAAATCTCCCAAATCACTGATTTTGAACTCTTTCTCCATTTGCTTCTTTAGGCTTTGTATGCCTTTCTCATCTGTACCTATAAGAATTATATCATCAACATATATACATATGTAAATGAACCCATCATCACTTGCTTTAACAAGCAAGCTACTATCTGCTTTAGATACTTGAAATCCAAGTTCCTTTAAGAACTTTACAAGCCTATAATTCCATGCCCTTCGGGCTTGCTTCAAGCCATATAAAGCTCTCTTGAGCTTACACACATGATCTGGATATCTTCCATCTCTGAATCCTTGAGGTTGCTCCATGAAAAAATCATCTGAAATATAACCATTCAAAAAAGCATTCTTCACATCTAATTGACACAATTTCCAACCTTTACATGCAGCAATTGCTATAAGTGTTCTGATGGTTGTCATCTTTGCCACAGGACTATAAGTCTCATCATAGTCAATACCATATGTCTGAGCAAACCCTTTTACAACAAGTTTAACTTTGTACCTAGACACACTTCCATCTGCAAATCTCTTTGTCTTATAAACCCACTTGCATCCAATGATCTTCTGGCTATTTGGTTTTGGAACCAAATCCCATGTTTGATTTTCCATCAATGCATCATATTCTTCCTCCATAGCTTTTTCCCAAATTCCTTTACCTTTTGCCTCTTCATATGTAGAAGGGTCTTCATCTGCTTTAACCATGTAAGCATAATCCTTAGTAGTCAAGAATGAAGTATCATAGCTATACCTTGTAGGTTGCCATTTGTGCCTTGTAGACCTCCTAAGTTCTCCACTTCTTGAGGTTTCTGGTTCTTCACATTCAGGATCAAATCTTGGTATCTCTTCAACTTCAACCTGCACTTCATTATTCTCTTGTTCATCAAATATCTGAACCTTTGATTTACCTTTCCTTTGACTCATAATTTCTTCATCATCTGTATTAATATTGATAGTACCTGCATACCAAGTACCTTGCTCATCAAATGTAACATCCTTGGACACAAGGAAATGTTTTGTGGATGGATTCCACAACCTGTATCCCATCTGCTTATCATCATAACCAATAAACACATATTTTTCAGCTTTAGGTTCCAATTTATGCCTTAATTGTGATGGCACATATGCATAGGCCAAACATCCAAATACTTTGCAATGGTCTAATGTAGGTCTCTTACCCCACCATGCCTCATATGGTGTCATACCCTGCAAGGCTTTACAAGGTAGCCTATTGACCAAATAAGTAGTTGTATTTACAGCCTCAGCCCACAAATAATTTGGGCAATTTTTCTCCTTCATCATGGATCTTGCAAACGCAACAAGAGTTCTATTCCTCCTTTCTGCTACACCATTTTGTTGAGGAGAGTACCTGCAAGTAACCTCCCTTTTTATACCTACATTCCACAAGTAATCACTGAACTCATTAGAGAAATACTCTCCCCCTCCATCAAACCTTAGTCTCTTCAATTTATGTCCTGTAATTCTCTCTACATACACATGATAATGTTTGAATGTATTGAATACCTCTGACTTATCTTTGATCACATAGATAGTGACCCATCTGGTAGCATCATCAACATAAATCACATAATACCTTGAACCATTAATACTGAAATCCTTTGATGGTCCCCACACATCTGTGTGTACCAACTCAAGTTTCTCTGAATACATAAACCCATGCTTAGAATAGGATTGCTTATGAGCCTTACCTAATTGACATGCCTCACATTTGTATGTCATATGTTGACCTGCAACATTAGGCAATCCAAGCACTGAACCATTATTAATCATATCTTTAATACCTCTTTCATTGAAATGTCCAAGCCTCTTATGCCAAAGATCTAACTCAGAGATCTTATGTCCTCCATAAGTGAACAAGGCATGACCAACATTACTTTGAATCTTCAATGTGAACAATCTTCCTTCTTTCTTCCTTGAAACAATTTGTTTATACCCATTGCTAGGGTCTTCCACAAACACTCCTTCATTAGTGAACCTCACTTCATAACCTTTTTCCATAATTTGTCCTACACTTATCAAATTCTTAGGAATTGTAGGAACATACAAGACCTTACTCAATAAGGTGCTACCACCCTTGGCCTTCACTGATCCAATTGACTTCACATTATGCTTTGTATTGTCACCTGTCTGAACAACATGATTAGATACCTTATTCTCCAAATCAATCATCAAGGCTATGTTACCACTCAGGTGATTGCTACACCCTGAGTCAATGTAGAAGACTCTTTGATCTTCACTCTACCTTTCACAAGTTGCATTCATTATCAATGTTGAATCTTCCTTCTCATCTGAAGCATAATTGTAGTAGGTATTGTTATATTGTTGACTTTGGAATCCTCTACTTGCATTTCTTCCAAAGTAACCCCTACTACCTCTACCTCTAAAATTACCTCTTTGATTTCTGCCACCTCTTCCTCTTGAATTATAGTTCTGATTATATCCACCATTACTCTGGGTGTTATGCCAACAATCATTAGCTAAATGATTTGTCTTACCACAAATCCAGCAAGCTTTGGCTCCATCTTTGTTACTCCTGCCTCTTCCTCTACCTTTGCCACCTCCTCTTCCTCTTAGGAAGTTGGCTTGACTAGTTGTGCCTTCTTCTTCATTTGCTTGTTGCTTTCCTTTGTTAGCTTTCTTCTTGTCTTTAGAGTACATTGCATGACCTGCACTCTTGTCAACATCTCCTTTGATATCATTCTCAAAAGTTAGCATATGTCCTAACAATTGATTCAAATCAGGAGTGAAATGATCCAATGAAAGTTTTGTAGACAAAATAAAAGGCTTCCACTTCTCATCACCTCTTAGTCCTGTGAGAATTTGCCTTACTAATTTATCCTCTTCAATGTCTTCATCCACTGCTCCTAATGCATCTGCAATGTCCTTCATCTTTGTCACATAATCAGATATTGATTGTGAAGCCTTCTTCTTGAAATTAGTAAACTCTGCCCATAAGGATGCCTTTCTTGACTTTGTAGTGTTTTGGAAATGCTCCTCCAAAGCATTCCATATTTCACTTGCACTTTCAAGACCTCTGTGAGGTAGCAAGTAGTCATTGACTGCCATATAAATAATACTCCTAGCTTAAGCATCTCTTTTCATCCAATTCTTCAAATCTGACAACTCCTCTCTAGTTGGAACACTAGAATCTCTAAACTGTGGCTTTTCTTCTTCTCCTGTAATGTAGGCTATCAAATATTTGCTCATTAAATGAGCTTCCATCCTCATTGACCATGCAAGATAGTTCTCTCTATCCAATTTCTCTATCTGAAGAGAATCTCCCATCCTTACTTCACCTGTACTAACAGATCTTTAATCTTTATGAGAAATAAATGTACCTTGGCTTCAAATATTACTCCTTCTGATCCTTTTGTCGAATTCAATGTGTCTTGCTTCAAGCTTTCTTCACTCTTTATCCTTTTGATCCTTCGAGATGTAAAGTTTGTATGTCTGCAGCAGTCGGAGTCTCCCTTTCCTTGATTCTGATGCTTCCTGCTCTGATACCACTGATGGAGAGTGTTAATCTCCAAAGAAAAACCTATTCTTGAAACTAGAGCACCTCTATATCAAGAATAAGTCTATACTCCTCTTAATTTAGAGAACAATCACTAACTTATCAAGAAATTGACTATTCTGAAAAAAATCAAATTCT
>CM035413.1:121986762-121989262 GCA_020310875.1 Ceratopteris richardii
TGAGAGGGGATGAAAGGTGGAAACCTTTTGTCTTATCAACAGAACTTTCATTAAATCATTATGTTCCAGATTTGAACCAGTTGCTTGGTTTGATGCTCACATATGATCAAGACTTGAAGGGAGATGGAGATAAAGGACAAAGTTCTGCAATGTACATGAAGAACAAGAAGAAAGGAGATAAAGGTAAAGCAAAGGATGAAGAGGAGTCTAGTTCTCAAGCTTATTATGCAAGAGGTAAAGGCACTGACAGAGGAAGAGCAAGAGGTTTTGGAAGAGGAAGAGGTAATCAAAATAACAACAAAAAGGCTTGTTGGATCTGTGGATTGAGTAATCATTTGGCTCATGACTGTTGGCACAACCAACAAGGATCAAACCAGAATCAAAACAACAATAGCAGAGGCCGAGGTGGAAGATATCAAAGTAATTTCCAGAGAGGTAGACAAAGTCAAAGAGGAGGCTATGGTAGAGCTGGAGGAAGAAGTTGGGGACAGAATCAATCCTACAACACCACCTACTACAACTATGCAAATGACACACAGAATGAAAGTCATACATCATTGATGATGAACTCAATCAACACATCAGATAAAGAAGATCTAAAGGTATTTTACATTGACTCTGGATGTTCTCATCATTTGTCAGGAAACATAGAATTGATGTAAGAATTGGAAAAAGGCATTTCTAGTCACAGAGTTCAAACAGGTGATAATACCAGACATAGTGTACATTCAATTGGAAAGGTGAAATGCAAGAGTGGAGCAGATTTGCTAACGAATGTTTTGTATGTTCCCACAATACCTAAAAACTTGATTAGTGTGGGACAGATAGTTGAAAAAGGTTTTCAAGTCAGGTTTACAAATGAAGGAGTATTTGTTGAAGATCCAAAGAATGGGTATAATCAGATTGTCTCTGGTAAGAAAGAAGGTAGACTCTTTACTTTAAGAGTGCAAGGGAACATTGGTCAAGCTTTGCTCACACATGGTGAAGGAGTGATTACAGAACTTGATCTCTGGCATAAGAGATTAGGTCACTTTAATGAAAGTGGAATTAAAGCTATGGTTGCTAATCAGTCTGTACTAGGATTACCAAATGTGCAAAGTCAACATATGGTTTATAAATGTGAAGCATGTCAAATGGGTAAAGCACACAGGTTACCATTTCAGAAGAAAGGACTCAAACATGATGGATTACTAGAGCTTATTCATACAGATGTATGGGGACCAACAAAAGAAGGATCTATCAGTGGCTCAAGGTACTATGTTCTTTTCATTGATGATGCTACAAGATGGATAACATTATATGTTTTGAAGGAAAGATCAGAAGTGTTTGGAGCTTTCAAGCATTTTCATGCATATGCAGAGAGAGTCACAGGTCAAAAGCTTAAGAGACTGAGGTCTGATGGAGGGGGAGAATATTTCTCCCAAGAGTTCAATGATTATCTTTGGAATGCAGGTATTAAGAGGGAAATAACTTGCAGGTATACACCACAACAAAATGGTGTAGCAGAAAGAAGGAACACGACTTTGGTTGAGTTTGCTAGAGCTATGCTAAAGGAGAAGAACTGTCCAAATTATCTTTGGGCTGACGCTGTAAATACAGCTACATATCTTGTGAATAGATTACCATGTGCAGCTCTGAATGGAATGACTCCATGTGAAGCTTGGTGGGGTAAGAAACCAACACTAGATCATTGTAGAGTGTTTGGATCAATTGCATATGCTTATGTGCCATCACAACTTAGGCATAAACTTGAACCAAAGGCAGAAAAATATGTGTTCATTGGTTATGATGAAAAGCAGATGGGTTACAGGTTGTGGAATCCTTTAACCAAACAATTTCTTGTTTCTAGAGATGTTACATTTGATGAACAGAAAATTTGGTATGCAGATCAAAGTCATACAGCTGAAGAATTTGAAGAAGAGGTAAGAAGATGTGAGAAAGGAAAATCAATTGTGCAGGTAAATAGAGATGAAGACTATATGCAAGCAAGTACATCCACAAGTGGATTAACAAGAAGAAATGAAGAAGCTCCTATATTTGATGAAGAGGTGTATCCAGACACATATGAAGAATGTGAACCAAGAAGGTCAAGCAGGACTAGAAGACAACCAGAAAGGTATTCTTATGATACTTCTTACATAACTCAGAAGAACTATGCATATATGGTCAAAGATGATGAAGAACCTCAGAACTATGATGAAGCTAAAGGTAAGAAGCAATGGGAAGAAGCGATGAAGGAAGAGTTCAATGCACTGGAGGAGAACAAGACATGGGAACTTGTTCCTAAACCAAATGGTAAGAAAGTAATTGGAAATAAATGGGTTTATAAAGTGAAGAAGCTTGCAGATGGAAGTATAGCCAGATACAAAGCTAGATTGGTGGTGAAAGGCTATGCCCAGACCTATGCCATAGATTATGATGAGACATTCAGTCCTGTAGCTAAGATGTCAACTATAAGGACAATCATTGCTATTGTAGCTTCAAAAGGATGGACTCTAAG
>CM035413.1:121996762-122001762 GCA_020310875.1 Ceratopteris richardii
AAAAGATCTTGATCAAATGGGTTCGACATTGGGAGAACTATAGCTAAGAAGTTGCAGGTGTCAAAGTCGCCATTGCAGAGAAGGTGTTTCAGACATAGGTAAAGTGTTTCACACATTTCTCAAAGTGTACTCAATCATTTTGAGAAATTTAACTTGGAATAGTTGCGCAATCTTAAGGCAAAGTATTGTGCAAAGTTTTGTTAAAAACTTTACAGGATTGATTAGTCAATGAGTGATTAATCTGCAGCAGACTTTTCTGAGAAGTTGAATTTTTCAAAGTAATCAATTTTCTGATAAGATTGATGAATGTTGTCTAAAGTTGGTGGAGTCTAAAGTTATTCTTGGTCTAGAGGTGGTCTAATACCAAGGATAGCTTTTTCTTTTGGAGATTAACACTCTCCATCAGTGGTATCAGAGCAGGATATGTCAAAATTGAAGTGAAGAAGATTCCGACTACTGCAGAAACACAAATCTTTACATCTCGAAGGTGCAAAAGGATAAAGGTTGAAGAAAACTTGAAGGTAGACACATTGAAGCTATCAAAAGGATCAGAAGGAGTAGATTCAAAGTCAAGGTACATTTATTTCTCATAAAGATTAAAGAATTGGCAATACAGGTAAAGAAACAATGGGAGATAATCTCCAAATTGAGAAGCTGGATAGAGAGAACTATCCTGCATGGTCAATGAGGATGGAAGCTCATCTTATGAGCAAAGATCTGATGGGATATATCACAGGAGATGAAGAAAAGCCAGAATTTAGAGACTCTAGTGTTCCAACTAGAGAGGAGCTTGCAGACTTGAAGAATTGGATGAAGAAGGATGCTCAAGCAAGGAGCATAATCTACATGGCAGTCAATGACTATTTGCTTCCTCACATTAGAGGACTTGAAAGTGCAAGTGACATTTGGAATGCTTTGGAAGAGCATTTCCAAAACACAACCAAATCAAGGAAGGCTTCACTATGGGCAGAATTTACTACTTTCAAAAAGAAGGCCTCACAATCAATCTCTGATTATGTGACAAAGATGAAGGACATTGCAGATTCTCTAGGTGCAGTGGATGAAGATATTGAAGAAGATAAATTGGTAAGACAAATACTCACAGGGCTAAGAGGATATGAGAAGTGGAAACCTTTTATTTTGTCTACAGAACTTTCATTAGATCACTTCACTCCTGATTTGAATCAATTGTTAGGTCATATGCTAACTTTTGAGAATGATGTCAAAGGAGATGTTGATAAGAGTGCAGGTCATGCAATGTACTCTAAAGACAAGAAGAAAGCTAACAAAGGAAAGCAACAATCAGGTGAAAAAGAAGGTACTTCAAACCAAGCAAATTTCATAAGAGGGAAAGGAAATGGCAGAAGTAGAGGAAGAGGCAGAAACAACAAAGATAATGCAAGAGCTTGTTGGATATGTGGTAAGACCAATCATCTATCTCATGATTGTTGGCACAATAATCAAAATAATGGTAATTATCAGAACTTTAATCAAAGAGCAAGAGGTGGTAGATTTCAGAGAGGAAATTTTAGAGGTAGAGGTGGTAGGAATTCTTTTGGAAGAGGTGGAGGAAGAAGCTTCCAAAACCAATCCTATAACAACACCTACTACAACTATGCATCAGATCAGAAGGAGGATTCGACTCTCATTATGAATGCAACATATGAGACCTCACATGAGGACATGAGAGTGTTCTACATTGATTCAGGATGTAGTAATCATTTAAGTGGCATTGCTTTGATGATTGATTTAGATCATAATGCAATTAACCATACAGTTCAGACAGGTGATAATACAAAGCATAAGGTAAAGTCAATTGGTTCAGTCAAAGCTAAGGATGGGAGCACTCTTCTGAGTAAGGTTCTTTATGTTCCCACAATTCCAAAGAATTTGATCAGTGTAGGTCAAATTGTGGAAAAAGGATATGAGGTAAGGTTCACCAATGATGGAGTCTATGTTGAAGACCCTAGTCAAGGGTATAAACAGGTTGTTACAAGAAAGAAAGAAGGAAGGCTCTTCACATTGAAGGTACAAGGAAATGTTTGACATGCTATGTTCACATATGGAGAGCAGAAGGTGTCAGAATTGGATCTTTGGCACAAAAGACTTGGACACTTCAATGAAAGAGGTATCAAAGACATGATTAATAATGATTCAGTGCTTGGATTGCCTAACATTGCAAGTCAACACATGACATACAGATGTGAGGCATGTCAATTAGGTAAGGCTCATAAGCAATCCTATTCCAAGCATGGGTTTATGTATTCAGAAAGGCTTGAGTTGGTGCATACAGATGTGTGGGGTCCTTCAAAGAACTTTAGTATAAATGGTTCAAGATATTATGTCATATATGTTGATGATGCTACCAGATGGATCACAATTTATGTGATTAAAGAAAAGTCAGAAGTGTTTAATACATTTAAACACTATCATGCATATGCAGAAAGGATTACAGGTCAAAAATTGAAGAGACTAAGGTCAGATGGAGGGGGAGAGTATTTTTCAAATGAATTCAATGATTACTTGTGGAATGCAGGTATAAAGAGAGAAGTTACTTGCAGGTACTCTCCTCAACAAAATGGTGTAGCAGAAAGGAGAAATAGGACTCTTGTTGAGTTTGCAAGGTCCATGATGAAAGAGAAGAATTGCCCAAATTATTTGTGGGCAGATGCTGTAAATACAGCTACTTATTTGGTCAATAGATTGCCTTGTAAAGATTTGCAAGGTATGACACCATATGAAGCTTGGTGGGGTAAAAGACCTACCTTGGATCATTGCAGAATATTTGGATGCTTGGCATATGCATATGTGCCATCTCAATTGAGGCATAAGTTGGAGCCTAAGGCAGAAAAGTATGTATTCATTGGTTATGATGATAAGCAAATGGGATACAGGTTGTGGAGTCCATCCACAAAGCAATTCCTAGTATCCAAGGATGTTACATTTGATGAGCAAGGTACATGGTATGCAGGTAAATATAATGTACATGCAGATGTTGAAGAAGTAGTGGATCAAAGGAAAGGTAAAGCAAAGATTCAATTACTTGATGAAAATGAGAATAATGAAGTACAGGTTGAAGTTGAAGAGAGGCCAAGGTTTGATCCAGAATGTGATGAACCAGAGACTTCAAAAAGTGCAGAAGTTAGGAGGTCATCTAGGCACAAATGGCAACCTACAAGGTATAGCTATGACACCTCATTCTTGACTACTAAAGATTATGCTTATTTGGTAAAAGCAGATGAAGATCCATCTACATATAATGAAGCCAAAGGCAAGAGAAATTGGGAAGAAGCCATGCAAGAGGAGTATGATGCATTGATAGAGAATCAGACTTGGGATCTGGTTCCTAAACCTAATAGCCAGAAAATTATTGGATGTAAGTGGGTTTACAAAACAAAAAGATTTGCAGATGGAAGTGTGTCTAGGTACAAAGCTAGACTTGTTGTGAAAGGGTATGCACAGACATATGGAGTGGACTATGATGAGACTTATAGTCCTGTGGCAAAAATGACAACCATCAGAACTCTCATAGCAATTGCTGCTTGCAAAGGTTGGAAGCTATCTCAATTAGATGTTAAAAATGCTTTTTTGAATGGTTACATTTCAGATGAAGTTTACATGGAGCAACCAGATGGATTCAAAGATCAAGTGAATCCAAATTATGTGTGTAAGCTCAAGAGAGCTTTGTATGGATTAAAGCAGGCCCCAAGGGCATGGAATTATAGGCTTGTAAAATTCTTGAAGGATCTTGGATTTCAAGCATCAAAGGCAGATAGTAGCTTGCTAGTCAAAGCAAGTGAAGATGGATTCATTTATGTTTGTATTTATGTTGATGACATAATACTTACAGGTACAGATGATAAAGGAATACAAGTGATCAAGAAGCAGATGGACAAAGAGTTCAAAATCAGTGATTTGGGGAACTTGTCATTCTTCTTGGGAATGGAGATTTCTTATACTCAACATGGAGTATATGTGACCCAAGAAAGGTATCTTAAAAATTTGCTAACCAAATTTAAAAAGGAAGATTGCAGGGTTGCACCTACACCATTGGAAGTGAATCATAAATTGTCTAGATTTGGAGGAGAAGAATTCAGAGACATGAAGCTCTATCAAAGTTTGGTTGGTAGCTTGATTTATGCTACATTAACAAGGCCTGATTTGTCATATGCAGTTGGTGTGCTTTCACAATTTATGCACTGTCCTAGAAAGGAACATTGGATTGCAGGACAAAGAGTACTTAGGTATATCAAGGGTACACTCAAAGAAGGGTTGTACTATGGATTTACTTCTGATACAAGAGTGAAGATATATAGTGATGCAGATTGGGCAGGTAATGTGGATGATAGAAGATCAACACATGGATATTTGTGCTATGTAGGAGACAAATTGATTTCATGGTGTTCTAAGAAGCAACATACAGTTGCTTTATCATCTACAGAAGCAGAATACAAAGGTATGGTGGAACCTGCAAAGGAGGTAATATGGCTAAAGACACTTATGAAGAGTTTTGATGTTGTTCAGAGTATTCCTATAATTTGTGGAGATAATATGAGCTCTCTATACTTGGCAGCTAATCCTGTGTTTCATGCTAGAACTAAGCATATTGAAATACAATATCATTTCCTGAGAGAGAAGGTCATTGATAAGGATATTGAAGTCATTCACACTCCTACAAAAGATCAACTTGCAGATATGATGACAAAAAGTTTAGATGGACCAAAGTTACAGAAGTTCAAAGACAAGGCAGGAATAAAAAAGGTTGCAGATAATCACAATTAATGATTGAGGGGGAGCTGTTGGAGCAAGACAATCAACAAATTGTGATTATACAAAGGCTAGAAGTAAAGACATGAAGAGGAGATTGAAGATCAATGTCATGAGTCAAAAGAAAGAATCAGATAGTAAAGTTCTTTAACCAAATGTATATTAGTTCTTTAAGATACGTCAATATACTTGAAGTAATTATGAGTTAGGCCTTGTATATATATATAAAAGCA
>CM035413.1:122020174-122027674 GCA_020310875.1 Ceratopteris richardii
CTGATGAATAGCTGTATAAACACCAAAGAAATCACTTCTGCTTTAGACTCACGCATAGGAAAGTGTATTAGAGTTGTTGTTGAAGCTGAGTTTTCAAAGAAGTTAAAAAATCTTATCACAGTGCAAGATGTGCAAGCAATATGTGACGAAGCGGGCATCAGTAGAAATGGGTATACTGCAATGTACACCCTTCTCAGGCAAGCCTTACAATCACAAGGTATTTCTCAAAGTATATTTCCATGCCCATATAGAGTGTCTATCAATACAAAAACTTCAAATGAGGATGTGACTCGTACTATTAGACAATATTTATTCATAGAAGAAACTATGCCTGCCTCTGTTTATCATCCAAATATTCCCAAGAAGCAATCAAATCCTATCTACACAAGGATTTACTTACACTAAATTCAACAATATATTTGTGGATCTTCAGAAGCTTCAACAAGCAATGGTTCACTTTTATAGTTCAACAATCAAAGGTACCCTAGTACATTTTATTTGGTGTAGTTTTATTGCATTCAAGTGTCATATTAAGATAATGTTTTCTCTTTGTGCAGACTGTAATGTTAAGTTAAAGTTCATACTGAAGCTTGATGAGTGTCAAATCATAAAGGGTCAGCGACTAGAAAGGTTGAGTGTGACGCTAATGAATGAAATTATGGACCATGCAATGAGTGATGAAACTTTAGGAGGGAGGGACCATTGACTTACATTGTGCAATCAGAGAGAGATATCTGGTGGTTAGGTGCTATAGAAGTTCCCAAAGAAACAATATGTTATTTCATGGATTTTTAGTAGGACTCGTGGATTACGGAAGTAATCTCTTCTCAAATACATGGGCAAAAGCTTTTTGTAGATGATATAGGTGATTTTGAGGTAGAATGACATTTGGGTGGAGACCTTAAGAGTATAAAATGCATGTTAGGTTGTAAACAAGGAGCATCTTCTCTCTATCCTTGCCCATATTGTACACAAGGTTACAAAGGATCTAAGATACAGTCTAAACATGCAAGGGCATTGACGAGAGTTGATGATTCTCAAGAAATTGATGAAACAGACTCATCGAATCACAGGGAATGGGAGATATCACTTTTGAGGTGTCCAATGTTACAGGAACCGACTCGTGATAAAATAAGCAATGATTGGAACCCCATTATCTCATTTCCATTAGTCAATGTTCACTTTTGTACTTTGCATGCATTCATGAGGATCTTTGATAGGCTTTTGAAGCTCCATGTTGAATATGCATTTGCAATGAAACCACTAGAGAGGTCTACAATAGCAATCCAAAAAATAGAAGATCTTTTGAATTCTATAGGTTGTCATGGTGGCCACGTATCTTAGTTGTTAAGAAGTATGGTGAGTCTAAAGAGATTTTACAACAAGTTTCAATGACTGGGAAGAAGTCACGACGTTTCTTTAGAAGAGATGTGAATAGTCAAGATGATGGAAATGGGAGCTTTGGAAGGACCTCTGTTCAATTACAACAAAAATGATAGTCAGGTTGATCTCATTACAAGCGAAAGAAGGTTTGGTCGTCGTTCGATCAATTGTTACATTTGATGTGTTTGGTTTCCACTAATTCTTCACAACGAGAATTAATCGTAGTGACTTTGAAGGAGTTGACACAGTCATTCATCTTATCTTGGGGAGAAAGCAACATTACACATTTCATAGTAAGTTTCGCTTACATTTTTTTATTTGGTCTTAAACACTATGTGTATATCTTATTGACCAGATCATAGCATATTCTTTTTGCACATGGAGCATATTTTATGAATCGATATGGGTCACTAGAAATTTTTAGTACACAAGGAATGGAGAAGTCACATTACAGGGCTAGAGGTGTTTACTTTAAAAACACTCGTCATGGGGGTGGTCTACTCCAATCAAACTATTTAGAAGAAATGTTCAATTGGTTTTTTCATGCGACATTTGCTAGAAAATATGTAATGGAAAAGGCATGTGAGTCACGAATAGCAAAGATACACGAAAGCTACAACATGATATTGCACGAGAGAAGTGGATGTCATCGTCAGGAACCCGTACATCATGCCCAATGGCGCTGCACAAAGATTCTGCGGGGTTTGCTTGAAAATCGTTCCAAACTCTTACAATGCATTATTCTTTCAAGGTTTTTATAACCCCTTTCACTTCAAATAAAATTCTACTGTTTTTTGTGAATATACTTTTAATGTCTTAAAACTAATTTTTATCCATTAAATGTGAACAAGACAATTCTTAAGTGAAAGCCTATAAATAGAGGTGTCCTTCCTCATTTTTACCACTTTACAACCTAAGAGAATGGCATGCACAAAGCAGACTGCTAGGACGGATCATGTCGTCTACCCTAGCCATGTGCAATGGTACTCAACGCCCAACATGGATGATACCCCCACAAGAAGCGTCGAACCACAAGCCACTCTTCAAGACGAAACTCGGGTGCAGGGACACAATCCGGTAGCATTGCATCGCGGGGGGATGAAGCTTCACCAGAGAGAGATGTATCCCAAGAAATAAATTATTCCCCTTCCGCATCTGTTGAGGAGCCCCAATCAGGACACCAATCAAGGCAAGGCCCAAACAACGAGGACATAGACGAGTGTGATTGAGACATCAAATTTATCGAGTTCCTCAGATGAAGAAAGTATAAATGAGCCACCATGGAACAACGATGATATCCCCGTGAACTATCGAGTAACACAAGGAGGCAAGACACTCCCCCAGGACAAGGACAAAGACCAACCGATGAAGAAAGAGAGCAAGGTCGGGCAGAGGAAGTAAATGATGAGGTAGGACCATCTAGGCGTCCTCCAAGAAGAAAGAAGAACTATCAACCACGTCGTAGACCACAACGACCACAACCCAACATCCCCCCAAATGCAAGAGCACCACAAAGGCGCAGAAAGCAAACTAGAGCCTTTGCGGAGATTCGACACTATCAAAAGTCTGTGGAGCTTCTTATTCCACGAAGTTCATTTGCAAGAGTTGTGAAGGAAGAGATCCAACGCTATTGCGCTGGACTTCGTATCCAAGGGATAGCCATTGAAGCTCTCCAAGAAGCTGCAGAGGCGTATCTTATATCAATGTTGGAGGACTCTAACCTATGTGCCATCCATGCAAAGAGAGTGACAATACAACCTAAAGATTTGCAGCTAGCTAGGAGAATTAGAGGAAATAACCATTAACCATAATTTGTACTCCCTTGTTTGGAGAACCTTTTGTATATCCCATATGATGAATATTTTGTAGATCCCAAATGATGAATATAATCTTTGTCTTCTCATATTTGCTCTCCCAAGTGTTTATGTCTTAGTGTACATGTTTTGAAGTTTATTTCTCCTATGTTTGTAGGTGTGTTTTTCCAATACCTCTTTGAAGTGTTTTTCATAGTTGTATCATTCTTTTTTCTGTACTTGTTGTAAGTGGTAATGCTATTTAATGCATTTCATGGCCAAGAAATGCCAAAAAAAGGCCTGCCATAGAAACGCGGGGATGGGCCCTGCAAAAGTTTTGCAGGGCCTATCCCCGCGTTTCTGTGGCAGGCCTTTTTTTGGCATTTCCAAGCCATGAAAACACATGCCATGAACATTGGGGCATATGATTGGCCTTGGCTAGAGTGCACTGCATGCTAACCCCCTGACCAATAGCTAAGCAATGTTTATGAACATACATGTACTTATTTACCGCTGCATGCTTATGTGCACCCAGAGGAGTCTTAACTTTCTCTAATTATTGCACATAAGAAGAGTGTTCCACATTTCCCCAAGTGAAGTGCTAATTGAGGGAGATAGACTTGCAATACAGGTAACCTAGTGCATAGGATGGCCTAGGAATGCAAAAAAAAGACATGCCACAAAAACGCGGGGATGGCCCCTGCAAAATTTTTGCAGGGCCCATCCCCGCGTTTCTATGGCAGGCCTTTTTTTGCATTCCTAAGCCATTGCATGCATTTTGGGCAAACCAAATTACAAGAAATAATGGAAAAAGACCGATTAAACTATGCAAAAGTTATGAGATTGTCAAAACCATAAAGATATAATAGATTCAATGCACATGAAAATTGGAAAAACAAAACATTGGTATTATAAAGTTTTTACAATTGGCTCTTGGCCTTGAGCCTCTGCACCACATTATTTCTTCTCTGAAAAAGATAGAGGCAATTGGTAAGTCAAAACTGATTGGGATATTAATTGAGGGTCTGTCAATCCAAGACCCAAAGCTATTCCTATTTGACCTAATATTTTTCCTCTAAAATTAACTCCTAGGGTAGTAAGGGCAAGGGACTTCCTAACTAGAAATATACAATTGGTCCCTTGCATTATTGTAGATAGGCACAAAACTTTACTCAAGGCCTTCATACACCAAGTCATGAAGTGTCCTTGAGGGGAAAAGTCCTTGTGGATTATTACAAAATCTTCCTTTTGCAATTTTCCAATGTATTGTGCCAAGGAAGAGCCATGGCCCCGGGAAACACGGTCATCACCACTTCTTGCTGCAAATTTATCCACTTCAATGGTTTCCTGCACATAGACAATCATAAAATTAAATAGATACAGTGGAATTGATGAATGGGCCATGCCACTTTGCTCCACAACAGGGGATGTTGGAATCTTCTTCTCCAAAATTCTTTCCCTTGTTGTGGCTAGATCTTCTTTAGTGGCATCTTGGTTGGCATGGCTCAAAATCTCTTCACACACAAATGCAATGGTGTCCGCAACTGAATCACCAAGTGGAATTGTTGCCTTTTCGATAATGTCAGAAGTGTTGTCCATGGGAACATCCGAGGTTGAGCAGAAAATACTAAGGCATTCGTCGAGGCATAGACCGAATGCCTTCTCAATATCGTGCAGGAACAAAAATTCCTCTCCATCGACAAGTACAACTGAAAAAATTTCCATCTCTACCTCTGATAGAGTGGCTTCCACGGGGTCTAAGTTGGAGGGTGGACTCTTCTATGTACTGGCTTCCTTTAATTTGTCCACTACTCCTTCAGGAAATTCTCTGGATATTTTTTGACTCTCTTCTAATAAGTTGAGAGCTTCTGTCTGGGGTTCCTTCTTGTCATCTACAAAACCCCCAGTAACAAGATGGGGTAGGTCCATGGGTGAAGGTTCGCGCTCCTCATTGACAAAAAAGATTGTTGTTGCTATGTACGAAAGATATTTTCTTCCCATCTTCCTTTTCTTATTTAATTGTTTAATTAAGGGCACTGTGTCATCTAACAGGTGCCCTGAAGCCTCAGCAATAGCCATGAAATTCTTTAAGCGCTTTGCAAATGCCTCATCTCCTTTATGAATGTAAAAAAGCAGGTCATAGAGGACCCATTTACACTCATATGCTGGAATATCTATGGCATATCTTAATATATAGAATTCCATAAATTCTGTGATCTCATCGATCACATCGGAATTCATGGCTATTGTCCCTTCAAGATTAGGGACTCTACAGACTAGGTCATACAAATCCTTCTGACCATTGTAGTCTGTAGTATCCAAAAACTCCATGAATAGATCTCGAGGAGATTTCATGGGAGTGGAAGTGCTAGCAGCCATTGCTTGCGCGCGAGATTTCTAGAGGCTTGTAGTTTGTGCTTTCTAGCTCTTTGAGAGTGCAAATGTGAGAAATGAGCACATAGAACCATTTTTATAGCAGTTTCAAGTTTTTAAATTGACTAGGCCCACTTTTAAAAGTATAGAATAAAGAAGTGCAATTTCAAAAAATGTGTTTCTGATGACAAAATAATGCACAGAAAAAAACATGAGCAACCACATTTCAAAGTATTGAACAGAATTTTTGACATTCCAAAGTTTTGAAATTATCATTGCAGAGAATAAGCTATATACAATATCTAACATGAATCAATTGTCCTACTTTTTACAAGGTTCTTGAAAGTGCAAAAACCATGAGATACAATGACTAGGGCCCAAGAAGTGACATTATCAGGTTGCAAAAGAACTATGACAATGAGAGCTCTGTTCCATCTTTGCTCCAATCTACAGGGACTTTCATTTTGTATTCCATTCTTCTGCCCACCTATAATCAATTTGCAAGAAATTAAAGTCATTAAAGTAAAATAAACAATAACGAAAAGATTACTTTAACAAAAACATGAAACATTTCTCACCTTATGTCCTTGAATTTTGAAGATGGATTGAGTTAGTCCTTCAAACCCCATAACAATCAAGTGTTCTCTCAGATTAGCCAAGGTCCAATGATTATTCACTAAAATAGTTTCTGTTTCATTGTTGGGCAATCTAAGCTTTATTTCAAATGAATGCAAAGATCCCTCTGAACTTTGAAATGGTATCCATTTGCCAAGTTTGCACATCCAACGATCATAGTAGAATCTGATGTATAATGAAGTATGTTGTTTCAAATATCCAAATGCTATACCTGTTCCACCTATTTTACAGAGATATTTATCACCTTTTGCAGTTCCTTCCATCAAACCCCAATTTTCACCAAGAAGACTTTCGACTTGCTCATATGTGATATCTTTACACATGAACATGGTGGAAGTCTCTTGGAATGAGAATCCTCGGAATAAATATACAAAACAATGAATGGGAAAAGACCAGTGCAAACCTACAGACCTAGACACTTTTGTGAATTTCAAAGAGTTATGTATATCCATTACCATCTTTTGCTTCAAAGATGATACGGACCATATATCAGGTTTTGGCCACTCCAAGCTAAGAAGAGAATGTACTTCAATTCTCTCTATCCTTCCAAAACCATTCATTGTAGAGGGTACAACATATCTATGTGTAAAAGAAAACTCTATCATGGTAAAGTTGAGCAAGAGATATATTTGGAAAGACTAGTGCACCAACATCTGCATGCAATGCCTGGAAAGTACCTGTAAGACTATGAAGTGGTTGCTCTTCCACCAAAGTAGAAGGAAATATATCTGAAACAAACAAAAAACATATCTAAATAGTTCAGAAATATATCCGACACAAGAAAACATATATTTTTAGAGTAATACTTACAGTTCACAGGATATCTCATACTACTAGAGTTTTCAAGTTTCATAGTTGCCATTGTAAAAACATGTTGTAAAATAGCAACCATCCCATTGTCTCTGTGCATCTTGAAGCCAAGTAACTTTCCCTTCCAATGAAGATCTAAGTTTCCACGATCTCTAACTTGATGAGGCCCAACTCTAGAGGGTTGCATGTACACCCATGCACCTTTGGAGTACTCATGTGATAGCCACTGTCCATCTGTGGCTTTGATATTGTGACATCTTAATGGGTGGGATTTCATCTTTTGGTGGGCTAGAAGCTTTAGACGTTGCCATTGAAGCTAAAGGTCTTCAAGCTACAACAGTAATTCGAGATAGGAGATGCAGGTAGGTTGGAGTGTAGGAACAAGAGCTTCAATGGTGTGCTATAGAGTGAAAGTAGTGCGAAAAGATGACTTTTTGGGACCTGGGTATGAAAATGTGAGGTTTAGGAGGGAAATAACTCTTTTTTTAGTGTTTTTGAAAAAACT
>CM035413.1:122035174-122135174 GCA_020310875.1 Ceratopteris richardii
CATCTAATTTTCCACGAATCTATTAGGTAAGTGATTACATAAGAATGCCAAGTCATTTAGACTTTTACAAGAGATAAAATGGTAAGAACTTATAAGCATAAGTTCCTATGATCCTTCCTTCAAATGATATCTTCATGAAGTAATCCAAGCCAAATTGTGAAGGCTTGAATTGCACCAACAACTCCCCCTCAAGCCAAACATTTTGGCTTAAGTCTTCATCTTCATTCTTCAATCACATCCTGCAATCCAATGATGTTTTTGAATCTGCATAATTTGTTTCCATCCAAAGCTTTAGTGAGTAAATCTGCACACTGCATATTAGTAGACACATAGGTCAACTGAATGTCCTTGCTTAGTAACTTCTCTCTCACATAGTGGTAATGAACCTCTATGTGTTTTGTCCTAGCAAGATATATTGGATTAGCTGCAAGGTGAAGAGAACTTGTGTTGTCTCCAAAGATAATTGGGGGCCTAGTGTATAGGCCTAACTCTGTATACAAAGGCTTTAACCAAATAGCTTCTTGAGTGGCATTGGCTAGCCCTCTATACTCTGCTTTAGTGGATGACAATGCCACTGTTGGTTGCTTCTTGGCTAACCAAGAAATAGGTTTATCACCTGCAAAAGATAAGTATCCTGATGTGCTCCTCCTATCATCCTTGCATCCTGCCCAATCTACATCTGAATATACTTTAATATCAATATCTGATGTATAAGGAAAGTACAAACCATGGTTCTGAGTTCCCTTTAGATACTTCAAGATCTTCTTTGCAGCCTCAAGGTGAGGTACCCTTGGTTTGTGCATGAATTGACTTAGCACACTAACTCCATATGCTATGTCAATTCTGGTCAAGGTAGCATAATTCAAACTACCTACCATACTTTGATATCCTGTAATGTCTTGGACTTCATCCCCTTCATGAACACTTAGCTTTAGGTTGACCTCCGTTGGAGTACTTGAGACTTTTGCATCCTGCAAGACAAACTTCTTTAACATGTCCTGCACATACTTCTTCTGAGTGATATATATACCTGAATTAGTATAAACCAATTCAAGTCCTAGAAAGTATTTCAATAATCCAAGATCATTGATCTTGAACTCCTTCATCATCTGATTTTTGATGCTTCTGATTCCTTGGATATCATTACCTGTAATGATGATGTCATCAACATAAACACAGAGATAGATTACCTCTGAATTGCTCCTTTTGATAAACAATGAAGTGTCTGCCTTGCTCATAGTAAACCCTTGGTCTTGGAGGTATGTTGTCAGCCTGTAGTTCCATGCTCTAGGTGCCTGCTTCAATCCATATAGAGCCTTCTTCAATTTACAAACATAATTTACCTTCTTGGGATCTTCATAGCCAGGTGGTTGTGACATGTAGACTTCTTCAGATATCCATCCATTCAAGAAAGCATTCTTGACATCTAATTGGTACATGTTCCAATTCTTGGATGCAGCTACACTCACCAATACTCTGATTGTTGGCATCTTAGCCACAAGAGAAAATGTCTCCTCATAATCAATGCCTTGGGTTTGTGCAAAACCCTTCGCTACCAACCTAGCTTTGTACATGTTGATTGTACCATCAAAGTTCCTCTTTAGTTTGTAGATCCATCTGGATCCTATCACTTTCATAGAGTCCTTCTTGGGTACCAAGTCCCATGTGTCACTCTCCTTGAGAGCTTCTATTTCTTCATCCATAGCACCTTTCCATTCTGGTTTGGTGACTGCCTCTTCATATGAACCTGGTTCTTCACTTAACAAGTCCTTTGCAAGATAAATTGAATGCTTAGTTACAAGAGATGTATCATACCCATATCTGATAGGCTTCTTACTTTCTCTCTGAGATCTCCTCATTGCTTGATTTGAAGATTCTGGAATATCCTCAAGCTTCTTCATCTTCATCTTTCCTCTGGACTTCCATGCCTTGAATTCTTCAAGATTGATTGTGTCATCATCTTCTGAACTTGAGTCTTCCTTCTGGATTGGTTCTTCCTTTGAGAGTTTTGGAAACTCCTCTTCCAAATCATAAGGTAGACTAACCTTCCTGCATTCATTCTCATACCATGAGTCATTCTCATCAAAGATGACATCTCTGCTTACCTTGAACCCTTTATTGGTTGGGTTGTAGAATCTGTACCCTTTTTTATTCAAGTCATAACCAATAAAAATACATTTTTCTGCTTTAGGGTCTAGCTTTTCCCTTACATGTGAGGGAATATGCACATATGCTACACAACCAAAAATTTTTCAATGATCCAATGATGGTCTCTTACCATGCCAAGCTTCATAAGGTGTCATTCCATCAAGTGACTTTGATGGCAACCTGTTTATGAGATAGGTGGCAGTAGATACACTCTCTGCCCAAAGATAATTTGGCAACTTCTTTTCATTAAGCATAGACCTAGCTATTTCAACAATAAGCCTATTCCTTCTTTTCAGCTACCCCATTTTGTTCAGGTGAGTACCTTGTGGTTATCTCCCTTTTGATGCCTCTTTCCTGCAAGAAATCTTCGAACTCATTGGAGAAGTATTCTCCTCCTCCATCTGACCTTAGCTTCTTCAAGTTCCTTCCTGTTTGATTTTCAACTAGTGCAAGATATCTTTTGAAACAATTAAACACTTCATCCTTGTGCTTCATAAAGTATAACACAGTCCATCTGCTATAATCATCAATGAAAGACACATAATACCTTGATCCTGAAATGGAGGGATCCTTGCTAGGTCCCCAAACATCTGTGTGCACCAAGTCTAGGTAGTCTTCATGCATAAAACCTTTCCTTGAGTAGGGCAATCTGTGAGACTTACCAAACTGACAAGCACCACATTTGTAAATCATGTGTTGCTTGGATACATTAGGTATCCCAAGCACACATTGATCCCTTCACATTTGCTTTAAGGTCCTTTCACCTATGTGACCTAATCTCTTGTGCCATATTTCTAATTCTGAAAGTGTTTGATCCTTGTAATTGTATAAAGCAATGTTTTTTGTGTCTTCTAGCTCAAAAGTAAATAATCTACATGATTTGTCTCCCTTGGCTATCCTTTTGAATCCATTCCTTGGGTCCTCCACATATGCTCCATGTTGGTTGAATCTGACCTGCAAACCTTTCTCCACAATCTGACCAACACTCATTAAGTTTTTGGTAATGGTTGGTACATAAAGTACCCTGCTCAATAGGTTCTGGTTACCATCACAAGTTTTTACATTTCCAATCTTTACTACAGAATGCTTAGTATCATCACCTGTCTGTACTTGATGTTTGCCCTTGGGTTCCTCAAGATCAGAGAGTAGTGCCACATTGCCAGCTACATGATTAGAACACCCTGAATCAATATAAAACAGATAATCATCATTGATACCTGACTTGGAAGTCATATTCATGATCAATAGGGAGTCATCTTGCTCCTCTGTGTAGTTGTTGTAGTCTTTCCTATTTCTGAATCCTCCTTGGTAGTTACCATTATGGTTGTTGTTGTAGTTGTTGTTGTAATTATTGTTGTAGCCATTGTAGCCTTGGTGTTGGTTGAACCTTCCTCTGCCTTGAGAGTATCCACCTCTTGAGTAGCCTCTTCCTCTCTGATTTTTGTAGTTTCTGTAGCACTCATCTTTGGTGTGGTTAGACAATCCACAAATATTGCATGGTGATGAATTTTAGGGTCTCCCCCTACCTTGCTTACCTCCTCTGCCCCTGCCTCTTGAAGATCTACCTCTCCCTGCATAGTTGGCTTGGGAGGTTGACCCTTCATCCTCTTGCTTCTTACCTTTACCTTTGTCTTTAACCTTTTTATCAGTATATAGGGCAGAAGGAGTGTTACCTTTAGATGTATCTCCAACCTTTGTGAACCTTGCTTCATGTGTGAATAGTTGGCCCATCAGAGTTGTGAGATCTGGGGTATGCATGTCCATGTAGAGATCCATTGCAGTGGTGAAGCTTTCCCACTTATCATCTGCCTTTAGTCTATTGGTTACTTGCCTTACTATTTGTTCCTCTTCAATCTCCTCTCCTATGCTTGCTAATTGGTCTGCCACATCCTTGATCTTGGTCACAAATTCTGAGATTGATTGCTTTGGTTGCTTCCTAAGGGTTGTGAATTCAATCCACAATTGATTCTTCCTGGCCCTTGTATTAGATGAAAAATATGATGACAACGTTTCCCAAGTTTCTTGGAAAGTCTTACAATTCCTGATGTGAGGTAAAAGGAAATCAGATATAGAGTTAAGAAGATAAGACCTTGCCAATGCATCTTTTGCACACCATGTATTAAGCCTTTCTTGTTCTTCTTTGGTGGGTAGACCCCTTGCTTTGAATGAGGGCAATTCCTCATCTCATGAGATGAATCCAAATAGACTTCTTCCTTGTAGATAGGTCTTCATCCTCAGAGACCAAGCTTGATAATTGTTCCTGTCCAATTTATCAATGAATGAAGGAAAACCATCTCCCATGTTACTTTGTTTGCTCTGATACCACTGTAGGGAAAGATGGATGGATCCTTCAGAAGATTGAGTAGGTGCTGCTAATCCTGCTTTGCACCAGCCCTCAGTGACTCCAGATATGATTAGTAGACACCCTTAGCTTCCAAATGATACCAAGAGATCATATATGTACATTGCAAATGATGTGTGTAGTAATCAAATCAAAACAGACTACTTGATACTTCACAAATCTAAGAAAACTTGCTATTTTGGTATTGATACCTGCTCAGTCTTTCACTCAGTATGACCAGTACACTTACAATTGGCAAAATTCCTTCTAGAGGTATTCTATTAGCTTAGTAAGCTACCATTTGCAAGTGGAATGAGACAAAATGATAAACTATACTAGGAGAAATAACTTTAGCAAAATTATGGACACCCCTGACTTTTTAGGAAGTATGCAGACAAATACTAGTGAGCACTTCGACCGTGATTTCCCGAAATTGGCTGAACCAAGTTGCTTCAAACTTTGTATGCTTGTAGTATGCTTTGAGCTGGATCTATCAAGCTTTGAATCACTTGATTTGGTGCAGTAGGCAGTGAGATATGCCTCTTTGAAGTTGCCAGACTTGAAGTAGTATACTCAGAGAACACAGAAGTAATAGGTGTAAATATATGTATTAATTCACATTGATGTACATTCCCATTGGCATGATAGACATTTCCAAATGGTACTCAGAGGTGTAGGCTATGGAGTAGAGCTCACACAATCAATACTAGCAGAAATGAAGCTCGGGATCTCTCTCTCACAGCCCGCGAGTTTTCTTCTCACTTTTATATGAATTTGAAGTTGATTTGAATTTCAAATTCAAATCTAAGACTTCCTATAACCACTCCTCTAAAAGTATGGAGATATTCTCTCAACTTATACCATCTAATTTTCCATGAATCTATTAGGTAAGTGATTACATAAGAATGCCAAGTCATTTAGACTTTTACAAGAGATAAAATGGTAAGAACTTATAAGCATAAGTTCCTATGATCCTTCCTTCAAATGATATCTTCATGAAGTAATCCAAGCCAAATTGTGAAGGCTTGAATTGCACCAACAACATCAAAGTCAAGAACCCACCAATGTCCAACACTCTCAAATGGCTTCTCCTCATCATGGGGGCCTTACAAAATAGAGTGTTATGGAACAATGGTGGTGCTACATAAGGGGGAGGCATTGAGCATATCTAACACCCCCTCTCAATGTCCACCCAATGGTGAACTACCTTCTTGGCTTGATGCCAAGTCTTCCATGAGGGTGGAGCATTGACCATGTCTAACACCCCCACTCAATGTCCACACAAATGATGAACTATCTCCTTGGCCCAATGCCAAGTCTTTGAAGATGTATCTGAAGTAGATCCTTTGTAAGAACTTTGGTGAGGATACCCGTTGCATTCTTCATGGTCGCATAGTAGACTATTTCCACCATCCTTCTCAAGTGTACTTGCTTGCCAACTCTTGAATGTCCTTCATGAGGTCTATTCCCAAGCCTTCTCAAAAGTCTGATTGCAAACATAATATCTTGTATGGTACTCCATAAGTAGATAAGATTACCAAAGACCTTCATGTAGCTCCCAATGTCTATCTACTGATATGATGATCTTAGGGCTTGTTTCATCACATAGAATGCCTTCTTCAATTTACATAATGTGCTCTTTCACTGTGGAGCCTCAAACCCTGATGCCTAAGACACATGTACCTCCTCCTTGAGGTCAACATTCAAACATTTTGATTTGACATGTAACATGAAAACTTCCCACTTCGTCTGAGCTGCTACCATTAGTATGATGCAAATAGTGGTCATTAGAGCAAACGAGTCTTGAAAATCAAAACCCTTCACTAGTGAAAGTCCTTGTGCTACCAATGTCTCTTGATAGTATTCCAAGATTCCGTCTATCATGTCCTTGACTTGCTAGACCCACTTGGTGCTAGTGACCTCCCATGCTTCATTCTTCATTAAGCTGACACAATTGGCTTGCATAACCTCCTTCCATGCTGGATCTACATGTGCTTCATCTTCAATTATTGGCTTCAATACTTGCTTCATAATCACAACCATCATGGCTATAATGACTATGCAAGTAGAAGCCCACTTGTGCTCCTCTATTCTCTCTGATCTCCTTGGTCCTTCTGCCTTCTCTTTAATAGTTGTTGGTATAGGATTAGTCTGACCATAGAGCTTTTCCATCACCCATTGCAGTGACAACCAATCTTTTTGGGTGATTTTAGGTTGTTAGACTCTCTTCTCACCATCTGATGATGATGCTTCCTCCTGTTCATAGGTAGGGATGACTCTTGGGCTAGGTACATAGTGAATTACTCCTTCGCTTGATGATAAAATGGAAGCTCTTTTCTTGTCCTCCACTGCATGTCGATGCTCCATAGACACCACATCATGGCTCCCTTTGATCTTCTTTGCCTCATGGTCATACAATATGAAAGCCCTTTGCTTTTCATTATGACCTAGGAAGATGCATCTCTTGCTTTTTGGTTCCAACTTGTTCTTTCTTTGACCTGGGACAAGAGCATAACACAGACTCTCAAAAATTCTAAAGTATAAGATGGATGGATTTGTACCAATGTAGACTTCATGATGAATCTTTCTATTTTAATAAGGAAAGCTCATGCCTTCCCTCGTACACATTGCTATCTCAACAATGGTGTGACTCTTGCATTTCATAATGCCATCATGCTGTGATATGTGAGGTGTCATTGATTGACACTTTATCCCTTTGCACTTGCAAAAGCCTTCCAACTCATCTGAGTTGAGCTCACCACCACCTCCTATTCCAAGCTTCTTCACACTTTTCCCTGGTTCATTTACAACAAGTTGTGGTCATTCTTTAATCTTACCAAAAGCTTGAGCCTTATCACGAAGTAAGTACATCCACATCTTCCTGCTATAGTCATCGACGATCACAATGTAGGAAGATCCTCCAAAGGCTTGTATAGACATCTTACCACACAAGTTAGCATATACCAACACTAGAGGAGCCTTTGACCTACTCTTGCTTTCTTGTGGGAATGTCTCTCTGTGTAGCTTGCCTATCATACAAGCTCTATAAGGTTCCTTCATTCCATTCATTGTAGGTAAGTGATGAAGAACAATACCTTGCTTTTGCATCTCCTTCCATACTGTCCTTGTCACCATGATGGGTTCTTGCTAAGGCTGCATAGAACTAGATTGACCTATATCATTGGTAATTTGACGAGATGCACCATTGTCCAGTACCCATGAATCCACAATTGATTCTTCTTGTGTTGAGGATCATACCACCTTTGCCTTGGCTCCATGTACTGTCTTCTCCTTCACTTCATCCATCCGCTTGACATGACAATCTGCAATTGCATGTCCCTTCCCTTTGTAATGGAAGCATTGTCCTTGAAACTTCTTCTTACTACTCCTCCTCTTTGCATTCTTACCTTTGGTTGAGGAACCACCTTTACTTGATGCATTTTGGAATCGGAGAATCACCATACTCGGATCAAATGGTCAAAAGTAGGTTGTGGCTCTTGCTCACTTCCCATCACAATCTCCAAAAGATCATAAGAATCAAGGATAACTATAATCTTGAACTTCCAAAGAAAATAATTCGTACCATCTGACTTGCCTTCACTGAAGGTTGGTGGATGAACCCATAGTATTTGCATTTCCAAATCCATTGCACCAGCTCCACTTTCAATTCCACTCTTAGATGCTAAAATCTCCATAGTGTTGAGGCCTTTGTGTCCCATGAACTTGAAGCCTTCAAGCCTTTGCCTTCTAAGAACTCTAGCGTTGAAGCCTTTAGCTCTTGACAACTCTAGCGTTGAAGCCTTTAGCTCTTGACAACTCTAGCATTGAGCCTTTGCCTCCAACAAGCTATAGGGTTGAAGCCTTTGCCTCCCAAGAACTCCAATGTTGAAGCCTTTACCTACCACAAAATTTGGAGTTGAAGCATTTACCTCTCACAAGCTTGAATGTTGAACCATTCCTTCCACAAATGCTAGAGTTGATTCCTTGGCTTGCATGATCTCTGGGATCTTCTATACCTTCTTGAGCTCTGATACCATGTAAGAAAAAGGAAATGAGGAAGAATAATGATTGAGTGGTGGGCTATTTGTGTAGATCTAATGCCCTATAGAGGTTACCACAACACATATATAGGATCAAGGTTAGAGAGAAAGAGAGATATAGTTACTCATGGGAATAACACAAGAGATATGGTGGTAATGGAAAGTAGACACAAGATTAGTAGAAGATGAACTCAACTCAATTCAACTCAAAACTCATAACTCTAATACAATGGAACTCAAACACTAAACAATATATAGATGGTTCTATCCACACATGCACTCCCTATATGGAGCTTAGATGGTGATCTAGATAGAAGCTAGGTGAAGGGCTATAGGCCAACACAATGGGTATTAAGATGGACACCCTAATGGTTCCAAACACACAAACTGATGATCCTACATGGGAAGGGTA
The DNA here is from genome assembly GCA_020310875.1 of Ceratopteris richardii. NCBI lineage: Eukaryota > Viridiplantae > Streptophyta > Polypodiopsida > Polypodiales > Pteridaceae > Ceratopteris > Ceratopteris richardii. Next base: position 122,044,116 of record CM035413.1, read on the forward strand.
CCATCCTTATAAGATCCTCCAAGCCTAAGTCGGCCTACCCATGTTCTAGGGTCGTGGTAGCTTGATCCATGCCCAAAATAATCTCCACCATTGATCTATGGGGTAACTCCAATGGTAGAAAGGTAGGATCAACAACCATTTGTTTGTAACCCTTCATCTTGCTTAATCCACACTTAGGATCAAGTCTAGATCCAATGTCCCATGTCAAATAGACCCTTACCCAAGTTAAGAAAGCTACTTTTGTTTCTAGCCCTTGATTTAGGTTGATCCTCACATCGGATCAATCTCGAATCCAATGGCTTACAAGTAACCTTCCTAACTATCCATCTACGATCTTCACTAGACCTCATCTCACATCAAAGTTAGGAACCTACCAATGTCCAACACTCTCAAATGGCTTCTCCTCATAATGGGGGCATTACAAAATAGAGTGTTATGGAACAATGGTGGTGCTACATAAGGGTGAGGCATTGAGCGTATCTAACAGAGTCATGGTGGGGTAAGAGACCTAACTTAGATCATTGAAAAGTGTTTGGATGTTTGGCTTATGCATATGTACCATCTCAATTAAGGCATAAATTGGAACCTAAAGCTGAAAAGTATTTGTTCATTGGTTATGATGATGAGCAGATGGGTTATAGATTATGGGGTCCATCCACAAAGCAATTCATTGTGTCAAAGGATGTTACATTTGATGAGAAAGGTACTTGGTATGCAGGTATGATTAATGTTCATGTAGGTAATGAAGAAGTCATGACCCAAGGAAAGGGGAAATCAAAGTTTCAGATTCTTGATGATGAAGAGATTATTGATGCTCAAATTGATAATGAAGAGATGCCAAGGTTTGATCCAGAATATGAAGAACACGAGACTTCAAAGAGTGGAGAAGTTAGAAGGTCAACAAGGGATAGAAATCAAGCCATAAGGTATAGTTATGATACTTCATTTTTTACCACTAAAGATTATGCTAACATAGTGAAAGCAGAAGAAGATCCTTCCACATATGATGAGGCAGAAGGTAAGGAAAATTGGGAGAAATCTATGTAGGAGGATTATGATGCATTGATGGAGAATGAGACATGGGATTTGGTTCCTAATTCAAATAATCAGAAAATCATTGGATGCAAATGGGTCTACAAAGACAAAGAGGTATGCAGATGGAAGTGTGTCTAGGTATAAAGCTAGACTGTTGTGAAAGGATATGCTCAAACATATGGTGTAGATTATGATGAGACTTATAGTCATGTGGAAAAGATGACAACTATAAGGACTCTCATAGCTATTGCTGCATGTAAAGGTTGGAAGCTATGTCAATTAGATGTGAAAAATTCTTTTCTAAATGGTTACATTTTAGATGAAGTTTTCATGGAGCAACCAAATGGTTTCAAGAATAAATGTTATCTAGAGTATGTATGTAATCTCAAGAGAGCTTTGTATGGTTTGAAGCAGGCCCCAAGGGCATGGAATTACATACTTGTGAAGTTCTTGAAGGAGCTTGGTTTCCAAGTGTCTAAGGCAGATAGTAGCTTGCTTGTTAAAGCAAGTGATGATGTGTTTATTTATATTTGCATATATGTTGATGACATAATTCTTACAGGTACAAATGAGAAGGGCATACAAAGTCTTAAGAAGCAGATGGAGAAAGAGTTCAAGATTAGTGACTTGGGAGACTTGTCATATTTCTTGGGAATGGAGATGTCATATACTCAACATGGAGTGTATGTGACTCATGAAAGGTATTTGAAGAATTTGCTAATCAAGTTTAAAATGGAAGATTGCAAAGTAGCACCTACTCCAATGGAGGTGAATCATAAATTGAGCAGATATGGAGGAGAAGAATTCAAGGACATGAAGCTGTATCAAAGTTTGGTTGGAAGTCTAATCTATGCTACATTGACTAGGCCTGATTTTTCATATGTAGTAACTTAAGGCTACACTCAAAGAAGGTTTGTATTATGGATTCTCATCAGATACAAAAATCAAGGTATATAGTGATGCAGATTGGGTAGGTAACTCTGCTGATAAATTAATCTCTTGGTGTTCTAAGAAGAAACATATAGTTGCTTTGTCATCCACAGAAACAGTATATAAAGGTATGGTTGAAGCTGCAAAGGAGTTTATATGATTGAAGACTCTCTTGAAGAGTTTTGACATCAATTAGAGTACACCCATCATTTATGGAGATAATATGAGTTCATTGTATCTTGCTGCTAACCCTATGTTTCATGTCAAGACTAAACATATTGAGATCCAATATCATTTCTTGAGAGAGAAGGTGATTGATAAAGAAATTGAAGTCATAAACACTTCTACAAAAGATCGGATTGCAGACATGTTAACCAAAAGCTTGGATGGACCTAACTTGCAAAGGTTCAAAAACATGGCAGGTATAAAGAAGATGGAGAAAATCACAATTCATGATTGAGGGGGAGCTGTTGGTGTAGGACAATCACCAATTGATGATTTGGACAAGGTTTGAAGTCTAAGAGTAAAGCAAAGATCAAAATCTGAGCCTTGAAGATGATTGCATGGTCAAAAGATGAAGACTTGTATATACATGTATATTACTCTTGTAATTAGTCCATAAAAACTTTGTATCCATGGTGAGTTGAGATGTAAATGTCTATATAAACTTGGATACAGATGTAATAGATGTGTATGATGATGAATGATGAAATTTAGAAGTCATTAAAAGACTTCGAGAATGAAAAGAATGTAATCTACTCATGAGATGTACATTTTCTCTGAATAGAAGAAGAATTGAAAAGTTGCACCTTATCTTTTTCTTAGTGCTTCTTCTGTACTTATCTTCTTGAGGACTACTTTTGTACAATTCTAATTCTATAGTTGATTGACCTCTATACAACTTTTGAGAGATATTAGAATCAGGTTGAGAGAATTGAAGATAGGAACATTTACATGTGTAAATGTGAAGAAGTGAAGACAGGAACATGCATAGTCCAGGTGGTCAAAGTTTTGATTAGATCTCCCTCCACAGTGTAAAGTTTTGAGCAAGTAAGCACTCATTCTTTAAGTTGAAAGGCACTACTTGTGGCTAAAAGCATATGAATAAACGGGGTCTAGATTGGGAGAACCATGCATTAGAAGTTGCAGGTGTCAAAGTCAACTACACAAAAGAACAGTTTCAGACTTAGGTACATTGTTTGACAGAAATCTCAAGATTTACTAATTTTTTTTGAAGATTTTTAACTTGGACAAGGTGCAAGAACTTTAGGAGGAACCTTTTATAAAGTTTCATTGAAAACTTTACACATTTGATTAGTCAATGAGTGAATTAAATGCAGCAGACTTTTCTGTGTAATGAGTTTATTTACAATTGACTCAAGTCCTGATAATTTGGCATTAGATTTCCAAAATTGGTTATATTTATGAGTTGTTCTTGATATAAAGGTGCTCTAACATCAAGAATAACTTGTTCTTTTGGGGATTAATCATCTCCATCAGTATTTTAGTTATTTTTGTAAAAATAATAAATCGCTTTAGAAAGTGATGTTTTTGTAAAAATAGTAGATCACTTGAAAAGCAATGATTTTGTAAATAAAATTGATTTTCATGAATGCACGCTTTTAGAAGCATCACTCTCATGTATCTTCTATTCCAAGACTCACCCTCATGTACCTATAAATACACATGCTCTAATACACTCTTCCATGATAGTATGTGGGGGGAGATTGTATCCAATCTACTGTCAGTTCTCTTGTTCCTTTCTATTCTCTAAGTACTTTTATGAAATTTCATTTGTGTACTATCCTTTGTGTACATGCCTCTGCAGGATCCAATCAACACTTTTTAATGTGCTCATGAACCTCATGAAGTGTAGAACTATGATGTTGTGCAAAAGAATCAGCCATATGGATATGAATTCGAGTGAAAGTCATGGGAGTGGGAAAACTTTTTACAATAAACAATTTCATACGGTGCACGCTTGATTAGTGATATATGTTGTGTCATTTTATGCAATATCTTAGTAAAGAAATTTTCTCATCCTAATTACTTGGATTATCTAAAGAATAATAATGTATTAGATCTAAAATAGTACTATTTTGTAGCTTCACTTTGCCCATTACGTTTAGGATAAAATGCAAAGATAAAGTTTATTTTGGAACCTAAATTTTGAAATAATGCAACCCAAAAGTGATTACAAAAACAAACATCTTGATATGATAGTATGACATTTGGAAAACCATGATGCAAAAAAATACATTTAATATATAACTTACCAACTTGAGGTGCAGATAAAGTCTTTTTACAAGGAATGAAATATGATTGTTTACTAAACCTATCAACAATTGTCCAAATCATATCATTATGAGATGAAGTTGTAGGAAGACTAGTAATAAAATACATAGAAATTTGTTCCCATGGTCCTTAGGTATGGAAGTGGAAATAATAATCCAATGCTTTATCGTGATGTCATTTCACATGTTGACACACATTGCAATGGGAAACATACTCTGCAATATCCTTTTGCATATTTGGCCAAAAGAAGAATTCTTTACACATAGATTTGTATGCCCTTATGATACATATACGGTGGTTCATGCATCTCTTCCATAACAAATTCCTTAAAAACTTGTGTGATGCATAACTTGTGTTGGAAATACAAGAATGCATTATGAAAAGTGTAGTGATCCTCACTAGATGGTGTATAATTATTGAAAGTTGTCCACGTTTGTGAAAAATACAAATCATATGCATAATTAGGAATCATGTCATGAAATGAATGAATATGAAAAAGAAAAATATTATTGATTGAAACAATATTTGTTTGTGGGGATGGAAAGCCACTAAGGGCATCAAATACAACATTAGCTTTGCAAGATTGATATTGAATTATAGGCTGAAAATTTTGTATGAATGAAGCCCATTTAATGTGTCTTTCAGAAATCAATGGTTGATTTAATAAATGCTTAATATCCTGTTGGTTTGTTTTCATTGGAACTTCAAAACCAATAAGGTAATATTTCCAAATTTTTGAAACATGCACCACAACTAAGAGTTCCTTATCATACGTACTATAATTCTTTTTAGAAGGTTTAAGTTTCCTACTTTCAAATGCAATGAGATGATGATTTTGCATTAATATAACACCTATACCTAAACCACTAGCATCTATAACTACATGGAAAGATTGTGAAAAATCTTGTAATTGTAAAGTAGGTTATGAGAAAGTGCATGTTTGAGTTTTTCAAAAGATTTCTCTTGTGCTAATCCCCATGAATTTTTTAGCTTTTACTTCAATAATAATGTGAGTGGAAGTGCTAAATAAGAAAAACCTTTTACAAAGTCTCTATATAAACTAGCTAACCCTAGAAAAGAGCATACATAATTCAGAGATTGAGGTACATACCATTCTTCAATTACTTTAATTTTCTTTGAATCTACATGAATGCCTTGACTAGAAACAATATGTCCTAAATACTCTAATTGTTTTTGGAAAAAAGAACTCTTTTCACGATTGGCATAAAGTTTTTTTTGCATAACAAATTAAAGACTGTTGCTAAATGATTTTAATGGTCATTGTCATTCTCACTATAGACAAGTATATCATTAAAGAAAACAAGAACAAAAGCTTGGTAATCAAGAAAAATGTTATTCATCATACGTGCAAACATAGCAAGTGCATTGTGAGTCCAAAAGGCATTACCATGAATTCAAAGTGATCAGTTTGATTTCTAAAGTTAGTCTTATAAACATCATTTTATGTCATTTGTACCTGATGATACCCACATTTAAGATCAATTTTGCTACAAATACGTCCTCCAAGTAGTTTATCTAGCAAATCATCTATCATAGGAATAGGATATCTGTTTTTAATTGTGATCTTATTGAGTGCTCCATAGTCAATGCACATCCTATAAGTCTTGTTCTTCTTCTCCACTAAGAGAAAAGGTGCTCCAAAGGGAGAAGAATTAGTCCTTATAAGTTTGTTGTGGAGTAGATCCTTATAGTATGCCCTTGGGAAGCCTAGACCCACACCACCTTGCATGGAAGCAAGAAGGAAGGCTCAAGAATGACTCTCCTTTCATCCAACCCAACCTCCAACATGTTCAAGCCATTGGTCGTTAGCTCGCAGCTATGCCACATGCTTTAAAATATGGAGAGAAGGGTGTCAAGGATCCTAATCACATATGTAAAATACAAGAAACTGCAACCTTCTACTTACACACATAGGAAATAAAAGCATGCACACATGTCCAATTAGCTAATACAGATGGAGAAATCATGTCCAATTTCATAAGTGCTTGTAGAATAAAAAGGTATGATCTTCCATTAACTGTTCTTGAATGGAGAAGAATACATCAAGCTCAAAACAAGAAAAAAGAAGAGGGAAAAATCAGGAATGAAGCTCAACAAGAAGCAAAAGAAAGAATAAGAAAGGCTAAGGAGCTTAGAGAAGTTTTCTTATGTGAAACACCTTCAAGGGTGGTGAGGAAGCATTTGCCTGTCATAACAATGAATTTTCATAATGAACAAATCAAGGTTTTGTTAGATTTAGGTGCACAAGTTAATTTGATAAGTTCATGATTGTTGGATAAATTAAAATTCAAGAGGAATAAGAGCAAAACATTTATCAAAACACTAGATGGCCAGATAATACAAAGTTTGTCTTCACCATCTATTAAAGTTAAATTCAATAAAGAAAACATGGAAATAGACTGTGAAGAATGGCCTGATCATATGATGACTAAGAAAATGATTTTAGGACAACCATGCCTGAGGCAAGGAAAAGTAACTTTGGATTTTGAAAGTATGAAGCTTAAATTGATAGTAAATGACAAAAGGTTTTTAATGTTCTTGTTGAATAATGAAGAACAGGGAATTCAACAGGAAATTTATGACTAGGATTTGAAAAGATTTACCTTTCCAATAGAAGATACAAAGGAATCACAGAAAGAACTTCTTCATGACCAAATCCAATCCAGAGAAAAATAGAAGGAAATTGAGGAAACCAAATCTATTTTAAAAACAGTTGAAAAGTGGAAAGTAAGGAATAATCAGAAAAATTTGGACATCAAGACAAAATGAGTGTGGAAACCAAAGACATCTGAGTATTGTTCATCAAAAGAACATTGTTTTACTCCAAAGGCAGAATCATCAGGAATCAAGTATTTCTGGGTGAAAAAATTAGATCTGCTTCAATGGATACAAAATAAGGACAAATATACTAAAATACTTCAAAAGCATGAAGAGCCATAGACAAAGAAAAGGGCAATATTGTCATCAGATACACACTTTGGATTCTTACTTAAGAACTCAGAATTTCATCTGAATGAATTCATGACATCCTTGAAATTATTTCCATGTACTTTACCTCATTCTTTTTCTCGGAAAAAGAATAGGAGGGGAAGAGAGATAAAAGAAAAAAATTATTATTATTAAAAAAAAAGGGGAGAGAAAAAAATATAGATATAGAAATATTAATTATTCTTTTATATATATGATAAAATTTTCTTTTTTAATTTATAAAGCACCAGCAAGATAGAGGTTACAATATGGGAAGAACTATGGAGTTACTATTTAATTCTTTTTTCTTTGACATTTTTTCCTTCTCTTTTTATATGCTTGATTCTGTTAATTCCATTCATTTTTTTTAATCAAAGCATTAGATATCTTCCTACACATGTGATGATCACTTTAATTGAGTTACACCTGTGATGTAATGAGAAAAAGACTAATTATTTTTCAGATTTATTTTTCTCAAGAAAAATATTTTCATTTTTTATGTCTCCTTTAACTTATGTGGTGGGAGTTTTTGGTCTCATGTGTTATATTTCCTCTAGAATGGTGAATACCAAAGAACTACCTATTCATGACTTCAAAGCTGATTATGTAACATTGTCAAGAGGACATTGGTTTTTAAATAGCGAAGCAGTGGTGGAAGATGTGGAGTTAGAATCTGATGAAGAACAGGATATTCCAGAAGCTGAGCAGATAGCCAAAGAGATGAGGGAAACAATCAATATCATTGGTCAACATATCTTTACAGTAGGAGTTGGAGGCTACAAATATACCAGGCTATGCCAAGAATTCTATAAATTCCAAAAAGTGGTTTCTAATTACAAAAGATGGAAGGCAGTGGGGCTACATAGACTATTGGATGAGCCTATCTTCTTTATAGACTTTGAGAGAGTATCACAAGTCATGTCTAGTCTGTTGGAATTGGGCAAAGGAAATGATGCATACTTCAGATGTTTAGTTAAGGACAAGGAGAATAAAGAGGTGCAGATAACCATCAAAGCAGAACACATCAAGACAGCTCTTCAATTTTATTCCATGGGAACCAAATTAGATGGCAGCTTTGTCAAGAAGAATGCAGCAACATATGCTGGATATTCAAAATTAGTGGCCTTCAAAGGAAAAGAGAATGAAGAATTTGCCACCAGGATGTTTCTTCAGTACTTATGTTTTCCAAAATTGCCAAGATGTACAATGCCGCATAAACCAGTTACATTGATTATGTTCAACAATGAAGAGAGGACTAAACCATTTGGAGTAATGGATGTAACTCCCTACATTCATGATCAACTAAAGGAAGCAACTAAGCATTGGCATCAGAGAAAGTTTATGAATGGAGCATAGTTCTTAACAAGAATCATATACCATATTTTAGATATGGAGGATCAGTTGAAGTTGGCTCCAGAAGCTCAGTATTTTAGAAATTTGATGCCAGGAATTAAAAGTCCTTCAAAATTGATGACAATAAGAGAAACAGAAGTCCAAACAAGCATGAGGGGATCAGGAAGGAAAAGGAAAGTTGTATCAGAACAAGTAATCCCAGTTAAGAAGAGAAGACTGGATCCCAGGAATGTATTCTTGGAACATGAAGAAGTGACAAAAGAGGAACATGAAGCAGCCTAGAAGGAAGTCCAAGCCTCAAAGGAACCCCATCCGCCTCAAACAAGCAAGGAACAACTTTATTCCTATTTCACTCAAGGTAATGATAAGAGGGCAATCTATGAAGCTCAGTATAAAAAAAATGTTGGAAAATTATTCATGTAAAGCAACTGATTGGATACAAGAAGAGGTGGAACATTATGAAGAACTACATGATCAGATGATGGCTATAGAAACTGAAGAAGTATTTGCCAGAAAAGAAGTGGAATTATTGGCTTATTTCGAAGAATTGCAAGGACCTACAGAGACTAGAACTATTGTGGTGTTGAAAAAGAAAGTCTAGAAAAAGCATGCTCAGAAAAAGAAGCCAACCAAGAAGAATAAGGGAAAGGCAATTGAACATGAACACGTGGAAGAGTCAGCAAAACTATCATCAGAAGAAAAGAATCAGAAAAAATCAATTGGAATAGAGGAACAAAGTGGGGATAGAAAAGGAGTAGCTACTTCCTCAAAAATCTCATCTGACTCAGAAAGTGATATTGAGAATTTCCTTTTGAAGAGTTTAAACCTCTCAGTACCTAGTACACTAGTCAAAATAGTACAAGCTTCAGGAAAAAAGTGAAACACCAAAAGAATTAGGACAAAGGGCAAAAGAGGTGCAAATCTGTGAAGAATCAACAGAACAAATTAGTCCTAGGGAAGACAAAAGGAGACTGAAAGGTAAAGGAGCAATGTTGGAAGAAGTGGCTCAAGCAAGAAAAGAACTCAGTAGTGGACTGGTGGACACAAGATTCAAAGCTATATGGACAAAACTCTCACAACAACCTCATTATCAACCATATGAGGAAAAGCAAGAATTGGAAAGAACAACAAAGTGATACAGCCAATTGCAGAATCAAGGGGATAAAGGCAAAGATGAAGAAAAGGTTAAAGGGCCAGAGAAGACCGATTTCAAGAAGTGCAAAGAAGGGAATATAGAAATAGAAGCAAATCAGAGAATAGAGGAAGTACTCTTTGATCTAGGCCACAATGAAGATACCACATATACAGGTAATCAAGAAAGGGAAGTAGAACCAGATTTTATGGACATAGATGAACAGGAGATGGAAGTAAAAGAGCAGCAATTGAATGATCAAGTAAGGAATCCAATGGAGCATGATTCAACCTTAGTCCATGAAGACAAAGTTCAAGAAGAGGAATCACAAGTTGTTCAAGAGAAACAAAAGGAAATTGATGTAAGACCTTCTAGCATAAATATGATAATATCAGGGATGGTTGCTGAGTGAGAATTTGTAAAAGGTAATAGAATCATTACTGAGCAGAAAAAAGAAAAAGAGTAGCTAGAGGAATAGATAAGAGTTGTATAGGAAAAAAATGAAGGCCTGATCAGAAGACTAATTTCACTAGAAGAACAGGAGGTTCAAAGTCAGAACAAAATTCAATTTCTTGAGAACAAATGTACTAAGCAATTGGAGCATAGCAATAAAGTAGAAATGGAATTGAAGAAAATGGAAGGAATATTTAGAACACTTTAGAGCTCATATCAGATAATGGTCAAATCTAATGAGGACATAAACAGATTATTGATGGAGGAAAGTCAATTGAAGGGAGAGAGTCAGAATGTACAAATAACTCAAGGAGAAGGAAAAGCTGAACAAGGAAATTCAAGGATTACAGGAAGAATTGAAAGAAGTCAAGGAAATGGAAAAACAAGCTAGTGTGCATGCTGCTAATGCAATGAGAGGATATAATAAATTACATTTGGATATATAAAAAGAGAGAAGTGACTGGAGATCAGAAAAAGAGCTGTTAATATCTCAAAATCAGGAATTGATGATGTTAGTCAAAAAGTTACAGAAAGATTTGGAAGGTCAACAAGGGAAAGTTGAAGAACAAGCAATGACCGCACAAGCAGAGGAACAAGAAGGAGGAGAAGATAATAGATTTCAAATTTTTAGTGAGCAAGAAGTCAAAACTGTTGAAGAATATTCAGATGAATTTGTTCAAATGCTTCTAACAAACAGGGAATCAAGAATGGAGTTCATAAGGAAAATGCATAATGAGTATGAAGAGCAGATTGTAAATTTTGCTCTAAATAAGGGAGTAAATCTAGATCAACATCATTGGGCTTCTGATGGTTTAGGAATACCATTCTGTATGATTTTTGAAAGTGTCAGGAATTATCAGATTGCAAGAGTGGGACTACCACCAAATAAATATTTGGAGTATGAAGAAGATATTAATGTCACTAAGGAGTTATTTGAAAAAGCTAACCCTAAATGGAGGAATAGATGGTTGGATGCTAATAAGGAACGTAGAAAGATCTGGAAAGAGGCACCTTTGCAATTAAAGATAAATCTAGCCTATTGTCCAGTAGCTAGAAGAAGAGAATGGTCAGTATTTTGGGAAAGAAGAAATGCAGGGCAACTTCCAGCAAAATGGTTGAATTTTCCAAAGATAGCAAGACCGAAAGCAAGATCTTGGCCAACCAAGAAGTACATGATTGATACAGTAGAAGCTGTCATATCTACAGACAAAGATGTAAATGATCTAGCTTGTATTCTACTAGTGAGGATAATGCGACTTGTGGTGGCATGCATAGAGACATTCACAGATACAAAAGTACGGACTCTTAATTACATTGGATTCAATTCACCTACAGATGCTCTACTTTTTTATCTAAGTGAAACTCCACATAGAATTTGTTTAATGGCTTACTACAGCAAAGTTGTATTTTTGGGAAGTCATTGCCTTCAAATCTTTGAAGATGCTTTTGACTATGAATTTTTTGAAAGGGAATCTGAAATTTTTGGAAATTTATCAGTAGTCACTAAATCAAGACTTACTGCATATGAAGCTGCTTATACAGAATATTTGAAGAAAGATGTGATAGGCAGACGAGAGGCAGCAGTTCAATGGAGAAAAGCATTGTTTGAAATGGTGAATAACTTGAATATTACAGAGAGTAAGAGCCATGATTTGTTATCTCAGGTTTATCAAAGGAAGAAGAAATGAATGAAGCTCTCATTACTCTTCTATCAGAATATTTTTTGTCAGGAGCCAAAAAGTCTAGGAGGGGAAGGATGTTAGAGGAAGCATATTTTGAGGGAAATTATTTGTAATTTGACAATTTTTGTAGATAAATTCAAATGATGTAAAAATTGCATGTAAAGTAGGATCATATGTATTTTTCTTAGAATTTTTGGAAGCTCTTTGATAGCATATTTTTAGATTAGAAGGCAAAGAGGATCAAATTTCAAGTGTGAAAAGGGACACTTGAAAATGTATAAAAGATGATTTCTTCTACTTTGAAGAGGTTGGTTGTATTATTTCCATGCTATCCAAGTAATGTGAAGAGCTTTCCTGTAGAAAATCATGTTTGTCCTTTCATGATCTTTTTGTTGATTTGTTGAGTCTTTTCATTGTGTGATCCATGGAATTTATGAACTTTCCTTGTGTATTTCTGAGTGAGATGAATGAAGATAGATGAATTTTAGTATATTGAGCAAGAAAGTGCAAAAGATCAATGCTGGAATTGAAATTTCTCAGTTTTTACAGAATCGTGATTGTCTCGTTTGTGTGATATAGGTATTGTTTTGGAAATTTGACATCATATTTGTATTCTAATGTGAAAATGGCACACTTTAGGCACAAAGATCATTGAAAATGCTATTGTAGAACTCAAGATAATCAAAAGCCTAGTTATTTCCTTTCTTCTTCATAAATCTCTCAGAAAAACAGTCATGTCAACTCTTATTCTTGGATTCCATTAACTAGAAGGGGATGTGGTCTTTGCATACTTCCTAGATTGACAATTTAAAGATGTGTAGTTGATCTTTTGTGCTATAATGATTGGAGAGGACAACTCCAAAGGTTAACAACAAACAAGTGTTCACATGGGCACATCTCCTAAATACAAGAAAGGGTATTTTCATGAATACTAGAGGGTTCCTTTACATAAGATAAATTGTGAGCAACCATCATAACCCAACACTCTGGTGTCCTTAGACTTTGTCATCCTTAACAAAGCTAAGAGAAGGAGATCATACATAGCTAAATTGGTCCAAGTGTAAGTCTTCAAATCTTCAAATCTGCAATTCTTCAACTCTTGAAATCTTCAGGTCTTTGGGGTACGATAGAGTCCTTCAATGTTGAATGACACAATCCCCCTAAGGGGCAGTCATCCCAACCACAAAAAGAGCAGCCTTTGCTGTCAAATATGCAGCCATTCCTTGTAGTTCTGGAAAAAACCGTCAACAAACAAGTATCATCTTTGAAAAATCTGACCCACAAGGTGCACCCCAAAAATCTTTAAGTGTTGGGCGACACAATCCTTCTGAGAGGCAGTCAGACCACCAACATAAAGACCAACCTTTGTTGCCAAATATGTAGCCATTCCTACTGAGCAAGTCCTGAAAATTGCAATCGAAAAACTTCATGGGCATACATAACAATTGCAAATATGAAGGAGCAAGCAAGGACCCAACTACCATAAGAGGTTGTAGCATCTTTAAAACTGGGTAGCCATGCCATGAAAATGGGAAGTCCATCTAATCAAGCTTTCCTTAGGATGGCTAGGGAAGTGGACACAATCCAAAAAAATAGGGTAGTCACATACCCTAGACAAGAGGTTCCTTGATATCCCTCATTCTCATGATAACCAACAAATGAAGCTTTGACACATGTTCACATTCATGAAGGCACAACCATGTGCAGACAATACATTCAAAGATTTGCAATAGGTGTTCCCTAGTAGCCTAGCTCATTGTCCAAGAAGGGTCACCATTTTTTGAGGACATTTAAGTTCTCACTGGGTTTGTCTTTTGTAGCTTCAAATCCACTATCTGATAGCGCATACAAGAGAAGATGTCAATCAAGTGGGGATGTATATATCTTATACACAGGAGGTCTCATACATTGCACGGTCAAGAAATTTTGGCACCATCTTGCCCAATTTGATGAGTGTGTATAGATGCACATACGCATACACCGACATGGAAGAGACAAGCAAGGCACAATGGAAGGTACAGTGTAGACTCTATTGCTCAAGAACACTCATAAAAGCTCAAAGCTCACACTAACTAATACAATCCAACACTAGCTAACCTCAAAAATGAGCTCTCTAGCTCTTTTTATAGATTCTAGACTAGTTTTGATCGATTTCACATCTAGTGACCGGCATAGTTAAAAAATAGGTTCTATGGGCATTTGTGGGTCTAAAAAAGATCTAAAAATTATCAAAATTGGTATATTTGGTCTACTTAAGCTCCTCAAGCTCAAGGAATCCTCGGCTTGCACAAAATGGAGCTACTAAATACAAAATTGGGTATCTTTATAATGCATATGTTACAAAAGTGATAAAAATACCTGTTTGGAGTTTTGGAAAAGTAATATGAAGTATATTTCTTTGAAAAAAATGATTGCCTACCTCCCCACAACTTTTTTTAGTCCACCTCTACATGCTTCCTCTATGTCTATGCCTTTGGGTGCTGCCAACACCCCCCTCCCTCTTGCGTCTATCGTCCTTGACAGATCCTTGCTTGGGGTCTGCATGATGTAGTTGTGCAAGAGGTCTTGTGCGAGGGTGTGCTCTGCGATGCGAATTACTTGTGTGAGATCAGCTTTGAGTTTTTCCCAGTCTATGGTGTGAGGTTCATCGAGAGATGGAAGCCAGTAGTGTGTTGAATATATGAGTTGTTCGCAAGAAAATAATTGAAGTAGATGCATAGGCTGGCTGATGAAGACTTCAAACTGGTACTCCCAAAAGCCCGTCGTGAAAATCTCTTCAAAAGTCATCTTATAACATGCAGGCAAATACTTTATATAGTAGTGCCATGTGTAGCATACCCGTAGCGAAGGCATGGTACTCATGTCATATGCTAGGTCTTGGTTTCCATGCTCAAAGCCTAGGGTATTTACATGTGTTGCCTTGACGCGCCGAAAGATCTTGAAAATTTTTTGAATCATATCGAAGATCTCAATATTCATATATGCAACAATGTTATCCATGCGACGTAATCGGGGGAGCCAGTGGCGGATGGTCACCATCATATATCCAATGGTTGGGGGGCACATGGTGGTGCTAGATAGTAGTAGTTTAGCCAGTCCTGGCATTGCTTCTTATTTTGAACCTTGATGGCAAATGCCTTCTAGGATCGGCCTCATGGCATAGGACCTAACATGGATTGTACTTCAGGTGCAGCGGTGCTTTTGTCCATGTATTCATCATCATCTCTAGGTATTCTTGTAACAACTCCATTTGCCAATTTGGCTGAAAGATCTTTCCTTTCTTCACTTCAAGAGGCAGGTCATCGGGCTCAAATTGTGTAGGGTGAGTTGGTTTCAGGTCATCGGGCTCAAATTGTGTAGCGTGAGTTGGTTTCTTCCCCGTTTCTTTTTCAATAGCTAATTGATACACTGCCATGTATAGAAAGTATGGTTTGTATTGAAGCTCATTAATGGAGATGTACCTTCAAGAGGCCAACTGAGCAAAATAAGGTGATTATAAAATGTGTTCCTCTATCATGGCCATGGCATGTAGCTGTGCTTCAACATGTGGAGATTGAGTCTTACCAAGTTCTTCCAATGACTTGAGCCATGCGGGAATTGGAAGTTGAAATGTGTCTTGGCCTTTTGTCGTGACACGTCCACTTGGGATATGTTGTGGTTCATATGCCTCTTTTTTTGTGTCCTCCACCGGTATAGAAATTGTTTCTTCTTCAGTAGGGATCTCTGTTGGGGAATCTGGCCTTAGAGGCTCGAATTGGGTTGCAATCTGTGCTTGAAGATCAAGGATACGAGCGCGTAAAGTAGTGAGTTCATCTAGTATTTCTAGGGGTGACTTCAAGAACTGGTTTGGATTGTGCAGGTTCCTTCAATAGTAAGGCTTTGTGATTTGCATGTAGCTTCTCATATTCTTCATTGTTTTTATCGTGGTCCGCGATTAATCATGCATGATCTTCCAATTGTTTTAGAGGGAACTGCCTTGAATCAGCTGAGACTTAATGTTTCATCGGGTCTATCCATTGCCACTTCGAAGTTCTTACGATTCTGCTCTTATAGCCTCTGGCTCTCTTCTTTTGTGACTGCAAGATGTCTTTGTAATAGTCCCATATTGCATGTGAGTGTGGCATTCCATAGTGTCTGAGCATGTAGAAGATTTTCTACATTGGTGAGGGATTCTTTAGTCTTTTATTCTGATTCTAACTCTAACGAGTGGTAAGCCTCTCGTTATTCCTAATTGCGTGCATTTAGGGAAGCATTCTCGATGGTCAAAGAAATTAATTGTGCCTGCAGTTGTACAGTAGTCTGTTGCAATTTCTGGTAATTGCTTCCGAGCGATGCAAATTCTTCTCTAACTTGGGTCATACAAGCAAACATTTGATGGAAGGTAGTGTCAATGGTGGGTGATAATATCAACGAAACGGTGTGTGAGGATGATGTTAGTGCAAGTGTAGATGCAGGGGGAAAGGGAAAGGGGAATGGGAGGGTGGATGTAGTGGTGACCAAAGAAAATTGTGGTGTGTCGAGACGTGGTGGTGAACTCTTAGGTGTGAGTGGTGTTGCTGTAGGTGGTGAAATGTCCATATTGCTAGACGTGGCATCTGGTGCACTAACTCTGAAGCATGATGTGATTGTGGGTGCATGAGTGGGTGTGAAAACAAGATTTACAAAGGAGGAGGAATATATGACTTGTTGGGTGTCACGAATGGTTTGAAGTAGAGGAGAAGGTAAAGGTGATAATGGTAGGATGGGGAGGTGACACTGGGGGAAGGTCATGGGGGGTGGAATGGAAAGATAGGCTTGGGAGGGAGACGAAAGGATGGGTTGAGGAACCAATTAATTGGTGTGGGGGGAATTAGGGTTGATGTACTAGGGGTAAAGGTTTGGGGTAGTGCTTGGGTGACTGCAGGTGATGTGGCTTCTGCTGTGGCACTTACTATGAATGAGGATACGGGAGGTGAGCGAGGGTGGATAGGGGAAGTTGAATGTACAGGAAAAGGGGGAGTTTCAGTGGGAGGGGAGGTGATTTCAATGGGGTTGGCATGTATGGAGGTTGCTGGTCAGATGGGGAGTCGATGATGACTATAGCTTCTGCTATGGGTGATTCGTTTGGGGGTTCGGAGATTAATCGTGCTTCATCCGGATGTCTGGAGGACTAGCCTTCTATTGGTACACACCGGGTTTGGACATTAGATGGATTCTTCGAGGGTCAGACTATGGTAAGGGTTTTCTCTCCAAAAAATGGAGTGCCTCAGCACTTCCCATAGATTTTACTAGTTCTTTAAAACCCTGAATGAAGGATTCTTCAGATCCTCCCCTAGCGAGTCCTTGGTCAAGTATTGCTTGACTTTGTTCTTTGGATAATTGTTTGCATGCCCACAGGGCTTGCGTATTATGATAGAGTTTTTGGATGGCCACGGTATAGGTGGTGGCATTGAATGTGTCATCTTCATGTGTGCTCGTATCTCCTTGAGCTTCCATTTGTTGTTGCTCCTATTCTTGGTGGTCCTCTTCTTGTGATTCGAGAGTGGTTTGACTAGCTTCATCGTTGCCTTCTTCATCATCAGTCATTGTTCTAACTTTAGCATCTGAGCTGGATACTACCTGCTCTTGTGGTTGGTATGGGGGAGTAGTAGGATAGCTCCGTCTTTTGTATTCTTGAGAGAAAAACTACCCTTTGGAAAATTGGAATTCACTAGAAATGCATCATGCATTTCGAAATCAAAAGTTGTATTAGAGGGCTCTGCCTCGAGATTTGGTATGGGAAATGTAAAGGCATCTGCACCAATGGTGGTGGGAATTTCTTCGGCTTCCATAGTCGGCGCTTGAATGGAGGCTTTAGGGGGAGTGATTGCACTAGTAGTGCCTTCTGTTATTATTGGACGTGAGAGTTAGATGTGTATTGGTTGGACAGGTGCAGGAGGTTCCGTTGGGGATTGTTAAGGTGATGGTTGTGGCAAGGGTGCCTCCAAAATCTATAGACAAGGAATAGAACTGCTTGCCTACTCTACTTTTGCTTGATTTTTGTGCCTTCTTGGTGGTTCCCTTAAATATTTTCGATTCCTCATTGGTCATGGCACGTTCTATTGGCACGTCATATGCCAAACACATGTAAACAATTTTAGTGAGAGCACAACATCCATGGATGACGTGCTTGCATTCCCATCTGTGTTGTGCTAAGTATAATTGATCTATAATCTAGCTAGCGAGATCTATAGTCTGAGGTCCTATGGCGGCCAAATATAAACCAAACCAAATGCATTTTTTAGGAATGGTGAATTGATCCTGTGCCGAGAATGCAAAATGTTGCATGCAGATGCGCAATGACTTTGACAATTCTGGAGTGATGGACGAGATGTCAGTCCATTTCAAAACATCACTTTTCATGGGCTCAGGGATAAGCCTTTCTCTTTTTGTTGGCATGTGAGTCCCATGGATCTTAAGTGTAGCTCAAATGAGGTCCTTTGATAGATAAAACTTCTTATAGGGAGGATCATTCACAAGAGAGGGCAAGATGAAAGTTCCTCGCAATTCTTTCCTCTCAGGGGCTTCAAGAGTGGTTACCAAGTAATAGCATCGATAGAAATCAGGTTTTTGCAAAGGGTCACTAAAATACTCGGTGAAACAGCTCTAGCCCAAATGTGTCATAACTCCTCTGAGTTCTGAAGCTCTTCAAATTCACGTGAAAAAAATTGATATCTGCCCCACTTGTTAGGGTCAAAACAAAGCATGGCATCATAGATAAAGTTAGCATGTGCAAGGGGTCCTGCTAGACAATCGAACCAATGTGAGTTTATATGAAATTTCTAAGTGCGTCCTAGAGGAGGATCATGGGCATCGGTCTTGTGAATCCTTGAAATTTCGGTGGTTGTGATGTAAGATAAGACTCAGCTAATAAATTACCCAAACTGACCACTGGCGTGCTAGGGCCAACCTCGGAAGTGCCTTAAGCTTGCATGATGATTGAAATGAGTGCTTTGGTGATCGGCTATAACAAATATTCAATGACCTGGTTTAGAAAGTGACTTCCACGATCACTCACTAGTTCTATAGGTAATCCATATCTCGTACAGACATTTTCAAATAAGAATTTTGCAATCGTGTGTGCATCATTCTCTTTTGTGGCCTTAGCCTTTACCCATTTGGTAAGATAGTTTGTCGCTACTATTATGTATTCTGCATGAGTACCTTTAGTGTTGGGGTTCGGGTTCAACACATAGATACTCACTTCCAATATAATCACATAGAATACATTCTTGTCTTTGATTCTTTTCCACACGCAGAATGACATACAAATATATATTCACATAGAAGAATTCAGATATACCAACTTCTTCGTTAGACAATTGTGGAACATAACTTCAATTTAAGAAGGAAAACACTGGCCTTAAGCGCACAAACACATGAACATAAAACAACTTCATTAAATTTTCAAAAAACTTCAAAAATTACAACTTCGGATCTTATCAAATACTTTCCTACTAAGACTGCCTTCTTCATTTTAGAAAATGAACAATCACTTCTATGAACTCGTAAATTTATCCATGCTGCTTCAGACTGACACCTCTATTATCTTGCACCTTCTGCTTGGGATGCTTCTTGTTCTTTCCTCTCTTTTTATGAACAAAATACCTTCACGCGACGCCAAACACTAACTGACTATAATTTTCCATTAAAAGTCGGATTTCATCAACATCCGATTCATCAAAATCCAATTCAGTAAAATTCCAAATTAGCAGAATTTTGATAGAACACTTTTCGACTGACCAACTTATCCTTCAACACCTGGCACTGCCTAGTGGGGAATTTTTGCAAAAAATTGAACTCGGATTCACAATTCCTTCATCGTAAACAACTATTTCCAATGATCCATGATGAACTTTTGTTTCTTTTTCAATTATATCTTCAACTTGTACCGAATTCTAACATGCCTCTACCTAATCCTTCTTCTAAACCAATCCTGTATCCGAAATGAACTCTTGTTGCTCTACCAATGTATCCAACTCTTTTCAACACTTTGCTGCAACAACTGCTCTTTAAGTTCTGTAATCATCTGCAAATGTTCTTCATTCTCTGCCTGATACTTTTCTTTGACTTGAAGCAATTCTTTTTCATGTACAGAAACAAACCCATCTTGCAATTGCTCATAAGGAAATCGAATCACAGTTTGTAGTCTGTCCTTAACCACATTCCATACATCTTGTACATACTTTCGGATTTGCTGTTTGATCATGCCCATATTCAATTCTGTCATTAAAAATGCATCAAGCTCAACTTCTTCATTGTTAAGAGTCTGTGGCTCCAAGACTAACAAGGGTTGCAATCTAGACTTAAGAACCACAATATCTGTTTGCAAACTAGAATTCAGTGTGGACAAACTTTTCATTTGAGTTTCTACCTTTTCCTGCATTTTCATTGTCCACAACTCAAATTCTTGTAAGGACTTTTTTGCCTTCGATATCTCAACCACCTACCATTGCTTGCATTGAGTGCTTAACTCCTTATACTCCTGATTTTTCCTTTTTAATTAATCTTGAAGGTTCAGAATTTGTACCTATGTCTTTTATGTTCTTCAATACTTATAATATCCACACGCTGCTACTGTTGTGCTAACTGTTCTTCTTGCTTGCATAAGAACCTAGAGACCTCTTCCAACTTCTTCTGCATCATTCGTACTTCTGCACCTATTTCCATCTGTGGTTGTTGACTATGTTCATCTGCAGATTTATCTACAATTGTTTGTAATTGTGGCTCTAATCTCCTTTTCTTTGAAAGCTTGAACATCCTCCCAACCACCCTTGATTGCTCCTCAATGTCCGATATATGGACTAATGAGCCTTGAAACATTAATCCCTTAGATGACTCACCCTTCAACTTTTGGGAAACAGATGCTATCTCATTCGTCTTGTAACGAGCCTTAAATAGATCACTTTATACTTCTTCATGTTGTTTTGGTTGCTTAGCCAATACCTAATCTTGCTTTCTAGCCATTGATGCGTCCAATTGACTTGTAGTCTCCTTTTGCCATACTTCCTCCTGCCTATCCACCTATTGAACAAACTAAAAAAAAGTAGCCAATAAATGCTGCCATCTTGTTATTGACTAGCATTTTGCATCTATCTCCTACAAACATCTCACCGTGCATTCGCTCGTACACCCAATGTGCCCAACTAACTCTCCCATTTACTTTTGCATACGCGAAAGGAGAAAAATTCTCCTTCTACATATAATCATACTTAACAATAAAACATAAACATTGTAAGTACCACTTTAATTGCTCGCGCCTTGCATATGTTGCATTCCTTATCATGTAATATTCTCGACCACCCTCTCGTGGTCCAAACTCCTTCTTGAGTACCTCCTCAGAACACTTAGGAATTATACCATCCTTATAGAAAGGTAGCTTAAACACCGTAACAACCAACTCTAGAGAAAATTTTACCTACATTGAGAGCTGACCTTTTGTCTTCTTAATGATCTCCAATTAGCTCTTTGCATAGTAATAACACTGCCAAGTTGACCAAGGAAGCGATGGAAATTCGAAGACACACCCGCTGCAACCATGAGACATTCAGAGAGGAATTGACATCGATCTCCATTTTAAAATCGGTGAAAGGATCCATCAATGTTTGTACAAACTTACTGGCTGAAGTTGGCATCAAAATTTCCTCCTTTGCCTCCTATAGTAAACTATCACTTTCCTCAGAAGTGGCTTCATGTTTGGGAGCTACCACCTCCTTGTGTTTACTGCGGCCTCTCATTTGCGCTGTAATGCTAGTCGGAACAATGGAAGTTACAATGACTATTTTCTTTTGCGGCATGAAGTAATACTTGAAAAATGCTAAACATAGATGCCAAACTTCAAATCTTCTCTCAATTGCATGTACGATACCACTCATCTCGCACGAAACAGTGAGTGTTGATGATGCTTGACCATAAGTGAGATTTAAATTCAATGATTTCACATCTTCCCGCCATACAATGACATGATTTAAAAATCACTTACTCGTGCATTTGGGCTCAAACACTTTTTTGTGCAAAACAAGACTATTAGAATAATACTCTGACGACCTTTTTTTCGGATCGAGCATACTCCAAAAAAGGAAAATCCAACCAAGCAAAGTCCAATCTACTTAACAATAAACCGATCAACTTTGAGCCACGAAAAATGAACAGAACAAACTCTGACTTTAGGACATCGGACCAATAAAACTCCGAGAGAACAAAATTCTTCGATGTGTCCCAACCAAATTGACTAAGTTAATCATTTTGAAAGCCTTTTCTACTATTCCACCCCAACCTTTAAAGGGATGATAAGAATACAAGCATATTTTTACCAATGTACGGAGTGACACCTGAGGAGAACCATTCTTTGGCAAACATTCCATTACTAATCGGAACATGGAAGAATAAGTTGTTCTACAACCATGCTCTGAAAGAATATCCATCTGCTTTCTTGAATGTATTAATTTTGGAGCAAAATTTGATGAGGACAAAATCCCTGGATCGACTACCCCGATATTAAACTTCCTATGCAGATTTTGCTTCTGAACTGACTGTGCGACTATAATATCTTCATAAACTTGCACTTCTTGCCTATACATTTCCTCTTGCTCCAGTGTCATTTTAGAAACTATTTCTCTCTATTGTATCTTTTGCTGAACGTGATTTTTGCAAGCCATATATTCCGTCTACATCTTTTGCCCATCTGATATAACTTGTCCGTGTTGATCTGACCTGCTCTACCATCCACTCCGACTCCTACACTTGTACTTTCTGCATCCGACCTTTTTGAGAATTGAATAATGCATTTACTGACTTTAAATTAACACATGAATACCATTGCATCCTCAAAAAAGCACTTAACGTAATCTTGGACTAACAGTTATCAATAAAACATGCCACCACCGAAGACCATGTAGATAAATAGGCCTTCTCACTTATGTGATCAGTAACAGTACTAATCCAATTTTCAGAAGTAAACATCACCTGGACTAAATTAGATGACAACCACTCCATATGGGGTGGCTTCCCTTGGAATTTCTTCAAACGAAATCCATTGATCGATTTTTCCATTCTTGTGCCAAACACATCCGCTAGTAAAAAAGTTCCTTGACCTAAGTCCTGCACAATCTGATACGGTCCTTTATATCACAATGTAAGTTTTCCTGGATCAAGCCCTAGCTTGGAATTGTACACCATCACCCAATCTCCTACTTGAAATATCTTGAACTTCACATTCATAATCACCCAAGCCTGTCTCCTTCTCTCAATTACCTCTCTTATGTATGCACTAACTAAACGATCCTCCTCCAACCGAAGAAGATACTTACTTCTATGCCTAACTGAAACTTCAAGAGACATCTTTTTAGCTGTGACTTTCAAACTTGGGACCACAAGCTCCATGGTTACTACAGCTTCCAATCCATACACCAATCAGAATGGTCTCATACCTCTTGTCACCTTGAAAGCTGTTCGGAACAACCATAATGCTGAATCAAGTAACAAATCCCAATTGTTTTGATTATCCTGCACTAACTTTTTAAGAATACACATTAAAGTTTTGTTGGTACTTTTTGCTTGACCATTTGCCTGTGGGTGATATGTTGTAGACTTTTTATTCATAATCAAATGACTTCTTGTTAATTTTGAAATCACTTCATTGAGAAAGTGAGCACCTCTATCACTTACCAACTCTATAGGACAATCAAACCTGGTCATAATGTTGTGGTAGAGGAACTTTTCCAGACTTGCCACCTTGTTATACTTCAATGCTATTGCTTGTACCCACTTCGTACAATAGTCTGTAGCTACTAAAATGTACTTACTACCATGCTGAGTACTAGGCTTAATGGGTCCAACAAAATCCATACCCCACTTTTGAAATGGATCCAAAGGTAAAACAGGATGATCAAACATCCGATCTAAATTATTTGGTTGACCTATTTTCTAACAAATCACAAATCTTTTTGCATGCTCATGAGCATCTTTTAATACCGTAGGCCACCACAATCCTACTTGTAAAACCTTCTTCCCTATAATATCTCCTGACAAATGACCTCCTGTTGGACCTGAAATGTGCTTCTTGTAACACAGCTGGTGGTTGCTCAAAATCTGGTACACACCTAATAACCTAATCCACCCCTTTTTTATACAATGCACTAGTTATAACCAAATATGGTCTACTTTTAAGAGCAAAGTTCTTTCTTTCTTCAAGTGTAAAATGTTGAGGTAATGCTCCATCAATTAAAAATACTAATAATTGATCATACCAGGAATCAAAATCTACTGTTTGTGCATTAAATAGCTCTGCATCAGGAAATTCATCATTTACACTTCTAGGTGCTTCACTTGATTCCAATCTACTAAAGTAATCTGCCATTGCATGATCTTTCCCTTGAGTATGAATAATAACAAAATCAAATTCTTGCAATAGAAGCATCCACCTAGCCAATATTCTTGTCAATAAAGGCTTCTTGATCAAATACACTAAAGCCTGATGATCAACATGAAAAATCACTTTATTACCCAATAAATAATGTCTAAACTTGTTAAGGGCATACACCATTGATAAAGCTTCTCTCTTAGTCACCGGATAGTTTCTTTCAGCTGCACACAACACCCTACTAGTATAATATAATAGTCTATACCATCCTTTCTCCTTCTACTGCATCAAAACCTCTCCTATAGCCACACCTCATGCATCAACAAATAAATGGAATGGCAACGACCAATTAGGTGGCTGTAAAATTGGTGTCATTGAAACCATCTTCTTCAATAACTGAAATGCTTTTTCTTGAGCTTTAGCCCATACAAATGGAACATCCTTTTTGTCAAATGTGTGAGTGGCAAAGAGATATTGGCCAAGTAACTTAAATACCTAGCATGCCACTTAATCTGGCCAATGAACCTCATTACTTCTTTGACATTTATGGGCGCTTTAGCTATCCTAATGGCTTCAATATTTTTCATATCAATAGCCATTCCTTTTTGGGAAATGACATGTTCCAATAGAATACCACTCTTTACTGCAATGAGACTCTTAAATGGATCGAGCACCATCCTAAATTCCGTGCATCTGTCAAAACAAGATTTCAGATGTAGCAAATGTCGTACCTTTTTTCCAAACACTAAAACATCATCCACAAAGACTTGCATGAAATCCTGCAAATAAGGTTCAAACACTTTATGTGCCACATAATTGAACGAGAGCGGTTCATTCTTCAATCCAAAACTCATGACTGTAAATACATGAGCACCAAATTCTGTAATGAATGCAGTTTTGTGCTGATCCTCCTCAGCAACATGAATTTGATTGTAACATGAAAAACCATCCAAAAAACTATACATCTCATGACCAGCAACTGCATCCAATACTGTATCAGAAAACAGCATAGGGAAGGGATCCGTAATTATTGTTGCATTTAAGTTCCTATAATCAACACAAATTCTCAACTTCCATTCTTTTTAGAGACCACTATGATAGGAGACAACCATGTGACCTGATTAACTCCTTTATAAATCCAACTGCCAAAAATTTATCAATTTCCTCTTTTAACCTGTTTAGCAAAAATTAGGATTCATCTGATACCTTTGCTGCACAATTGGAACTGCATCTTTCTTAGAATTTTATCCTATGCTGATGTAAATCAGGGTCTATTCCTTTCACCTGTGAGTAATCCCAAGCAAAAACATCCACATATTCCTTTAATAAGCAAATCAGGTCTTCCATGAATTGACCCTCTAGCTCCTTGCTTACTCTCACCATCTTCGGTTCAGTCTCCATCCCCAAATTAATTTCTTGAAGTTCATCCTCTTTTACCCTACAAGAACTTGCATATTTTTTTATCAAAAATCTTTTCAGTCAAATTAATTACCTCGTTCTCTTGCTGCTCCAATTTTTGCTTTGTCGGGATTTCTAGACTTTGTTCAAACATCCGTTGCACTTTGTGCACCTTCTAATGCATCTTCTCGAACTAGCTCATTTGACTTCTTCACTACTTCATCATCCTTTGCTATCACACCTTCCACATCTACCTCTAAAGCTGGTACAATAGTTGGGTTGGCTTTCAAAAATTCTTCCTCCTCATCATCATCTTCTATTTCATATGCCAAACTAGTAGTTTGAGCCATGAATGGTTTTTCCTCTACTAACATGTTTCTTCCACCTTTCATGGGAATTCTCACCTGCTTTTTACCTTCTGTAATCATCACCACATTCAATCCCCAATCTTGCTTAACCTTAGCCAACCTAAACCAAGGTCTTCCTAACAACATTTCACATGGATATGTAGACTCATACGTTCTTTTCACCACAAAGTTTACCATGAATGACATCCCTAAAATCATGATTTGTTGCTACTTCAGAGTGCTCAATGGCTGAACTCTAGTTTGATCTTTCTTTTTTACTTGAAAAGGCGTTGAAGCCAAAGCCCCTTTCCCCATTTCTTTAAAAGTATGCTCAAGTAATATATTCACTCCGGAGCCACCATCAAGCAACACTTCATCAAATGGCCTTTGATTATACTGTACCTAAATTACTGGCACAACAAAATCTACATCACTTGGATCAATATTATTAGTTAATGTCGACGGTACCTACATAGATGTTGGCTCTAACTTT
The DNA here is from genome assembly GCA_020310875.1 of Ceratopteris richardii. Lineage (NCBI taxonomy): Eukaryota > Viridiplantae > Streptophyta > Polypodiopsida > Polypodiales > Pteridaceae > Ceratopteris > Ceratopteris richardii. The sequence continues at coordinate 122,070,601 of CM035413.1, forward strand.
TGTCTCGCAAGCTTCTTCAATAACTTCTCTCCAAAGGCTGGTACCAAAGATAATAACTGATCTAAGGACAATTATAAAGGAGAGTTAATGATTACCTCAAACTAGTTGTTATCTAAATCTTGCTTGGACTTAATCTTATCCTCCTTCTTCATTTTCTTTAAGAATGTTGCATCACCCCCTTCTTGAGATGAACTTGAAAATTGCACCTCTTTTTGCATATCTTGCTAGATCCATTTCTAAACTTGGTTTCCTATATGTCTTTGTTCCTACCAATCAATGGGACCTTTGTGTTTAGACCTTGTAATTCCCAAGACATCCACTTCTTTAGCCTTTCCACATTGCTTGCAATCACAATTCCACTGGTTTTCATGATTCACATGTAGGCTTCCTGATGTACTGGCACCTACATTGTTACGACACTCCTGATTTGATAATTCTATCACTATAGCATTAGCCTAAGCAGCCTGTTGAGCCTGTTGTTGCTATTGCCCTTGTTGATTATTTTGAGTATAGTGAACCATTGGTATACCCCTTTCTTCTCTATGCTTCACTCGTAAAGGAAAATTAGGCCCTATTCAATGATCAGGTGTTGAACAATATCCATAAGGCATCACCCTTGGTGGTCTACCCTGCTAATTTCCTTGTTGGTTATTTCCTTGCTAGTTCGTCTGTTCTCTCCATGGTGGCGATCCTTGCTGTTGCCTCTGAAAATTACCCGTGCCTGAACTGAAATAGCTTGATTGGCAGCCACTTCATTATTATTTCTATTGTCCTGCCGTGAACTTTGCCCTCTATGCTTGGGTTTATACCAACATTGATTTGTTGTGTGTCCATCTTTATCACAAATGTCACAAAATATTTTCTCTTTTGGAGCTATTATAGAATATCCATGTTCCTTTGACTTACTAATCAAGGCTTCATCTTTACTTTGTTTACCTTTATGTTTGTGGTGCTTTCTCACCACTACTTCTTCGTCTTGAGTATCAGAATCCGAATCAGTTGTCCCTTTCTCTAATTCCATTTCTGAATCTGATTGAGCCTCTGAACTTTAATCACTATGTCTCTTTTTTTATCTTTCAAATCTTCTTTCCACTCTTGCAGCCGCTAACGCTAATACATCGAAACCATTAGCAATATCCACACTTGCAACTGCATCTCTAATGCTACTCCTTAATCCTTTTAGAAAGTAACCCGCCAACATCTCATCGGTAGGTCTCCCATTAAGGTTCTTATTTTCTGAGCATAGTCTTCTACTAACATGGTCCTTTGTCAAATTGCTCTCAACTTCCTCAACACATTAGAGGGAGTTTTTTCTTTCCTAAATCTTTGTAAAAATGCTATTTTTAATGCATCATATGTAGCAAAATGAGCAATGCCGTATTGACTGAACCAGTGCATTGCTCGTCCTTCTAACGTAGCGGTGAATTGCTGGAGTTTGATATCATCACCATATATAGCTAGGTATCAATTGGCTATCCACTTTATCTGAAATTGAGCAACATGACAATCAACATATTCTTCAGATCCACCTCTAAAATGGGCTGCTTTGACCTTGGGATTTGGAGGTGGTTGCACCATTGGCTGTGGCTAAGGTGTACGCCTAGTTCTTTGAACGGTCGTCCCTGCAAGTGGGTCGAATTTGAGTCGTCTTTTAACTCCTACAGTTGCTTCTATTAGGAATAATGCTCTTAGTATACCGTCCACTAGCCTCGCCTCTGCTGCACCTATTCCTCCTTCCTTTCAGTTTCTAGATTAGATTCCTCCTGTGCTTCGCACCAATCGTAAAATTCCAAAGATGACTCCACATTAGCTGCCTTTGCCTACGTTCTTGTATAATAAACTTTACCAAATATTCCTCTTCATCCTCTCATGCATCTCTTGCTTCATTAGCAACACAGGTGGATCGCCAAATGGGTCGGGGTTTGGGTTCAACACATGGCTACTCACTTCCAATATAATCACACAGAAGACATTCTTGTCTCTGATTCGTTTCCACACAAAGAATGACATATATATATATATAGATTCACATAGAAGAATTTTGATATACTAACTTTTGCGTCAGACAATTGTAGAACAGAACTTCAATTTAAGAAGGAAAACAGTCGCCTTAAGTGCACAAACATATGACATAAAACAACTTCATTAAGTCTTCAAAAAACCTTCAAAAATTACAACTTCGGATCTTATCAGATACTTTCCTACTAAGACTACCTTCTTCATTTCAGAAAATGAACGGTCACTTTTGCGAACTCGTAAATTTGTCCATGCGGCTTCTGACTGACACCTTTGTTGTCTTGCGCCTTCCTCTTGGGACGCTTCCTGTTCTTTCCTCTCTTTTTACGATCAATATACATATATATATATATATATATATATATATATATATATATATATATATATATATATATATATATATATATATATATATATATATATATATATATATATATATATATATATATATATACCTTCACGCGATGCCAAACACTAACTGACTATAACTAGGCATTAAAAGTCTGATTTCAACAACATTCGATTCATCAAAATCCGATTCAGTAAAATTCTGAATTAGCAGAATTCTGATAAAACACTTTTCGACTCACCAACTTATCCTTCAACATTTAGCAAGGGGGTTAATGGGTTCTACAAAGTCTATACCCCACTTAGAGAATGCACATCCTCCCATCATGGGTTTCAGTGGCATTTCATCTCTGCGAGTAGGAAACTGCGTTCTCTGGCACACATCACATCTCGTAACATAGGTATGTGCATCCATGTGAAGAGTGGGCCACCATAATCCTGCAAATAGTATGGCTCTGATTATTCTATTGGGGCCAAAATGATCTCCTGCTACACCTTGGTGTGCAGTCTCTAATATGTTCAAGTAATCACTCTCATGAACACATTGTCTTAGGTATCCGTCTCTTTCTCATTTATAAAGGTTATCACCAATAAGTGAGTAGTCCTGAGCTTCCAACTCTAGACTTTGTTGTCGTGCTAAAGTCATTCCTTGAGGGAATGTTTTTGTCCTCAAGTATGTCACCATTGGCTCACTCCATTCTGGTCTTAGAGACACATGATACAAAGTGGCATGTTCCACTGGGGGTCTTTCACAACAGACGGGACATTCTTTACATAGCCTATAGCCATCTACTTCCATAGTAGGCCAATATACTCCTAATCTGTGTAGAGTCTGTTGTGTATGATGCTTTGAATGATGTTGGCTTTAGCGGCTTAAACGTTCAAGCGTTTATAGTAAACGTAAAAGCTAATACTAAAGTAAACGTTTAGAAAACAAACAGTCAACGTAAAAGCTAATACAGTAAACGGCTAGCTAATACCGGGTGAACGGTGAAGCGTTTACGTTTACTTATGGAGCGGCGTTAGTTGACCGTTAAGTCGCTATGCGAGGTATTAGCTTAATTAGTGCACCTACATGTGCTAATTGCAACCAATTCTTTTATTGTGACTCATCTACACAAAAGCAAGAATTTTCTTATTATCTTATTTGTATATGCTTCTTGCTAGTATCTGGTATCTTTGGGATTTGGTAATCTCTCCTTCTCTGATCCTAATTCTAGGATTCTTGGGTCCAATTGTGAGAACAGGTACAATAGTCTTGGCCCATTCAGGTACTATCTCAAGGTTAAATAGGTATGCATCTGGTAGTTTATCCACTATTCCTTGAGGAGCTTCTCCCCTAAGTAATCGTGAAAGGTGATCGGCTCTAAGGTGGGTCTTTCCCTTTTTACGACTACCTCAAAGTCGTATTCCATTAGTAACAAAAACCAACGTATTAATCGTCCACTGTTACAAGGCTTATTGACTAAGTACAACAATGCTTGATGATCCGTGAAGAATTTGAACTTATTTGCCAATAAATAATGTCTTAATTTCTTTACTGTGTATATCATTCCTAATCATTCACGCTCCATCATGGTGTAATTTTTTTTGTTGTGTTTAACTATCTACTTGTGTAATCTATGGGAAGATCCATATTAACTTCATCATAGCTTATGCCAACAGACATCCTATGGCATAATTAGATGCATCCACATGTACACGGAATGTCTTACTCCAATCTTGTGTAGTTAATATAGGTGCTAAGCACAAGCATCATTTAAGTTCATTGAATGAGTTCTCATATTCATCCGTCCATTCAAACTTGGTCAAAAGAGAGTACAAAGGCTTGGCTATGATCGCGTACATGTGTATGAATCGTCGATAATAACCACAATGTCCCATGAAAACTTGTACTTCTTTCATATTTCTCAGCCTAGGTAGATGTGAAATTACTTTCACCTTCTCTTCGTCCGTAGATGTGCCATTATTTGACACAATGTGTCCTAGAATTTTGCCTTGCCTGACCATGAAAATGCACTTTTTTGGGTTCAAGCAAACATAATATTCTAGACATTTGTCAAATACTTATCTTAATTCAGGGATATGAGTTTGCCTCATGTTAGAATGAGTACATACATCATCCACATAAACTTCCAAATTCTTCCTTAGGAATTCCTTAACAATGTGACACATTAGTCGTTGAAAAGTGGTGGGTGCATTTGTGAGCCCAAATGGCATTACTTAAAATGCAAATATGCCCCATTCTGTGGCCAAAGCCATCTTATGTTGATCTTTTGGAGCAATGCCTACCTGATTATAACCTAAGAATCCATCAAGAAAGCTATAGACCTCCTTGCCCGTGACTCTTTCCAATAAGTGCTCTGTGATAGGAAGAGGGTAACTGTCTCTAATCGTGGTGGCATTAACTTTTTCAAGGTTAATACACACATGCAATTTTATGTTCTACATGGGCACAACCACAATGGGTACCCATTCGGTATGCTCAATTTAATAAATGAATCCTGCTTCTGTCAATCGGTCTATCTCTTCTTTAATCTTGGCAGCATAATTATCATTGTAAGTGTATGGTTTTTGCTTAGATAGTTTGGCCTCTAGAGTCATAGGAATTCTATGGAAGCATATATCCGGTTCTACTCCTTTCAAGTCTTTGCAACTCCAAGCAAACACATCTCTGTATTCACGCAATAGGGCCATTAAATCTTCTTCTTCTTCTTCATTCATTAAGTCATGACCTATGTATGCGCATTTTTCTTCTCCTTCTTCTATGGTGACTATGATTTTCTTGGTTTTCTCTTTATTATCATATGCTTCTCTAATGCCTGCTTCTCGTTTTGGCATCTGTACCATGATTCTTCTATCTTCTATTTCATACTTTTTGAAGTTCTCTTGTACTTCCATGAGTGGTTCTTCTTCTTCTTCTAACTTAGGTGATTTCTTTCTCTTCTTTTGCTTGTTTCCTGCATCTTTTATTAGTGACTTGGGTTGTTTGGTTTGATTTTCTTTGTCCATCTCTGGGCCATTGGCTTCCAAAAAGTAAATATATTCCTCTTTTGTCAAGCAAAAGGGTTCCATGATAATGGACTCTAAGTCCTTGTCACTACTCTCGTCTAGTTCTTGAGCCACTTCCATGCATTCTTCTAGGATGGGCTCTTCCTCTAGGGGTTATATCATAAAGATTTAAATATCATATCCATCCTCATCACAATGGGGCATCCATTGTTCTTCATTTACTGCTATATCCATCACAAAGCTATTAGAATTAGGATCACCTTTTATGATTAGGGGTGAAGAAGGCACTATAGCCCTACTTGGGTTCTCTTCTATAGCAGCATATTTGATTGAAATGACATTGGATGGTGGGCGTGACTACTGAGCTAAAACAGGTTGTGGTCTCTATTGAGTCTGATAAGGGTAATTTTGTGGGGGTCTGTAGAAATGAGACTGAGCATTGTACTAACCTTGATACCTACCTGGTTGGGGGTACACTTTTGGGTACTTCTATTGCACTACTTGTTTGTTATATGGACAACCTTGTGTTGTGTTATTAGTGTACTGCCTTTCAATCGTGCAGTACTGGCCACTTGGGTTGCCTTGAGGTTGTGCTACATTGGGACACATATTTGCCACGTGATCACCACCACAGGTGTAACAACGTTTGTTTGTTGTTAACCTAGCTGTCTGTTTACTAGAAAATCTGAGTTTCTTGGCCACTTTTTCGGCTAGGTCTTCTATCAAACTCGAATGTTTTGAGGATGATTGAGAGGAATTATCTGAGTCTTTGTAGACCTATGAAAGTTCCAATTCGTCTCCTAAATTATCCTCAATGTCTATACAAATCATTACACACTGCTCTAGCATTCTGGGTTCCTTCACATATACATAGGATTGTAGTTTAGAGCTTAAAAGGTCGTCCAAAAATGAACAAACTTGCTTCAGATGTGAGGGAACTTCTGGCATTGGACATCTCTCAATGTATTGTCTAAACCTATGTCCTACAAGTTTTACTATTTCCTAAGGGGTCTATTTGAAGCTTTGGATCAACGAAGAAGTGTTATGCCTAATTCCACTTTTAGAGAATTTAGTGATGAATGACTCTAATAAGTGATGAATGTCCCTAAATTTCCTTTGTTGTAATTGTAAGGGTTTTACCATCAAGCATTTTTCCTAGAACTCGATCCCCAGCAATGGTGCCAAAATTTTTTGTTGTAGTATGCCCTTGGGAAGCCTAGAGCCACACCACCTTGCATGGAAGTAAGAAGGAAGGCTCAAGAATGACTCTCCTTTCATCCAATCCAACCTCCAATGTGTTCAAGCCATTGGCCATCACCCGTAGCTATGCCACATGCTTGAAAACATGGAGAGAAGGGTGTCAAGGATCCTAGTCACATATGTAAAATACAAGAAACTGCAACCTTCTACTTATATACATAAGAAATACAAGCATGCACACACACCTCACTCTCTCACACTCTAAGACTAAATACACATATGCACAAAGCCTTAAGAGAGAAGAGAGTTCTTCCATTAAAAAGATATGCACATGAGAGCACGTCGAACCAAAAGCTCCCTTCTTTACAAAAATGAGCCTCTATATATAGGCTAAGCACATTTCCCCATGTGCTCCTTTCGACTAATCAAAAAGGGAGCACATGCTCATATCTTTCTATATCTTGCAAAAATATTCCTTCTAACAATCCACTCCAAGAGAAATAAAGGCATGGGAATTCTTCTACGTGGGATTTCCCATATGTATGCAAAAAGCTATTTTATTTAAGAGGCTTCAACACAATAGCCTAAGGGAAATATTAAAAAGGGCTTAAGAGAGTGTTCACATGGGCATATCTCCTAAATAGAAGAAAGGGTATTTCTATGAATACTAGAGGGTGCCTTTACATTAGAGAAATTCTGAGAAACCCTCATCACCCAAAAATCCTCAACTTGATTAGCTATTTCTTTTTTATGCAAAAGGTCCATGCCTATAAGGTGCTTTATGGGGAGGAGAAATATCAAGAATTAATTTTATACCATGGTCAAGAGATCCCCTAGAAGGTGGTAGTTTAGAAGAAAAATCAGCAATAAAGCAATCCTGATAGGAAGCCATAAATGATTTATGTGCATTAGGAAGTTTATGTGTATAGTCAACTATGTTATTGACAAGAATAATACATGAATTGTAGCCTTTTCTAAATGCCCATTTTACTTGAGTATGACTAATTAATGGAAATGTCTGGAAGTCATGTATTGCAAACAAAGAAATATTTTGATTGTTAAACTTAAAACTAATTGTGTGTGTATGATAATCAATGCATGGATTATAATGATGACGAAAAGGCATGCGAAGTATAACATCATAGGACTACAAAGGAGGAATTAAGAGTGTGTGTTCAGCTACATATGAACCTATACAAATCCGAATGTTACACACTTCACTTGTAATATTATATCTATTTCCTTAAAATGTAGCCTTAACTTTATACATAGAAGGAAGTGGGTTTAGTTGGAGATCTTGCACTAGTGTATAAAAGATAAAATCATGAGAATCATGTAAAATATTAACAACTTTATCATAAATAGTACCTTGCATGCTAAGTAAAGAATGGATATAAATTTTGTTACCCAAGGTACTTAGATCTCTTTCCAATGCTTCTTCAGTCCAATCAGATTGAGTGTCTTCATGAACCACCTCCACGTTGTGTATTTGAGCTCCCAAAACTTTCATATCATTATTTCATAACTTAGATTTAGCTTTAGTATGACCAAACTTATCATAATGCCAAGAAGTGGTATAGGACCTCTTTTGTTGAGCATCCATCATCCTAGTTTAAAGGGTTGGAGGTTTTGTACGTTGTAAGGGTTTTTTCTTGTGTACTAGTGAGAAATTGGATTGAGGAGGGAGCTGAAATTTAGGGGAAGAAAAGTTAGTGAAAGGATGCTTGAAAGGAAAATTGGGCTTCATTGGGTGTTGTCATTGATGCATTTGTTGTAAGCGGATGGACTTGTGATGGACCGAAACTCCTTTGCAACATCATGTGCAAAAGAGATAGCTTCACAAAGGGTCATAGGATGTAGTGTGTTGAGATTGGCTTGGATTCCCATCTCCAACCATCTTCATAATTCTATTGCAAGATATCTTTAGGGACCATTTCAAGAGAACGAATAAGTGGTAGTCATTGCCAAAAGCATTCAGTGTAGGTAGACACAGTATCTACGCCTTTCCATCCAAACATTGTCCATGATCGACGAGCTTGTAAGTGGAACTAGGGAGGAAGGAAGGACTCTTTGATCTTTTCTTGAAATGCAATCCATGTGGTGGAACTGCTATGCCTCAAAACATTCCACTATGACTGGGCTTTACCCACCAAATAATTAGTAACAAGTTTCACTTTTTCAATTTCAAAATATGATTTGTGAGAATAAAACTCATCAAATAAGGATAGCCATGAAAAAACCAATTTGCTATCCTTTCCTCCATCGAATCAAGAAAATTGGAAATTTTGGGCATTAAATTTTGAAATTTTTGGCATCAATCTTGGAATGCATGCCTTCTTCTTGAGCATTGATAATGGCCTTCACCACCCTAACTTATTGGAGAGTGTTAATCTCCAAAAGCAAAAGTTGTTGTTGAAGTTGGAGCACATCTATATCAAGAATAACTTAAAAACCTTCACCAATTTGGAGGATCAATACTCAACTATCAAAATCTTGAACAAACCTTGAAGAAGATGACTACACAGAAAGTCTGCTGCACATAACTCACTCATTGACTTATCAAATGTGTAAAGTTTTTTATAAAACTTTGCACAAGGTGTTGCCTATAGTTTGCACACCTCCTCCAAGTTAAATCATTTCAAAAGACTCGGTAGATCTTGAGAAATGATCTTAACAAGTCACCTATCTCTAAAACTATAGTTATTTACAATGGACTTTGACACCTATAACTTCTAAAGCTTGGTTCTCCCAAACTAGAACCCGTTTAATAAAATGCTCTTAGCGATAGGTAGCTTACCTTCCAACTTAAAGAATGAGTGCTTGCTTGCTCAAAACTTTACACTGTGGAAGGATAACTAACCAAAACATTAGTATCGAATTTTGCACCTCCTGCAACTTCACTTCTTTACATTTACACATGTAAATGTTCCTACACTCAATTCTCTTAGGCTGATCACAATTAAAAGCTGAAAACTTGTACAGAGGTCAATCACCTATAGACTTAGACTTGTACAAAAGGATTTCACAAATGATACAACACAGAAGGAGAACTCTCAGAAATATCGGGCGCAACTTTTCTTCATTTCTGGAAAACTTTACATCTGAGTGATGAGAGAGATCTTACTCACTTCTAAAGTGTCTAATGACTCATACAACTTCTAATTTCTCTATTCACATGCTCTCTCATATTTCTCCCGACATTTTTCCTTGTATATATAGACAAATATGTACAAGCTCATCACCATACAAAAGTATAAGTGAGCTAACTCTAAATTAATGTACATATGTATACACATCTTCATTCTTTGAACATGTACTTTCTTCATTCTTCATATCTTGATCTTTTCTTCAGTCCTTGACTTCAAAACTTCATCAAAACTTCAATTGCTGATTGCCTTGCACCAACAACTCCCCCTCATTCATCAATTGAGATTTTCTCTATCTTCTTTATACCTGCCATGTCTTTGAATCTTTGTAACTTTGGTCCATCCAAGATTTTGGTTAGCATATCAGCTATCTGATCTTTTGTTGAAGTATGTATAACTTCAATCTCCTTATCCGTCACTTTCTCTCTTAGAAAATGATATTAAATCTCAATGTGTTTAGTCTTGGCATGAAAAACAGGATTAGCAGCTAAATACAATGAACTCATGTTATTTCCATGAATAGTGGGTATACTCTGAATGACGTCAAAACTCTTCATAAGAGTTTTAAGCCATATCAATTCCTTTGCAGCTTCAACCATACCTTTGTACTCAGCCTCTGTGGATGATACAGCAATTGTGTGTTGCTTCTTTGAACATCATGAAATTAGCTTATCCCCCACATAACACAAGTATCCATAAGTTGATCTCCTATCATCAAGATTACCTGCCCAATCTGTATCACTATATATCTTGATGTTTGTATCTGAAGTAAAACCATAATACAAACCTTCTTTCAGTGTACCCTTAATGTACCTCACCACTCTTTGTCCTACAACCCAATGTTCTTTCCTAGGACAATGCATGAATTGAGATAATACTCCAACTACATATGACAAATCAGGCCTAGTTAATGTAGCATAGATCAGACTACCAACCAAACTTTGATATAGCTTCATGTCCTTGAATTCTTCTCCTCCATATCTGCTCAATTTATGATTCACCTCCATTGGAGTAGGTGCTACCCTACAATCATCCATTTTAAACTTGATCAACAAGTTTTTCAAATACCTTTCTTGAGTTACATACACTCCATGTTGAGTGTATGAGATCTCCATGCCAAAGAAATATGACAAATCTCCCAAGTCACTAATCTTGAACTCTTTCTCCATTTGTTTCTTTGGGCTTTGAATTCCTTTCTCATCTGTACCTATAAGAATTATATCATCAACATATATGCACATGTAAATGAACCCATCATCACTTGCTTTAACAAGCAAGCTACTATCTGCTTTAGATACTTGGAAACCAAGTTCCTTGAAGAACTTCACAAGTCTATAATTCCATGCCCTTGGGACCTGCTTCAAACCATACAAAGCTCTTTTGAGCTCACATACATGATCTGGATACCTTTCATCTCTGAATCCTTCAAAACATCATCTGAAATATAACCATTTAGAAAAGCATTCTTCACATCTAATTGACATAATTTCCAACCTTTACATGTTGCAATAGCTATGAGTGTCCTGATATTTTTCATCTTTGCCACAGGGTCTATAAGTCTCATCATAATCTATACCATATGTCTGAGCAAACCCTTTCACAACAAGTCTAGCTTTATATCTAGGCATACTTCCATCTGCAAACCTCTTTGTCTTGTAGACCCATTTGCATCCAATGATCTTCTGACTATTTGGTGTAGGAACCAAATCCCATGTCCCATTCTCCATCAATACATCATACTCTTCCTGCTAATTTTCCTTACCTTTTGCCTCTTCATATGTAGAAGGGTCTTCATTTGCCTTTATCATATAAGCATAATCTTTGGTAGCCAAAAAAGAAGTGTCATAGCTATACCTTGTAGGTTGCCATTTGTGTCTTGATGAACTTCTGAGTTCTCCACTTCTTGATGTTTCTGGTTCATCACATTTTGGATCAAACCTTGGCACTTCTTCAACTTCAACCTGTACTTCATTATTCTCTTCTTCATTAAATATTTGAACCTTTTATTAACCTTTCTTTTGAGTCACAACTTCTTCATCACCTGCATGAATATTGATTGTACCTGCATACCAAGTACCTTGCTCATCAAATGTAACATCCTTTGACACAAGGAATTGTTTTGTGGATGGACTCCACAACCTATATCCTATCTGCTTATCATCATATCCAATAAACACATACTTTTCAGCTTTAGGTTCCAATTTGTGCCTTAATTGAGATGGCACATATACATATGCCAAACATCCAAATACTTTGCAATGATCTAGAGTAGGTCTCTTACCCCACCATGCCTCATATGGTGTCATACCCTACAAAGCTTTACATGGTAGTCTATTGACCAAATATGTGGTTGTATTTATAGCCTCAACCCACAAATAATTTGGGCAATTTTTTTCCTTCATCATGGATCTTGCAAACTCAACAAGAGTTCTATTCCTCCTTTCTGCTACACCATTTTGTTGAGGAGAGTACCTGCAAGTAATTTCCCTTTTTATACCTGCATTCCACAAGTAATCACTAAACTCATTAGAGAAATACTCTCCCCCTCCATCTGACCTTAGTCTCTTCAACTTTTGACCTGTAATTCTTTCTTACACATGATAATGCTTGAATGTATTTATCTTTGATCACATAGATAGTAATCCATCTGGTAGCATCATCAACATAAATCACATAATACCTTGAACCATTGATACTGAAATCCTTTGATGGTCCCCACACATCTGTGTGTACCAACTCAAGCTTCTCTGAATACATAAAACCATGCTTGGAATAAGATTGATTATGAGCCTTACCTAATTGACATGCCTCACATCTGTATGTCATATGTTGGCCTGCAACATTAGGCAATCCAAGCACTGCACCATTGTTAACCATATCTTTAATACCTCTTTCATTGAAATGTCCAAACCTTTTGTGCCAAAGATCTAACTCAGAGATCTTATGTCCTCCATAGGTGAAGAAGGCATGACCAATATTACCTTGAATCTTCAATGTGAACAATATTCCTTCTTTCTTCCCTGAAACAATGTGTTTATACCCATTGCTAGGGTCTTCCACAAAAACTCCTTCATTAGTGAACCTAACTTCATAACCTTTTCCAACAATTTGTCCTACACTTATCAGATTCTTTGGAATCGTAGGAACATACAAAACCTTACTCAAGAGAGTACTCCCATCCTTGGCCTTCACTGATCCAATTGACTTCACATTGTGCTTTGTATTGTCACCTGTTTGAACTACATGATTAGTTACCTTATTCTCCAAATTAGTCATCAAAGCTATGCTACCACTCAAGTGATTGCTACACCCTGAGTCAATGTAGAAAAATCTTTGGCCTTCACTTTTCCTTTCACAAGTTGCATTCATTATCAATGTTGAATCCTCCTTCTAATCTGAAGCATAATTGTAGTAGGTATTGTTATATTGTTGACTTTGGAATCCTCTACCTGCATTTCTTCCAAAGTAACCTCTACTAGCTCTACCTCTGAAATTACCTCTTTGATTTCTACCACCTCTTCCTCTTGAATTAAAGTTCTGATTATATCCACCATTATTTTGATTATTATGCCAACAATCATTAGCTAAATGATTTGTCTTACCACAAATCCAGCAAGCTTTAACTCCATCTTTATTACTTCTGCCTCTTCCTCTACCTTTGCCACCTCTTCTTCCTCTTAGGAAGTTAGTCTAGCTAGTTGTACCTTCATCTTCATCTACTTGTTGCTTCCCTTTGCTATTCTTCTTCTTATCCTTTGAATACATTGCTTGACCTGCACTTTTATCACCTTCACCTTTGACATCCTGCTCAAAGGTTAGAATGTGTCCTAACAACTGATTTAAATTAGGAGTAAAATGATCTAGTGATAATTCAGTAGACAAAATGAATGGCTTCCATTTGTCATCACCTCTCAAACCTGTGAGAATTTGTCTTACCACTTTATCCTCCTCAATATCTTCATCAACTGCTCCTAATGCATCTGCAATGTCTTTCATCCTTCTTACATACTCTGAGATGGATTGAGAGGCCTTCTTCTTGAATGTGGTAAACTCTTCCCACAAGGATGCTTTCCTTGAATTTGTGGTGTTTTGGAAATGCTCCTCCAAAGCATTCCATATATCACTTGCACTTTCAAAACCTCTTATGTGAGGTAGCAAGTAGTCATTAACTCCCATATAGATAATGCTCCTAGCTTGAGCATCCCTCTTCATCCAAGTCTTCAAATATGATAATTCATCCCTAGTTGGAACACTAGGATCTCTGAACTAAGGCTTTTCTTCTTCACCTGTGATATAACCTATCAAGTCTTTGCTCATAAGATGAGCTTCCATCCTCATTGACCATGTTGGATAATTCTCTCTATCCAGTTTCTCTATCTGAAGAGAATCTCCCACCCTTTCTTCACCTGTGTATTAAATCCTTCAAGCTTTATGAGGAATAAGGTTACCTTTACTTCGAATGAAGTTCCTTTTTTCTTCCTTGATATCTTTTGATCTCCTTCTCAAGCTTTACTCTCAATCTTTACTCTCAATCTTTACTCTCAAGCTTTCACCTTTTGTCTCTTCAAGTGTTGAATTCTTTATGACTGTAGCAATCGGGATCCTCCTTTCTTCAATTTTGATGCTTCCTGCTCTAATACCACTATTGGAGAGTGTTAATCTCCAAAAGAACAAGTTATTCTTGAAGTTAGAGCACCTCTATATCAAGAATAACTTAAAACCTTCACCAATTTGGAGGATCAATACTCAACTATCAAAATCTTGAACAAACTGTGAAGAAGATGACTACAGAGAAAGTTTGTTGCACATAACTCATGCATTGACTTATCAAATGTGTAAAGTTTTTTATAAAAGTTTGTACAAGGTTTCAGCTATAGTTTACGCACCTCCTCCAAGTTAAATGATTTCAAAAGACTAAGTAGATCTTGAGAAATGATCTTAACAAGTCACCCATGTCTAAAACTGTAGTTATTTATAGTCAACTTTGACACCTGCAACTTCTAAAGCTTGGTTCTCCCAAACTAGAAACCATTTAATCAAATGCTCTTAGCCATAGGTAGCTTACCTTCCAACTTAAAGAATGAGTGCTTGCTTGCTCAAAACTTTACACTGTGGAAGGATAACTGACCAAAATGTTAGTATCAAATTTTGCACCTCCTGCAACTTCACTTCTTTACATTTACACATGTAAATGTTCCTACACTCAATTCCCTCAGCCTCGTCACAATTAAAAGCTGAAAACTTGTACAGAGGTCAATCACCTATAGACTTAGACTTGTACAAAAGCATTTCACAAATGATACAACACAGAAGGAGAACTCTCAGAAATATCGGGTGCAACTTTTCTTCATTTCTGGAAAACTTTACATCTGAGTGATGAGAGAGATCTTACTCACTTGTAAAGTGTCTAATGGCTCATACAACTTCTAATTTCTCTATTCACATGCTCTCTCATATTTTTCCTGACATTTTTCCTTGTATATATAGACAAATATGTACAAGCTCATCACCATACAAAAGTATAAGTGAGCTAACTCTAAATTAATGTACATATGTATACACATCTTCATTCTTTGAACATGTACTTTCTTCATGCTTCATATCTTGATCTTTTCTTCAATCCTTGACTTCAAAACTTCAATTGTTGATTGTCTTGCACCAACATAACTAGGTTGTTGTCACCACTCTGCATTTATTGGAGTACAACATCATTTTCTTTTATCTCATTTTGAGCATGTTGGAGTTCGTTCCAGAAAAGCTTCAACTGTTGTTGAAGCAGTACCCCGGGTAGTGGTGATGTACCAAAATCCTTTGTAGTATGGGTAGGGTCCATGGCCTTATATAGAACGAAAACCTATGATTGGATTGAAAGAGAATAAACAAACCGCAATTGCCAAATCATGAACCCCACATACTCTGATGGATGAGTCTATCAGAGTATGTGTATCTATAGGTATTTTTTATTACATCTTGAATAGAAGATACATGAAGTGGCACTTCAAAAAGAGTGTGTTTACAAAAATCTAATTTATTTATAATATATCGCTTTCTAAGTGATCTACTATCTTTACAAAAAGCATCGCTTTCTAAGTGATCTACTATTTTTACAAAAATATATAAAATACTATCTTTTAAATATCTTAAAAAATATTTGAGTAAATCCATGCACACTCGCACCCTCATGATTGTTCAACTCTTAAAACAAAACATCACATTAAAAAAGTCAAGAAATTAAAATCTATTTAACATTCCATTATTCCATAAAGTATAACACAAACATATTACCTTGTAGTGTGGTTTCTTTAGTTCACTTGAGCCTCTCCCTACAAGGTGTTGGAGTTAGATGTCTGCGGAAGCACACGAATAGCACAAGGAAGAAGAAGAAGCTTGGAGCACAACACACAATGTTGAATGTACCACTAGAATATACAAAGATCAGTAGCCCATTAGGGCAATAGGCATATATACAAGCCAGGGGAAAAAAACCTCCTAAAGAGGGAAAAAAGTGCCCCGGCAATCCTAGAGTGTTCACACGCATCACTACCTAAATATATCAACAAATCCCCCTTGGGAGTGATGTGGTGAATAAGGAGCTAGCACTCATGTATAAGGAAGTGCCAAGCTATGTGGAATCAATCCACAAAAGGAAGTAAGCCAAAGCTTTGCGAAAAGCTTCAAATTTCTCCCTAGACAGAGCCTTTGTAAAAAGGTTTCTAATGTTCTCCTGTGTGGGCACATATGCCAAGTTGATCTCCCCAACAGAGAACCTCTCCTTGACATAATGATAATGCACCTCAATGTGCTTAGTGCGAGCATGGAACACATGATTCCTTGCAACTGCCAATGCGCTCTGAGTGTTAGTGAAGATGGTGGTGGCAGAAGATTGACCAACACCCAAATCAGCCATAAGGCGTCTGAGCCACACACACTCAATAGTCATGGTGAAAGTTTCCCTATACTCAGCCTCACAACTGGAAGTGGCTATAGTAGGTTGCTTCTTGCTCAAC
Organism: Ceratopteris richardii; assembly: GCA_020310875.1. Taxonomy (NCBI): domain Eukaryota; kingdom Viridiplantae; phylum Streptophyta; class Polypodiopsida; order Polypodiales; family Pteridaceae; genus Ceratopteris; species Ceratopteris richardii. The sequence continues at coordinate 122,087,330 of CM035413.1, forward strand.
CAAGATATACATGAGCTACCAAGCATCAAGCAAAGCCACTGGTAGACACACGAGTGTCATAGCAACCAACCCAATCACTATCAAAAAAAGCATACAAATCTGGCGGTAGTGATCCCCCCTTGGGATAAAACAATCCAAGTACTCGGGTACCACTCAAGTAGTGAAAGATGCACTTAACCGCCTACCAATGCTTGACATCTGGGCACTGCATAAACCTACTCATCTGTGAGACAATGAGTTGAATTTATGGTCGAGTAATGCATAAGTAAATCAAGCAACCAATAGCCTGTTGATAGAGAACAACATCAAATGCATCTCCAGCATCATGAAAACTCAATCGTAAACATATCTCCATAGGAGTGGTAATAGGCTTACAGTCTTCAAGGCCAAAATGCTACAATAATGTGTCAATATATTTTGTTTGACACAAAGCCATTCCACCATCAACTTGCATGAAATCAATGCCCAAATAGTGATGTAAATGCCCCAAATTAGACATCACAAATGAGGCATGCAAATGAGAATTAAAATTAGTAATATGCATGTCATGAGGACCAGTGAGCAGCATGCCATCAACTTACACCACAATGATAAAAAACACATCATTAGCATGCTTAACATATAAGGTGCTTTCAATTGGACTCTTCTCAAAACAATGTGCAATGAGATAGGAACTTATCTTTTCATACCAAGCACGTGGTGCTTGCTTTAAACCATATAATGCCTTCTTTAACTTGCATGCCTGGTTTTCATGCCCTTTTTGCACAAAGCCACGAGGCTAAAAAACATACACTTCTTCATGCAAGTCACCATTTAGAAATGTTGTTTTAATGTCCAACTGATGTACATTCCAACCATGATGAGCTCCAAGTGCACAGATGCTATGAACACTAGTCATTCGACAAGTAGGAGCAAAGGTTTCATCAAAATCAATGCCTCTTTCCTATGCATAACCCTTTGCAACAAGCCTAGCTTTATACGTGTCAGCTGTTCCATTAGGTTTATGCTTGAGCTTGTATACCCGCTTAGTGCCAATGGCCTTCTTGCCGGGAGGCAAGTCACATAAAGACCAAGTACCATTTTTCATGATAGCATCATATTCAGATTGCATTATAGCCATCCAATGTTTAGAATTTTGTGCTTCATCAAACGAAATAGGTTTAGTTTCATCACAAAGACTATAGGCAGCCATAACATAGCAATTTGATGCAAAAGAGGCACTATGAGAGCCTAAACAAATAGGATATGATAGAGGTGCATCTAATTTGCTATCACGCAAGGTCTACATCAGCCATTTTGGCATAGTTTTTGCCTGCTCAATATGAGCTCTCTCATCAACAAGTGCATCATGTAAATCTACATAAAAAATGGAATGATCTATATCATCACATGAAACCTACAAAGGCTAAGAAGTTCCTCATTAGGACCAGTACTAGACTATCCACGTGTAAAAAGAGGCAACAAAGTATCATACATGTCTTTGGAGCTAACAGATGTCTCTTTAGTACATGAAAGCAATGGTTGAATAGAATCTTTCACAAAAACAATATCACGGCTAACTAGAATGCATTTATTATGTGGATGATATAGATGATAGCCTTTACTTTTAGAACTATACCCAATAAAAATACATTTTATTGCTTTATCATCCAATTTTGTGCGATATTGTTCAGGCACTAATGCATATGCCAGACAACCAAAAATATGTAGATGAGAAACAGATGGCTTGCGACCATGCCAAGCCTCATATGGAGTGATAGACTGCAACTCTTTAGTGGGACACCTGTTCAGTACATATGCTACACATATAATAGCCTCAAGCTAGAAAGTATGTGGTAAAGCCTGACTCTTGACCATACACCTTGCCATCTCCATGAGTGACATGTTCTTTTGTTCAGCAACTCCATTCTGTTGAGGTGTATATGGCACTGTACACTGATGTTTTATCCCATGCTTAGCCAGAAATGCATTAACGTTAGAAGACATATATCCCCCCCCCAATCAAAATGGAGGGTGCCCATTTTACATGCTGAAAGATTTTCAGCCAAAACTAGAAACTGTTTGAAGCACATAAACACTTAGGACTTTGCCTTCAATTGATATATCCATGCATGCCTGGAAAAGTAATCGATGAAAGTCACGAAGTAAAGATAGTTCCCAAAAGAAGGTGTCTACATAGGACCACAGACATCACTATGTACAAGTTGCAATTTTTGAGCAGCCCGAACTGAATCATCTTTTGGAAAGGAAGAACGCTCCATTTTGCCCAAAATACAGCCTTCACATACATGTTTATCGGGTGCCTCAAGTTTGGGCAAAGAGGACACCATTTCAGATTTCTGCAAGCATAGCAAACTAGCAAAATTCAGATGATCAAAGCATGCATGCCAAAGCTTTGCATCTGACATAGCCTGAGAATCATGTACTGCACATGCCAAATCATTTATAGATCTTTTCATAGTCTACGAGCTTATAGAGCCACAACATAAAATGCCATAAGCAATAATGACATCCCCATATGACAGATCATGAACTGTACATCTCTCATCAACAAATTTCATAACCAAGCCAATATTGGCTAATGCAAAAACAAATAACAGATTTTTCTTAATCCCTGGCACAAACAAAGCATCTAACAAAGTGAAAGAACTACCATCAACAATAGTCAAAATGATTTTACCAACACCTATAATAGGATAGGAGGAGTTGTTGGTGCATGTAATAGTATTCCTTGTAGGGGCAGGCTCGAGTGAAGAGAAGGAACTACGCTGCGAGGTAATATGTTTGGTCGCCCCACTATCAAAGTACCAAATATCTGAGTCTACTACAGACATGCAGTGCTCATGAGAAGATGGGTCAAAAATACAAACAGTAGCAACCACCCATTCTTCTTCTTGCACAAGATTAGCAGACTCTGTTTTTGTTGTAGAGGCCTCTGCAACAACCATTCCAGCCTCTTTCTTCTTTGCCTCTTTAGCAGCCAGTTTTGGACAGCTCCTGATGACATGATCATTTGCTTTACAGTATTTGCAATACAATTTTTGCTTTTCTGATTTCTTCCCATCCTTGTCTTCCTTCTTCGAATGTGCAACATTTGCAAATTTCTGCTTACTAGTAGAAGAGCTCCATTTGCCTTTGCCCTTCTGACTAGCCAGGAAATCTTGATCTGTAACACGCATAATAGACCTATTCTGCCTAGACTGGTCTTCCTACAATAGAACAGAGACTAACTCCTCAAATAACAAGGCATTTCGATTGCCTTTCATCATAAAACAAAAAGTAGAAGCAAAACTCTGATATGAGTCAGGAAGACCATTCAGAACGGTCTTAACAAGTGAGCTATCTGGTATAACTTCATCAACAAAAATCAAATGTTCTTTCAAATCCTTGATCTTTGTGAGAAAACTGTCCATAGAATCACCTTCATTCATGTGCTCACTCTCCAATTGTTTTCGGAGGTAAGCAACATGAGCCTCATTCCTAGCCTGATACAATGTGATAAGTGTATCCTAAGCATCCTTAACTGTTCTACAAGAGTAAATGTGAGGAAAAATGGCACGTTTGATAGACAACGCTATCAATGCATGTGCCTGAGCATCTCTACCATCCCAACAAATTTTCTCTATAGTAGGTGCAACAGAAACAACAGCACGAACAAGAATCTGTAGAATGTCATCAACTTCGATACCATCTCCATCAGCTCCAGCACTTGTATTTGCAGTACCTGTATTCACAAGTGTAATAGGATGTCTTTTAGCATCCTGCATAATATTCCATAGACCTTTTGCGACCAATACATGACGCATCATATAAGCCCATAATGGGTAGTTGGTACCATCCAACTTATCCTCAATAGCCAACATGCAAAATACATTATTCCTTTCCGCCATGGATAGTGACTAAAATACCTTGATGCAAAAAATTGAATGTATCTCAAAAAGTTGAACAGAACTACGTAGAGGAATTCTATTAAACCTGTAGTAGACTTTGAGATGCTTATATTGGCGAACCGCAACTGGTATATACCTTTGGCATAAAAAGACAAAAAGCCTACACAAGCACTGTAATAGTGCATTCGGAGGTCGAAACGAGCTCAGATCGTGATTTCGACACCCTCAGTATGCTTATCGAATTTTCTGCGATTCTGAGACTACAACCGGAGAGATGTAGACAATGCCCTAGATGAAGCGGCAACCTGCTCTGATACCAATTGTTGGAGTTAGACTTCTGCGAAAGCACACAAATAGGACAAGGAAGAAGAAGAAGCTTGGACCACAACACACAAGGCTGAATATATTATCACTAGAATGTACAAAGATCAGTAGCCCATTAGGGTTATAGGCATATATAGAAGCCAGGGGAAAAAAACCTCCTAAAGAGGAAAAAAAAGTGCCCTGGCGGTCCTAGAGTGTTCACACACATTACTATCTAAATATATCAACACAGGGAATACCCTCACACGTGCTAACAACTCCTCTTATCCTATAATAGGAGTTGGCAAGATCATTCTAACTACTATTGATGGAAGTTCTTTCACATTTTCAAATGCTTTATATGTGGCAAGGATCAATAATCTTTTTGTTAGTTTCAACATTAGCCAAGATTGTTTTGGTTGTCAAATTTGTTGATAATAGATGTACAATTTACAATCACTCAGATGGTGATGTTATTAATGTTTTTGGAATTTTATATCATGGGTTGTATAAGCTCATAAGCTATGCAAAATCTGTGAGTGATCTATGTTGCTCTAGCACAATGGTGAGAACCACGTTAAGAAGCTCCACCTCCTTAATGTCAATCCGCGGAAGAGATAGGAGTGATATGAAGATCGTGAATGTGAGATGAAGTGAGAGTGAAGGTGAGAAGCATAGAAATGCACACACACATACACACACACTACGAAGAGACAAGCAAGACACAATGGAAGGTGAGAAATCAACTCTATTACTCAAGAACACTCTTACAAGCTCAAAATAGCTCTAAGCTCTTCTCTACTCAAACAAGATAACCTCAAAAATGAGCTCTCTAGCTCTTTTTATAGTTTCTAGACTAGTTTTGACCGGTTTCACATCTAGTGACCGGCATAGTTAAAAATTAGGTCCTAGATGCTATTTGGAAGGGTAAACAGTGTCTAAAAATAACGAAAATTGATACGCTTGTTCTACCTAAGATCCTCAAGCTCGAGGACTCCTCGGCTTGCACAAAATGGAGCTAGAAATTAAGAAAAGGGTTTTTCTATGTTACATATGTTACAATAGTGATAAAAATCACTGTTGGAGGTTTTTGAAAAGTATTTCTAAAACATGATTCTTTGAAAAAAGATTCGACTGGCTCCCTGCTCCGTCGTTACATGCTTCCGTGTCTTCTATGCCTTTGGCTGCTTCCAACACCCCCCTCCCTCTCGCTTCTGTCGTCCCTGACAGAACCTTGTTGTGAGGTCTGCCGGATATAGTTCTGTAGGAGGTCATGAGCGAGGGTGTGCTCGGAGATACGAATGCCTCGAGCCAGGTCGGCCTCGAGTTTCTCCCAGTCTATTGGTTGCGGTTCTGCCGGTGGCGGGAGCTGATAGTGTGTGGAATAGACCATTCGTTCACAGGCAAATAATTGTAATAAATGTGTAGGCCTTCTTATGAATACCTCTGAATGGTATTCCCAGAAGCCGGTTGTGAACATCTCTTCGAAAGTCTGCTTGTAGCACGCCGGTAGGTACTTTATTCTGCAATGCCAGGCATAACACACCCGTAGCGATGGCGTTGTACTCATATCATATACCAGATCGAAATTGCCATGCTCAAAGCCCGGGGTGTTTACATGAGGTGCCTTGACGCGTCGGAAGACTTTAAAAATCATTTGCATCATGTCAAAGATTTTGACAGTCATGTGCGCTACTATATCATCCATATGCTTTAATCTAGGGAGCCAGTGGCGAATTGTAGCTATCATGTAGCCTACAGTTGGTAACTCAATGGGTGGCTTAAAATAGGGGTAATTCAACCAGTCCTCGCACTGCTTATTGTTTTGTACCTTAATAGCAAAGGCTGTCCAGGAGCGGCGTCGTGGTACTGGTCCCCAACATGGGTTGTACTTTAAGTGCAAAGGTGCCTTTACCCATGTACTCATCATTTCTGGATACTTCTGTAGTAAATCTTTTCGCCACTCTGGTTGATAGATCTCTCCTTGCTGCGCATCGAGTGGTAGATCGTCCTCCTCGAATTGAGTTGCATGCGATGGTTTCTTACCTGTCTCTTTCTCAATGGTTAACTGGTATTCAGCCATTAACATAAAATACGGTTTATACTATAGCTCATGCCCAGATATGTATCGTCGCGGGGCCAAATGAGCAAAGAATGGAGACGATGTGATAGGGTAGCTAGGCCTTTCAAATTCTTGAGAAAACAATTGTCCTTCTGAAAACTGGAACTCATTGGAGAATGCATCGAGCATCTCGAAATCGAACGTTGTGTTCAGTGGCGCTGCTTGTTCTGCTTCTAAATGGGGTATTGGAAAAGAGAACGCTTCCGCACCAATAGTGGTGGGAAGTTCTGCTTCCGTGGTGATAGGTTCTGAGGTTGTGGCTGCTTGAGGTGCAATAGTACTGGTGGTGCCTTCCGGCGTAACTGGTCTTGATAACCGTACACGAATTGGTGGTACCGTGGGAGTGGCTGCGGTCGGTGACTGCTCTGGAGATGGTTGTGGTGAGGGTGATTCTGGCACTTGAAGGCAGGGTATGGTTCCTCTCATGCATTTTCCGGCTCTGCCTTTGCTAGAATTTCTAGCCTTCTTAGTGGTCCCTTTGAATGCTTTCAGTTCCTCACTGGTCAATGCATGTTCGATCGGCAGGTCATATGCCAAGCACATATATATAATCCTTGTAAGTGCACAACATCCATTGATGACCTTCTTTCGTTCCCATCTATGTTGTGCCAAATAGAGTTGATCAATTATCCAGCTAGCTAGATCAACCGTTTGAGGTCCAGTACATGCTAAGTATAATCCAAACCAGATTCTTTTGTGGGGCATGGTAAAACGATCCTGAGCTGGGAAAGCAAAATGTTGCATGCATATCCGTAATGGCTTGGAGAGCTCAGGGGTTATAGCTGAAATATCCTCCCACTTAGTTACATCACCACGTTTCATCGGCTTTGGAACTAGCCGTTCTCTCTCCGTCGGAGTGTGTGTTCCATGTATTTTGAGAGCTGCGCGAATTAAATCTTTGGACAAATAAAACCTTCTGAATGGAGGGTCATTTACCAAGGATGGTAACATGAATGTGCCAGGTAGATCCTTGTTCGCTGAAGCTGTCAAGGTGGTAACTAGGTAAAAGCATCTGTAAAAATCGGGTTTAGGGAGAGGGTCACTAAAGTATTCTGTAAATCCCGCTCGTGCCCAAACGTGCGTTAAATCTTGTGTATTCTGCAGTCCTTCAAATTCTCGTGAAAAGAACTGGTACTTGGCCCATGTGCACAAATCAAATGCCAAATTGGCCTCAAATATGAAATCAATGTCTGCTAATGGTCCTGCTAGGCCTTGAAACCAGTGAGAGTTACGATGAATCTGCTCAGTGTATCCTCTAGGAGGATCGTCTATTGGCATGGGTCCTGGAAAACCTTGAAACTCTGGTGGTTGCATCGTAGGATAAGATTCCGCGAGTAATTCTCCAATATTGGCCATTGGTGTGCTTGGGCCAGCTTCTGATGGTCCTTCTTCGGTTTGCATGATGACTGACGAGCTAATGGAAAAGATCTACTACAAAAGATTAACACATTAGCATGGAAATTAATTATGATCCCATTAAAGTGAGACCGCAATCCCTTTCCATAACCAATGTGTAACCCGTGTAGCCAGGTGTTGTGAGGTGGTTAATGGAATGATTATTTGCAAAACTAATGCAGGTCTCTAGACGCCTACATGCTTCAGATTATGCATACATTTCTTGATGAGATTTTATTATGAGTGATGTGGGGTTTGGGGTATGAATTCATACAAGGTTTGGTTGAGGGTGAATTATTACAAGGGTGGAGTTTAAACGGGGTGGGAGAATTGTTAGATAAGGGGGTACAAGAAGACATCTGGATACGTTTCGGTATCCATTTCCTAAGAGTCTTTGAGTGGGTGGTGTGTTTCTACTGAGGGACAAAAAGTGGTATCAGGTTTGGTGGTATTGAAGGATGAAAAGATTTCTGAGGAGTATATATTACATGGCTTGAGGGTTGGGCTATAATACATTGTTTGGGTACCCAAATCTGCGTGGGTGTGGGTCGATTGATAAGATACTTCTTGGCGATCCAAATCTGTCGAGTATTTGTACTTGGGGAAGAAGATCGAGGGGACTTTGGATGCTGACTCTGCTTTTTTTGAAACTTTGTCCTGTTCTTGTCTTCAGTGTTGCCAATAGGCTGTGGTTGCTGTCCTTTTGGCACCCATATTTGTCTCGTGCCACTTGTTCTGTGATGTTGATATTGCTGCTTTCTTTGCCTTATCTGGTGGTGTCGTCGGTCTAGGTTCCTCTGTTGTGGTTGACTCCTTCGTGGTTGGGTTTGAGAGGTCCAGTGGACGCTCTGCTTTGGAAAAGAAGGGAGATCCAACACTTGCGTGACCTGCCCATTAGGAAGTGATTCGTTCTTTATCTTTAATCTAGGCCAGTCCGCAACAAGTTTGGAAGGATGAGCACCGCAGGGTATTTTGCTCATTTGGCCCCGTGACGATACATATCTGGGCATGAGCTACAGTATAAACCGTATTTTATGTTAATGGCTGAATACCAGTTAGCCATTGAGAAAGAGACAGGTAAGAAACCATCGCATGCAACTCAATTCGAGGAGGACGATCTACCACTCGATGCGCAGCAAGGAGAGATCTATCAACCAGAGTGGCGAAAAGATTTACTACAGAAGTATCCAGAAATGATGAGTACATGGGTAAAGGCACCTTTGCACTTAAAGTACAACCCATGTTGGGGACCAGTACCACGACGCCGCTCCTGGACAGCCTTTGCTATTAAGGTACAAAACAATAAGCAGTGCCAGGACTGGTTGAATTACCCCTATTTTAAGCCACTCATTGAGTTACCAACTGTAGGCTACATGATGGCTACAATTCGCCACTGGCTCCCTAGATTAAAGCATATGGATGATATAGCAGCGCACATGACTGTCAAAATCTTTGACATGATGCAAATGATTTTTAAAGTCTTCCGACGCGTCAAGGCACCTCATGTAAACACCTTGGGCTTTGAGCATGGCAATTTTGATCTGGTATATGATATGAGTACAACGCCATTGCTACGGGTGTGTTATGCCTGGCATTGCAGAATAAAGTACCTACCGGCGTGCTACAAGCAGACTTTCGAAGAGATGTTCACAACCGGCTTCTGGGAATACCATTTAGAGGTATTCATAAGCAGGCCTACACATTTATTACAATTATTTGCCTGTGAACGAATGGTCTATTCCACACACTATCAACTCCCGCCACCGGAAGAACCGCAACCAATAGACTGGGAGAAACTCGAGGCCGACCTGGCTCGAGGCATTCGTATCTCCAAGCATACCCTCGCTCATGACCTCCTACAGAACTATATCCGGCAGACCTCACAACAAGGTTCTGTCAGGGACGACAGAAGCGAGAGGGAGGGGGGTGTTGGAAGCAGCCAGAGGCATAGAAGACGCGGAAGCATGTAACGATAGAGCAGGGAGCTAGTGGAATCTTTTTTCAAAGAATCATGTTTTAGAAATACTTTTCAAAAACCTCCAACAGTGATTTTTATCACTAATGTAACATATTTAACATAGAAAAACCCTTTTCTTAATTTCTAGCTCCATTTTGTGCAAGCCGAGGAGTCCTCAAGCTTGAGGAGCTTAGGTAGAACAAGCGTATCAATTTTCGTTATTTTTAGACACCGTTTACCCTTCCAAATAGCATCTAGGACCTAATTTTTAACTATGCCAGTCACTAGATGTGAAACCGGTCAAAACTAGTCTAGAAACTATAAAAAGAGCTAGAGAGCTCATTTTTGAGGTTAGCTTGTTTGAGTAGAGAAGAGCTTAGAGCTATTTTGAACTTGTAAGAGTGTTCTTGAGTAATAGAGTTGATTTCTCACCTTCCATTGTGTCTTGCTTGTCTCTTCGTAGTGTGTGTGTATGTGTGTGTGCATTTCTATGCTTCTCACCTTCACTCTCACTTCATCTCACATTCACGATCTTCATATCACTCCTATCTCTTCCGTGGATTGACATTAAGGAGGTGGAGCTTCTTAACCTGGTTCTCACCATTGTGCTAGAGCAACACCAAATTTGGATCTTCCGGTCTTCCGTCGCATGTATTTCATAGGGTCTAGGGTTACAAACCTCCGTTGGAATGCCGTTAGGGAAGTCAAGCGGTATCACTCGCTTCTGCTCTAAGGTTCCAATCTGTAAGGAGCCTTGTCTAAGATTTAGGTCCACTGAATGATCGTATAGCCAATCTTGGCCAAGGATTAGGGGTTCTATCAGGTCGTCATCATGGCACACTAGTAGCTTCGTTGTCATGGTCACATCCTTAATGAGGATAGGAAGGTCCACCTCACCCATGCAAGGGGTTTCCATGCCTCCTAGCCCTATGAGGTATGCCTCAATTGGCCGCATTTCTATTCCTGAATCCTTATAGTGGGACCATCTAATCGCACTAGTCGCAGCACCTGAGTCAATTAAAGCCTTGAGCTCTTGGCAAGGGTTGTCGTGCTCTAGCCTAACTATAATGAATGGTCTCCTGTCCACTATGCTAGGCTGAGGGGTTGACTTTACTTGACACATGGCCATGGGGTATCTGGGTGATGTTTCCAGATGGTTATAATGTTCTCTCCCTAGTCCTTGTCTTCTTAGCTTCATGCGCTTAATGCGTTCTATTGCTTCTGCCTGAGCTTCCGCTCGTATTCTATTTTCTTCCTCCTTACGTTTCTTTGCCAACGTGAGTCGTCTAAGCATAGCCTCAGTAAGAGGTTCCTGATATAACTTGACTCTACAGCCACTAATGTAATTAGGCATTATATCTCCTTCTAAGGTGGCTAACTGTACTGCTCCACTTGTCGAGAGTCTGTTAATGATCATAGGTCCATAACCTCGCTTTTCTACTTACGTGCGTGTTGCTTTAGCGTATATACTAGAACTAAATCTCCTTCTTTTAGGCCTTTATCTTTCACATGTGCATCAAAATATGCTTTCTGTCGCTTCTTCGCTGCATATATTCCTGCTGCTACCTTTAGCTTGGTTTCTCCTAATCGTTCCAAGTCCATTATTCTTGCTGATAATTCATGGCCGGTCCACTGATGTTCTTGTGCAACCTTAACGGTCGGTATCAAGAAGTCCAAAGGAAGCACTGCATTCTGACCAAAAACCATTTGAAAGGGAGTTGCATTGAGTACGGTCTTGTAGGCCACTCGATATGCCCAAACAACATGATGTAACTGTTTGTCCCAATCTGTACGTTTGTTGTTCACGAGTTTCGTCAGTACGTTACAAAGGATCTTATTAGTGCTTTCAGCCTGACCATTGGCCTGAGGATGATATGGTGCGGATTTCTTGTGAATCACCATAAAATCCTGTAACAAATATTCAATGACTTGGTTTAGAAAGTGAGTTCCGCGATCGCTCACTAACTCTATAGGCAATCCATATCTTGTAAAGACATTTTCAAATAAGAATTTTGCAGTTGTGTGTGCATCATTCTTTTTTGTGGCTTTTGCCTCTACCCATTTGGTAAGATAATCTGTGGCAACAATAATGTATTCAGCATGTGTACCTTTTGCAGGGGGGTTAATGGGTCCTACAAAGTCTATACCCCACTTAGAGAATGCACGTCCACCCATCATGGGTTTCAATGGCATTTCATCTCTGCGAGTAGGAAACTGAGTTCTTTGGCACACATCACATCTCTTTACATAGGTATGAGCATCCATGTGAAGAGTGGGCCACCATAATCCTGCAAAGAGGATGGCTTTGATTATCCTATCTGGTCCAAAATGACCTCCTGCAACACCTTGGTGTGTAGTCTCTAGTATGCTCAGATAATCGCTTTCATGAACACATTGTCTTAGATATCCATCTCGTCCTCTTTTGTATAGATTATCGCCAATAAGTGAATAGTCTTGAGCTTCCTGCTCCAGACTGCGTTGTCGAGCTAAGGTCATTCCTTGAGGGAATGTCTTCGTCCTCAAGTATGTCACTAAAGATTCACTCCAGTCTGGTGTGAGAGACACGTGATATAATGTAGCATTTAGCATGCTCTACTGGTGGTCTTTCACAACAATCATGGCATTCTTTACACAACTTGTAGACATCTGCTTCCATCGAAGGCCAATATACTCCTAGTCTATGCAGAGTCTGTAATGTTCGATGTTTTGAATGATGTTGCTTTAATGCACCTATGTGTGCTAATTGCAACCAATTTGCATATTCTGATTCATCTACACAACAAGCAAGAATCTTTTGATTATCTTGTTTATATATGCTTCCTACTAAGATTTGGTATCTCTGAGACTTGGTAATCTCTCCTTCTTTGATCTTTATCCTAGGATTCTTTGGTCCATATGTGAGAATAGGGACTATTGGTTTAGCCCATTCTGGTGCTATCTCAAGATTAAACAAATAAGCATCTGGTAATTCATCCGCTATTCCTTGAGGAGCTTCTCCTGAGGTTAATCTCGAAAGGTGGTCAGCTCTAAGATGTGTCTTTCCTTTCCTGACTACTACTTCAAAATCGTACTCCATGAGTAATAGAAACCAATGTATTAGTCATCCTGTGTTACAGGGTTTGTTGACTAGGTACAATAGGGCTTGATGATCTGTAAAGAACTTGAATTTGTTGGCCAACAAGTAGTGCCTAAACTTCTTTACTGCGTAGATCATCCCTAATCCTTCTCGTTCCGTCGTGGTGTAATTTCTTTCTGCTGCGTTCAATTGTCTGCTCGCGTAAGCTATGGGGAGATCTATATTACCTTCATTCGTGGGTTGTGCGAACACACATCCTATGGCGTAATTGGATGCATCCACATGTACATGGAATGGTTTCTTCTTCTTCCTTCGTCAAATCATGCCCTATGTATGTACATTTTTCTTCTTCTCCTTCTATAGCAACTATTATTTTCTTGGTTTTCTCTCGGTTATCATATACTTGTCCGTCATTCGCCTTTCTATTAGGCATTCGTACCATGATTCTTCTATCTTCGATTTCATATTTCTTTAAATTCTCGGGTACTTCAAACAAAGATTCTTCTTTTTCTGACATGGTTTCTTTCTTCTTTCTTTTCTTGCCTTCACTCTTGTTAGTCACTTGAGTGGAGATTCTCACATCATTCATAACTTCTTCCTGTCTCTGAGGGTGAGTTTCTACTTCGAAAAAATATTCTTCCTCTGATGCAAAGGGTGAGTCCATGATAATTGATTCTAAATCGAAATCACTCGCATCCTCAAATGCATCAGTGTTAGGTTCACACTCTTCTAAAATTGCATCGCACATGATTGGTTCTATCGTAAAAACTGAAATGTCATAGCCATCCTCGTCACAGTGGGGTGTCCATTGTTCTTCATTGATGGCTACGTCCATGGTTGCTAGGATTTCTGTCCAACCATGGGGTCAAACTCTTCGTCAGGGAATACTACAGGTGCGTAGGCTGGATCTTGAAGGGTTCGTGGATGTTGTTCTGCACCTAAGGTCCTTTCTTCTAATCGTTCTTCCTCTTGTTTGGCTACTTTACACATCCATAAATGAGTGTCCTCGTGTAACCATGAGGGGTCTGATTCTAATGAGTGCACGGATTCCGTCTCCACCTGAGTCTTATGGATGGTATTCCATTGTATTGGGGGTAGGTCTCTATGTGAATAGTCTTTAAGATTGACTTTGGTAGTCACTCCTAAATGTTGCAAGTACAAAGAATTAGTTCCCCAATATTGTACAATTTGCAACTGACGCATGAATGGTCGTCCCAATATCATCTCATAAGCATGATTTTTTGCAAAGTCACAAATGGCAAAGGTATGCTAAAATTCTACACCATAAGTGGTGAGAGATATGCCTTATAGTAAGCCTAATGGTTTTTCTATGTGTCCATCAGCCATTTGTAGCTTCATCTTGGTAGGTCTGAGTGCTGGCTTACCCCAACGTTTCCATAAAGCAGTGGTAGCAATGGCTACTCCGGCTCCTAAATCTAAGATGGCTTTCGTGGTGTAGCTCTGATGGGTTATCGGAAGATAAGTGTTACCTTCCTCTCCTTCACTTACATCTCCAATCTTTTCTACTGGTATCTCTGATACCTTATTTTGTGATCCTATTTGTGAGGGAGTAGTAGCAAGCTCGAGGAATTGATTTGCTACATGTTTCCACAATTCTGGTTTTACCTTTAACAACTCCTCTAGAGTGAGATTACATTGTACTTTGGTATTCTTGATCACTTCCGTGTTTCTAGGGATTACTGATTCTTCATTCCTCACTATTATCGTGGGTGCTCTCATATTAATAGACTTTGCTTCCCAAGGTCCTGTGAACTGAGGTAATTCTTGTAAAGAATTAGATTCAAATCATGTGTGTTCACTCAGTTGCTCTTCCTCTACATCTTCGTAAATAGAGGGAATATCTTGGGGAAATTGTTCCTGCAAGTCATCTATTTCTTGAATAGGAGGATGGGTTCTTTGTTCCTTTCTCCATTTCTCTTCTTGGATCTCTCTCAAAAAGTCATGTGAGTACCTATGTATGGAAGACAGGTTGTCTTGACTTTCTGTATTGGGTACTTGAGACAGCGATGGTGCATTCCTTTCCTGTGTCTCTGGGACACTAGGGTTCCTATGCTGATCCTTTTTCTCTTTGCTCTCTATCAAGTATTCTAGCCTCTCCATTAGTCCTTGAAAGTGTAGTTCCGGTTTTGCCATGTTATTCAAATTAATATATCTAGAGGCTTCAAACAAAGCTTGTGCTAATTCTACCATCTTCATGCAAAGTTTAGTTCTCTCAATTTCTAGATCAGCTCGAGGGTAGTTTTTACTCATTTCAGCTACCTGAGGTCCCTCTTTTAATCTAGCCTGATATGCACGAAACATCATGTCTAGATTTTTTGGTATGGGTTCCGCTAAAACTGATCCTGATTTCTGAGCTGGATTCTCTTGATTTAATTCCTGAGAAGTCAATTCTAGGATTTTGGCTCTAGATTCCTTCAAACTTCCTTCCAACTCAGTTATCTTTTTACTCCACTTTCTCTTTATTCTTTCTCTAGAATCTTTCCAAGATTTTGTCTTTTTACTGCTAGATTCTGCAACTTCACTACTTCCGACTACTTTCTCCTGATTAAGCTGTTGGTTCTGTAAGAGCGCCTGGGCTCTTGTTATAGCTTGGATAGGCACGTATGTAGGGTTGGATCCATCTGCATTGTTTACAATACCTATCACGTTGATCGGTGTCACATTCGAAGCATTAACAGGGTTCTTAGGACAATCTTTTATGATGTGCTCTTTACCACAATCGGCACAAAAGCCTTGGATGTTATAGTACTGTGATTGTCCTGCTATAGGAGGATGTGGACACTCCTTTATGAAGTGATCTCCTTGGCACCTAAAGCATGGTCCTCTAGGGCCCTGTGGTCTTTGTTGTCTCAATTGGGGCCGTGGATTTGGGTTTGTGTACATCACATTAGCATAGTCTGGCACCCAACTAGGTTCCACTGGTGGACTATCATAATGATATGTTTCTACGTGTTCTGGTGACTCCGTGTAATAAGCGGGTGGACTATCTACATGCGTAGAGTCAAAACTATTTGAGTTTGGGTCACTCTTTGTGATCAAAGGTGAAGAAGGCACTAAGGCCCTACTTAGGTTCTCTTCTGCAGCAGCGTATTTGACTGAGATGACATTCGCTGGTGGGGGTGGCTGCTGAGCTAAGACAGGTTGAGGTCTCTGTCGAGCCTGGTATGGGTAGTTCTGAGGAGGCCTATAGTAATAAGGCTGAGCATTGTAATGGCCTTCATACCTACCTAGATGCTGGTATGCTTGCGGGTAGTTCTGTCTCACGGTTTGTTTGTTGTATGGGCAGTCCTGAGCCGTATGATTCGTGTATCTTCTCTCAATTGTACAGTTTTGGCCACTAGGGTTGGCTTGTGGTTGTGGTGCATTGGGACACACATTTGCCATATGGTCACCACCACAGGTGTAACAATGCTTGTTTGTTAGCACCCTAGGTTTACTAGAAACTTCTAGTTTCTGGGCCACTTTTTCTGCTAGGTCCTCTATCGAGCTAGACATTTTTGTGGATGCTAGAGATGAACAGTCTGAGTCCTTATAGACCTTTGAGAGTTCCAACTCATCTCCTAAGTTGTCCTCAATGTCTATACATATTCTCACACATTGCTCTAGCGTTCTGGGTTCTTTTAGGTACACAGGAGCGTAGTTTAGAGCTCAACAAGCCATCTAGAAATAATGACACTTGTTTAGCTTGTGAGGGTAGCTCTTGCATTGGACATCGTTCAACATATTGTCTAAACCTACGTCCTGCGAGTCTAACTGTTTCTTGAGGAGTCTGTTTGAAGCTATGAATCAACGAAGACGTGTCATGTTGTTGCTCTAGAACAATGGTGAGAACCACGTTAAGAAGCTTCACCTCCTTAATGTCAATCCGCGGAAGAGATAGGAGTGATATGAAGATCGTGAATATGAGATGAAGTGAGAGTGAAGGTGAGAAGCATAGAAATGCACACACACATACACACACACTACGAAGAGACAAGCAAGACACAATGGAAGGTGGGAAATTAGCTCTATTACTCAAGAACACTATTACAAGCTCAAAAGAACTCTAACCTCAAACAAGCTAACCCCATAAATGAGCTCTCTAGCTCTTTTTATAGTTTCTAGACTAGTTTTGACCGGTTTCACATCTAGTGACCGGCATAGTTAAAAATTAGGTCCTAGATGCTATTTGGAAGGGTAAACGATGTCTAAAAATAACAAAAATTGATACGCTTGTTCTACCTAAGCTCCTCAAGCTCGAGGACTCCTCGGCTTGCACAAAATGGAGCTATGGATTACAAAATGGGGTTTTCTATGTTACATATGTTACAATTAGTGATAAAAATCACTGTTGAATGTTTTGAAAAGTGATAAAAAACATATTTGTTTGAGAAATTGATCCGACTAGCTCCCTGCTCCGTCGTTACATGCTTCCATGTCGTCTGTGCCTCTGGCTGCTTCCAACACCCCCCTCCCTCTCGCTTCTGTCGTCCCTGACAGAACCTTGCTGTGAGGTCTGCCGGATATAGTTCTGTAGGAGGTCTTGAGCGAGGGTGTGCTCGGAGATACGAATGCCTCGGGCCAGGTCTGCCTCGAGTTTCTCCCAGTCGATTGGTTGCGGTTCTTCCGGTAGCGGGAGCTGATAATGTGTGGAATAGACCATTCGTTCACAGGCAAATAATTGTAATAAATGTGTAGGCCTGCTTATGAATACCTCTGAATGGTATTCCCAAAAGCCGGTTGTGAACATCTCTTCGAATGTCTGCTTGTAGCACGCCGGTAGGTACTTTATTCTGCAGTGCCAGGCATAACAAACCCGTAGCGATGGCGTTGTACTCATATCATATACCAGATCAAAATTGCCATGCTCAAAGCCCGGGGTGTTGACATGTGGTGCCTTGACGCGTCGGAAGACTTTAAAAATCATTTGCATCATGTCAAAGATTTTGACAGTCATATGCGCCGCGATATCGTCCATATGCTTTAATCGAGGGAGCCAGTGGCGAATTGTAGCCATCATGTATCCAACAGTTGTTAACTCAATGGGTGGCTTAAAATAGGGGTAATTTAACCAGTCTTGGCACTGCTTATTGTTTTGTACCTTAATAGCAAAGGCAGTCCAGGAGCGGCGTCGTGGCACTGGTCCCCAACACGGATTGTATTTTAAATGTAAAGGTGCCTTAACCCATGTGCTCATCATTTCAGGGTACTCCTGTAAAAGACGTGTACGCTAATCTGGTTGATAAATAGTGCCTTGTTGCGCATCCAGTGGCAAGTCTTCCGGCTCGAATTGAGTTGCATGTGATGGTTTCTTGCCAGTTCGCTTCTCTATGGCCAGCTGGTATTCGGCCATTAGCATGAAGTAAGGTTTGTATTGAAGCTCATGCCCGGATATGTACCTGCGTGGGGCCAATTGAGCAAAGTAGGGAGATTGCAAAATTCTTTCTTCGATCATGGCCATAGCATGTAGCTGGGCCTCGACTCTAGCTGAGTGCGTTGTTCCAATTTCCTCAATAGTCTTCATCCACGCGGGGGTCGGAAGTTCATACGTCATCTGGCCCTCGGCCGTGACGCGTCCGCCTGGGATGGGCTGTGGCTCGTACGCCTCTTCAAATGTTTCCTCCACCGGGATGGTGACCGTTTCTTCATCAGCTGGAAGCTCAGGTGGGGAATCTGGCCTTGGTGGCGCTTCATATATTGCAATCCTTGATTCAAGGGTCAATACCTGGGCCCGTAATGAGTTGAGTTCCTCTAGGAGGTCAGGAGAGGGGTCCACAGGTTCTGGTACTTCTGCTGCTACTTGTACTTGTTGTGTTGCCGGTTCTCTGAGCTGTAGTAGCTTGTGATCTTCCTTTAGCTGCTGATGCTCTTCGTTCATCCGATCATAGTCCTCGAGCAGTCTAACATGGTCTTCTAGCAACATCTTCATTGCTTCAGATGGGATTGCCTTGAATCTGCTAAGACTTAAGGGTTGTTCTGGATGGTCCAATGCCGCTTCCAAATTCTCTCTATTCTGCTCTTGGAGTCTCTGGTTCTCCTCTTTTGCTGCGGCTAGGTGTCTTCTTAATAAGCCCATGTTTCGTGTTAGCGTTGCATTGCGGACTGTCTGGGCTCTTAATAAATTATCCAAGTCAGGAGTGGCTTCCTTGGTCTTTTCTTCGCTTTCTAGCTCCAATTTGTGATATGCCTCGCGTAATTCCTGGTAGCGGGTGTTCAGAGAGGCATTCTCAATAGACAATAAATTAAGCTGTGACTGTAAGTCATTGGTTGTCCTCTGGAGCTGCTGATAATTATCACCAAGAGATGTGAACTCATCTCTTACTTGCGTCATACACATGAACATCTGTCGGAATGCATTATCTACAATGGGTGATAGTATTAACGGGGTGCTAAATGAAGATGCAGTTGGTGTAGATGCAACGGGAACGGGGAATGGGGATGGGAAGGTGGATGATGTAGTGATTGTTGAGAATTGTGATGTGCCTAAAAATGTTTGTGCCGTGAGTGAAGGTAGTGATGGTGCAACGGGTGGTGAGATGTCCATGTCAGTGGACGTGTCTAGTGCGGTGACCGTGAATATTGGTGTGATCGTGGGTGCTCGTGCTGGTGTAAATACAGGATTTACAAAGGTTGAGGGGTAATTTACAGGGGGGCTGGCTGGAGCGGCTTGGTGGAAAGGGGAAAGAGGGGTTACAGTGGGTCGGGGAGGTGAGACGGGGGAGAAGGTTAACGGCGGGGGGAATGGGAAGAGGGGTCTTGGAGTTGTGGGGAAAGATGGAAAAGATTGATGAAGGAATGGGTTGGATAGAAAGGTGGGTATGGGAAGGGGTAGAGTAGGGCTAATGGGCGCGGGAATTGTGGGGTGAGTGGTCGTAAAGACGGTTTCTACAACACCACCGGCGAATGAAGGTGTGGGTCTGGGGGAAGGAGGGTGAAGAGGGGAGGCTGGATGGACGGGTGGTGAGGTCGGTACTTCAGTGACTACTGAGGTTTGTACAGCTGGAGCGCGGGGTGGGGAATCTACAAAGATGGTTTCAACTACCACCGAACTTTCGGGGACGAGGCGTGCCTCACCTGGCTTGTTCTGAAGATTGTGCTCTGGTTGGTACACGAATGTATTCGTCGGGCTTTGAAAGTAGTCGTACTCTGCGGGGGTCAAACTGTGGCAGTGGCTTTCGTTGCAAGTACCTGAGTGCCTCGTTGGAGCCTACTGATTGGACTAATTCTTTGAATCCTTTGATATATGCGTCTTCGAATCCGCCTGTGACAAGTTCTTGTTCTATTATTTTTTGGCTCTCTTCCTCTGTCAGCTTCTTGCGTGCCCAAACTTTTTCCATAGTTCTATACAGCTTCTTGATAGCTAGAGTGTAAGCTGCTGCCTCGTAAGTTTCATCTTCATGGGTACTTGTATCACCATGTGTGTCGGTTTGTTGGCCTTGGCCATCTGTCTGTTCCTGCTCTTGGGATTCATGTGTTCCCTGGCTAGCCTCGTCGTCTCCTTCGTCGTCATCGGTTGCTGTCCTTTCGTCATCAGAGCTGGACACGATCTGTCCTTGTGGCTGATCCCTGGGTGTAGTAGGGTAGCTAGGCCGTTCAAATTCTTGAGAAAACAAGTGTCCTTCTGAATACTGGAACTGATTGGAGAATGCATCGGGCATCTCAAAATCAAAGGGTTGGTCCAGTGGCTTTGCTTGTCCTGGTTCCAAATGCGGTATTGGAAAAGAGAAAGCTTCAGCACCGATAGTGGTGGGAAGTTCAGCTGCTGTGGTGATAGGTTCTGGGGTTGTGGCTGCTTGGGGTGCGACCGTACTGGTGGTGCCCTCCGTTACCACTGGTCTAGATAACCTTATGCGAATAGGTTGTACTGTGGGAGTGGCTGCTGTTGGTGACTGCTCTGGAGATGGTTGTGGCGAGGGTGATTCTGGGACTTGTAGGCACGGGATAGTACCTCTCATCCGCTTTCCGGCTCTGCCTTTGCTAGACTTTCTAGCCTTCCTAGTGGTCCCTTTGAATGCTTTCAGTTCCTCACTGGTCATGGAATGCTCTATGGGTAAATCATATGCCAAGCACATATATATGATCCTTGTGAGGGCGCAGCATCCATTGATTACCTTCTTTCGCTCCCATCTATGTTGTGCCAAATAGAGCTGATCAATGATCCAGCTGGCTAGATCAACTGTTTGCGGTCCAGTACATGCTAAGTACAATCCAAACCAGATTCTCTTGTGGGGCATGGTAAAACGATCCTGAGCTGGGAAAGCAAAATGCTGCATGCATATCCGTAATGGCTTAGAGAGCTCAGGTGTTATAGCAGAAATATCCTCCCACTTAGTTACGTCACCACGCTTCATCTGCTCTGGGACTAGCCGTTCTTTCTCCGTTGGAGTGTGTGTTCCATGAATCTTGATGGCAGCCCTGATTAAATCCTTCGAAAGATAAAATCTTTTGTAAGGTGGATCATCCACTAAAGAAGGCAAAATAAAGGTTCCTGGGATGTCCTTATTCTCTGAGGCCAGCAAAGTGGTGATTAAATAATAACACCTGTAAAAGTTAGGCTTGGGTAGAGGATCACTGAAATACTCCGTGAAGCCGGCTCTGGCCCAAACATGAGTTAAGTCCTGGGTGTTCTGTAGGCCTTCGAATTCTCTTGAGAAGAATTGATACTTGCCCCATGTGCGGTCATCAAATGTCATATTTGCTTCAAAAATGAAGTCAGCATCAGCTAATGATCCTACTAGGCCTTGGAACCAATGAGAGTTACGGTGTATCTTCTCTGTGTATCCCATAGGTGGGTTATCGATTGGCATGGGTCCCGGAAATCCTTGGAACTCTGGCGGTGGAGCGGTCGGGTGGGATTCTGCTCGTAAAACATTGAGGGGCACCGCTGCTACGCTGGGGCCTGCTTCCGATGGTCCTGCTTCGGTTTGCATGATGACTGATGAGCTAATGGAAAAGATCTGCTACAAAAGATTAACACATTAGTATGGAAATTAATTATGATCCCATTAAGGTGAGACCGCAATGCCTTTCCATAACCGATGTGTAACTCGTGTAGCCAAGCGTCGTGAAGTGATTTATGCAATGATTATTTGCAAAACTAATGCAGGTCTCTAGACACCTACATGGGCAGATTATGCATACATTTCTTGATGAGCCGTTATTATGCATGATGTGGGGTTTGGGTGTATGAATTTATACAAGGTTTGGTTGAGGGTGAATTAGTACAAGGGTGGAGTTTAAACGGGGTGGGAGAATTGTTAGATACGATGGTACAAGAAGACGTTTGGATATGTTTCGGTATCCATTTCCTAAGAGTCTTGGAGTGTGTGGTATGTTTCTGCTGAGGGACAAAAATTGGTATCGGGTTTGGTGGTCTTGATGGATGAAAAGATTTCTGAGGGGTACATATTACATGGCTTGAGGGTTGGGCTATAATACATTGTTTGGGTACCCAAATCTGCATGGGTGTGGGTCGATTGATAAGGTATTTCTTGGCGATCCAAATCTGTCGAGTATTGGTACGTGTAGAAGAAGATCGAGGGGACTTTGGATGCGAACTCTGCTTCTTTTGAAACTTTGTCCTGTTCTTGTCTGCAGTGTTGCCAATAGCCTGTGGTTGCTGTCCTTTTGGCACCCATATTTGTTTCGTGCCACTTGTTCTGTGATGTTGATACTTCTGCTTCCTTTGCCTTGCCTGGTGGTGTTGTCGGTCTAGGTTCCTCTGTTGTTGTTGACTCCTTCGTGGTTGGGTTTGAGAGGTCCATTGGACGCTCTGCTTTGGAAAAGAAGGGAGATCCAACACTTGCGTGACCTGCCCATTAGGAAGTGATTCGTTCTTTATCTTTAATCTAGGCCAGTCCGCAGCAAGTTTGGAAGGATGAGCACCGCAGGGTGTTGTGCTCATTTGGCCGCTGATGCAACCCACCTGACCGCCGATTGTGTTCATCTACCCTAGCGGTTGGGTAGCTGCCCCTTCTAGTTTGTAGGAAGCCCCAGGGAAGATCTCCTGTCGTCCTTCTGATTGACAATTGTCCCTAGCCAAGCCCGAGTGGGTTGGTGTAGACGTAACGTGACTGGTCTGACCCAAGATCTTCCGGTCTTCCGTCGCATGCGTTTCATAGGGTCTAGGGTTACAAACCTCAATCGAAATGCAATTAGGGAAGCCAAGCGGTATCACTCGCTTCTGTTCTAAGGTTCCAATTTGTAAGGAGCCTTGTCTAAGATTTAGGTCCACTGAGTGATCGTATAGCCAATCTTGGCCAAGGATTAGGGGTTCTATCAGGTCGTCATCATGGCACACTAGTAGCTTCGCTGTCATGGTCACATCCTTAATGAGGATAGGAAGGTCCACCTCACCCATGCAAGGGGTTTCCATGCCTCCTAGGCCTATGAGGTATGCCTCGATTGGCCGCATTTCTATTCTTGAATCCTTATAGTGGGACCATCTAATCGCATTAGTCGCAGCACCTGAGTCAATTAAAGCCCTGAGCTCTTGGCAAGGGTTGCCGTGCTCTAACCTGACTGTAATGAATGGTCTCCTGTCCACTATACTAGGATGAGTGGTTGACTTTACTTGACACATGGCCATGGGATATCTGGGTGTAGTTTCCAGATGGTTATAATGTTCTCTCCCTAGTCCTTGTCTTCTTAACTTCATGCGCTTAATGCGTTCTATTGCTTCTGCCTGAGCTTCCGCTCGTATTCTATTTTCTTCCTCCTTACGCTTCTTTGCCAACGTGAGTCGTCTAAGCATATCCTCAGTAAGAGGTTCCTGATATAGCTTGACTCTACAGCCACTAATGTAATTAGGCATTATATCTCCTTCTAAAGTGGCTAATTGTACTGCTCCACTTGTTGAGAGTCTGTTAATGATCATAGGTCCATAACCTCGCTTTTCTAACTTACGTGCGTGTTGCTTTAGCGTATATACTAGAACTAAATCTCCTTCTTTTAGGCCTTTATCTTTCACATGTGCATCAAAATATGCTTTCTGTCGCTTCTTCGCTGCATATATTCCTGCTGCTGCCTTTAGCCTGGTTTCTCCTAATCGTTCCAAGTCCATTATTCTCGTTGATAATTCATGGCCGGTCCACTGATGTTCTTGTGCAACCTTAAGGGTCGGTATCAAGAAGTCCAAAGGAAGCACAGCATTTTGACCAAAAACCATCTGAAAGGGAGTTGCATTGAGTACGGTCTTGTAGGCCACTCGATATGCCCAAACAGCGTGGTGTAACTGTTTGTCCCAATCTGAACGTTTGTTGTTCACGAGTTTCGTTAGTACGTTACAAAGGATCTTATTAGTGCTTTCAGCCTGACCATTGGCCTGAGGATGATATGGTGCGGATTTCTTGTGAATCACCATAAAATCCTGTAACAAATATTCAATGACTTGGTTTAGAAAGTGAGTGCCTCGATCGCTCACTAACTCTATAGGCAGTCCATATCTTGTAAAGACATTCTCAAATAAGAATTTTGTAGTTGTGTGTGCATCATTCTTTTTCGTGGCTTTTGCCTCTACCCATTTCGTAAGATAATCTGTGGCAACAATAATGTATTCCGCATGTGTACCTTTTGCAGGGGGGTTAATGGGTCCTACAAAGTCTATACCCCACTTAGAAAATGCACGTCCGCCCATCATGGGTTTCAATGGCATTTCATCTCTGCGAGTAGGAAACTGAGTTCTTTGGCACACATCACATCTCTTTACATAGGTATGCACATCCATGTGAAGAGTGGGCCACCATAATCCTGCAAAGAGGATGGCTTTGATTATCCTATCGGGTCCAAAATGACCTCCTGCAACACCTTGGTGTGTAGTCTCTAGTATGCTCAGATAATCGTTCTCATGAACACATTGTCTTAGATATCCATCTCGTCCTCTTTTGTATAGGTTATCGCCAATAAGTGAATAGTCTTGAGCTTCCTGCTCCAAACTGCGTTGTCGAGCTAATATCATGCCTTGAGGGAATGTCTTCGTCCTCAAGTATATCACTAATTGTTCACTCCAGTCTGGTGTGAGAGACACATGATACAATGTAGCATGCTCTACTGGTGGTCTTTCACAACAAACGTGGCATTCTTTACACCACTTATAGACATCTGCTTCCATGGTAGGCCAAAATACTCCTAATGCAGAGTCTGTAATGTTCGATGTTTTGAATGATGTTGCTTTAATGCACCTACATGTGCTAATTGCAACCAATTCGCATGTTCTGATTCATCTACACAACAAGCAAGAATCTTTTGATTATCCTGTTTATATATGCTTCCTGCCATTATTTGGTATCTCTGAGACTTGGTAATCTCTCCCTCTTTGATCTTTATCTTAGGATTCTTGGGTCCGTATGTCAGAATAGGGACTATAGGCTTAGCCCATTCTGGTGCTATCTCAAGGGTTAAACAAATATGCATCTGGAAGATCATCCGCTACTCCTTGAGGAGCTTCTCCTGAGGTTAATCTTGAAAGGTGGTCAGCTCTAAGATGTGTCTTTCCTTTCCTGACTACGACTTCAAAATCATATTCCATGAGTAATAGAAACCAACGTATTAGTCGTCCTGTGTTACATGGTTTGTTGACTAGGTACAATAGGGCTTGATGATCTGTAAAGAACTTGAATTTGTTTGCCAACAAGTAGTGCCTAAACTTCTTTACTGCGTAGATCATCCCTAATCCTTCTCGTTCCGTCGTGGTGTAATTTCTTTCTGCTGCGTTCAATTGTCTGCTCGCGTAAGCTATGGGGAGATCTATGTTACCTTCATTCGTGGGTTGTGCTAACACACATCCTATGGCATAATTGGATGCATCCACATGTACATGGAATGGCTTACTCCAATCTGGGGTTGTCAATATAGGTGCTGAGCACAAGCGTCATTTGAGTTCATTGAATGAATTTTCACATTCATCTGTCCATTCGAAATTGGTTAAAAGAGAGTACAAAGGCTTGGCTATGATTGCATACATGTGTATGAATCTCCTATAATAACCGCAATGACCCATAAATGCTTGTACCTCTTTCCCATTAGTTGGTCTAGGTAATTCTGCAATTACCTTCACCTTTTCTTCATCCGTAGAGATTCCATTTTTTGACACAATGTGTCCTAGAATTTTGCCTTGTCTGACCATGAAAACGCATTTTTCTGGGTTCAAACAAACCTGATATTCTCGACATTTGTCAAATATTTGCCTTAACTCTGGGATATGTGTCTGTCTTACATTTGAATGTGCACATAAGTCATCGACATAAACTTCCAAACTCTTGCGTAAGAATTCCTTAAAAACATGACACATGAGTCGCTGGAAAGTGGCGGGTGCATTTGTTAAGCCAAATGGCATCACACGAAATGCAAATATGCCCCATTCAGTGGCAAATGCCGTCTTGTGTTGGTCCTCTGGAGCAATGGCTACTTGGTTATAGCCTGAAAAACCATCAAGAAAGCTGTAAACTTCCTTGCCCGCAACTCTTTCCAATAGATGTTCCGTGATAGGAAGAGGATAACTATCTCTAATCGTTGCGGCATTAACTTTTTTAAGGTTAATACACACGCAATTTTCCATTTTTCTTGGGCACAACCACAATGGGGGATACCCATTCGGTATGCTCAATTTCGTAAATGAATCCTGCTTCTATCAAGCGATCTATCTCCTCTTTAATCTTCGCAGCGTAGTTATCATTATACGTGTAAGGTTTCTGTTTTGTCGGTTTTGCATCTGGAGTCATAGGGATTCTATGAGAACATATGTCTGGATCTACTCCTTTCAAATCCTTGTAACTCCAAGCAAAAACATCTCTATATTCGCGCAATAGGGCAACTAGCTCTTCTTCTTCTTCAGTTGTCAAATCATGCCCTATGTATGTACAGTTTTCTTCTTCTCCTTCAATGGCAACTATTATTTTCTTGGTTTTCTCTCGGTTATCATATACTTGTCCGTCATCCGCCTTTCTATTAGGCATTCGTACCATGATTCTTCTATCTTCAATTTCATATTTCTTGAAATTCTCGGGTGCTTCAAATAAAGATTCTTCTTTTTCTGACATGGTTTCTTTCTTCTTTCTTTTCTTGCCTTCACTCTTGGTAGTCACTTCCGTGGCTAACCTCACCTCATTCGTAATTTCCTCGTGTCTCTGAGTGTGAGTCTCTACCTCGAAAAAATATTCTTCCTCTGATGCAAAGGGTGGGTCCATGATAATTGATTCTAAATCAAAATCGCTTGCATCCTCAAATGCATCAGTGTTAGGTTCACACTCTTCTAAAATTGCATCGCCCATGATTGGCTCTATCGTGAAAACTGATATGTCATAGCCATCCTCGTCACAGTGGGGTGTCCATTGTTCCTCATTGATGGCTACATCCATGGTTGCTAGGATTTCTGCCCAACCATGGGGTTCAAATTCTTTGTCTGGGAATACTACAGGTGCGTAGGCTGGATCTTGAAGTGTTCGTGGATGTTGTTCTGCACCTAAGGTCCTTGCTTCTAATCTTTCTTCCTCTTGTTTGGCCACTTTACACATCCATAAATGAGTATCCTCATGCAACCAAGAAGGATCTGATTCTAATGAGTGCACAGATTCCGTCTCTACTAGTGTCTTATGGATGGTATTCCATTGTATTGGGGGTACATCTCGATGTGAATAGTCTTTAAGATTGACTTTGGTAGTCACTCCTAAATGTTGCAAGTACAAAGAATTAGTTCCCCAATCTTGTACAATTTGCAACTGACGCATGAATGGTCGTCCCAATATCATCTCATATGTATGATTTTTTGCAAAGTCACAAATGGCAAAGGTATGCTCAAATTCTACACCACAAGTGGTGAGTGATATGCCTTCTAATAAGCCTAGTGGTTTTTCTATGTGTCCATCAGCCATTTGTAGCTTCATCCTGGTGGGTCTTAATGCTGGCTTACCCCAACGTTTCCATAAGGCGGTGGTAGCTATGGCTACTCCGGCTCCTGAATCTAAGATGGCTTTCGTGGTGTAGCCCTGATGGGTTATCGGAAGATAAGTGTTACCTTCCTCTCCTTCACTTACATCTCCAATCTTTTCTACGGGTATTTCTGGTACCTTATTTTGTGATCCTATTTGTGAGGGAGTAGTAGCAAGCTCGGGGAATTGATTTGCTACATGTTTCCACAATTCTGGTTTTACCTTCAATAACTCCTCCAGAGTAAGGTTACATTGTACTTTGGTATTCTTGATCACTTCCGTGTTTCTAGGGATTACTGATTCTTCATTCCTCACTATTATCGTGGGTGCTCTCATACTAATAGACTTTGCTTCCCAAGGTCCTGTGAACTGAGGTAATTCTTGTAAAGAATTAGATTCAAATCTTGTGTGTTCACTCAGTTGTTCTTCCTCTACATCATCGTAAATAGAGGGAATGTCTTGGGGAAATTGTTCCTGCAAGTTGTCTATTTCTTGAATAGGAGGATGGGTTCCTTGTTCCTTTCTCCATTTCTCTTCTTGGATTTCTCTCAAAAATTCATGTGAGTACCTATGTATAGAAGACAAATTGTCTTGACTTTCTGAGTTGGGTACTTCAGACAGGGATGGTGCATTCCTTTCCTGTGTCTCTGGGACAATAGGGTTCCTAGGCTGATCCTTTGTCTCTTTGCTCTCAATCAAATATTCTAGCCTCTCCATTAGTCCTTGGAAATGTAATTCCGGTTTTGCCATGTTATTCCAATTAAGATATCTAGAGGCTTCAAACAAAGCTTGTGCTAGTTCTACCATTTTCATGCAAAGTTTAGTTCTCTCAATTTCTAGATCAGCTCGAGGGTAGTTTTTGCTCATTTCAGCTACTTGAGGTCCCTCTTTTAATCTAGCCTGATATGCACGAAACATCATGTCTAGATTTTCTGGTATGGGTTCCGCTAAAACTGATCCTGATTTCTGAGCTGGATTCTCTTGATTCAAGTCTTGTGAGGTCAATTCTTGGATTTTGGCTCTAGATTCCTTTAAACTTCCTTCCAACTCACTTATCTTTTTACTCCATTTTCTCTTTATCCTTTCTCTAGAATCTTTCCAAGATTTCGTCTTTTTACTACTAGATTCTGCAACTTCACTACTTCCGACTACTTTCTCTTGATTAAGCTGTTGGTTCTGTAAGAGCGCCTGGGCTCTTGTTATAGCTTGGATAGGCACGTATGTAGGGTTGGATCCATCTGCGTTATTTACAATACCTATCACGTTGATCGGTGTCACATTCGAAGCATTAACTGGATTTTTAGGACAATTTTTGATTATGTGCTCTTTGCCACAATCGGCACAAAAGCCTTGTATGTTATAGTACTGTGATTGTCCTGATATAGGGGGATGTGGACAATCCTTTATGAAATGATCTCCTTGGCACCTAAAGCATGGTCCTCTAGGGCCCTGTGGTCTTTGTTGTCTCAATTGGGGCCGTGGATTTGGGTTTGTGTACATCACATTGGCATAGTCTGGCTCCCAACTAGGTTCCACTGGTGGACTATCGTGATGATATGTCTCCACATGTTCTGGTGACTCTGTGTAATATGCGGGTGGACTATCTACATGCGTAGAGTCAAAGCTGTTCGAGTGTGGCTCACTCTCTGTGATCAAAGGTGAAGAAGGCACTAAGGCCCTACTTAGGTTCTCTTCTGCAGCAGCGTATTTGACTGAGATGACATTCGCTGGTGGGGGTGGCTGCTGAGCTAAGACAGGTTGAGGTCTCTGTTGAGCCTGGTATGGGTAGTTCTGAGGAGGCCTATAGTAATAAGGCTGAGCATTGTATTGGCCTTGATACCTACCTGGCTGCGGGTATGCTTGCGGGTAGTTCTATCTCACGGTTTGTTTGTTGTATGGGCACTCCTGAGCCGTATGATTCGTGTATCTTCTCTCAATTGTACAATATTGGCCACTAGGGTTGGCTTGAGGTTGTGGTGCATTGGGACACACATTTGCCATATGGTCACCACCACAGGTGTAACAACGCTTGTTAGTTAGCACCCTAGGTTTACTAGAAACTCCTAGTTTCTGAGCCACTTTTTCTGCTAAGTCCTCTATCGAGCTAGACAATTTTGTGGATGCTAGAGATGAACAGTCTGAGTCCTTATAGACCTTTGAGAGTTCCAACTCGTCTCCTAAGTTGTCCTCAATGTCTATACAAATTCTTACACATTGCTCTAGCGTTCTGGGTTCTTTTAGGTACACATAGGAGCGTAGTTTAGAGCTCAACAAGCCATCTAGAAACAATGACACTTGCTTGGCTTGTGAGGGTAGCTCTTGCATTGGACATCGTTCAACATATTGTCTAAAGCTACATCCTGCCAGTCTTACTGTTTCCTGAGGGGTCTGTTTAAAGCTATGAATCAATGAAGACGTGTCATGTCTAATCCCACTTTTAGAGAATTCGGTGATGAATGACTCTAAAAAGTGATGGATGTCTCTAAATTGCCTTTGTTGCAAAGGTTGGAACCAAGTTAAAGCGGTGTTCTTTAACGTTAGCCCAAATGCGTTGTATTGCGTGAACATGTCTTCAACTTGTTCTGCTCTTAGTACTTGCTTGAATTCTGCGACGTGGTCATAGGGATCTCCTGTCCCATCAAAGTAATTCTTCATTGATTTTACTAACTGTGTGGGTCTCAATGTTCTTGCGTGTTCACGTGGTCTAGGTAGAGGAAAATCATCTCTACCACCTGGTACTCCATGATCTCTTTGTCTATCCGCTCTATTAGTGTCCGTGGTTGTTCTATCTCTCCCCATGGGATGAGTGAAGTTTACTTCCGGTCTCTCTTTATTTCCCTCTCTTTGATTTCCATGGGCTGAGGATGTTCCTGCCCCTTGTTGACTTGTATTCATGTTCGTTCTAGATGGAGGGAATACCAATTCACCTCTCCATGTGTATGTGTTTTTAGTGCGGTCAGGCACCACAAAGACTCTTTTTGAAGTCTCATCCAGGTATACAACCTTTCCAGGTGTATCCGTGTCCTTGAACTCGTATATAGTGATGATACCTACCTCACTAAGTATTTCGGTCTTGTATCTCCAAAAGGCTTCATCCGTTTCTTTATTTACAAACAACTCTATGCTTCTGTTGTCTTGAGGGATCCATTCTGGGATTAGTACTCGTGTCAGTACAGATTTCCCTCTAGGTGTTCTAGGCTCTTCTAATGGTTCCTTTCCTTGAGATTTTGCTTCCGTCTCTGGTTGAATCACGCCAAACTCGTTGGTATTGTTTGGCTGCGTACTTAAGATGTACATCGTTCCTTCCTTGTCTATGTATGCGTCTCTCTCAAATTTCGCCACTGGATGTTCCAATCCAATGGGTTGATCGGGGTTGTGCATTTGCACCACTTGCCTTCGCAAACCATCCTCATAGATGCGAGCACCTAAACGGTTGGTTCGGAGAAACTCTAGCTGTGTTCTATAGGGTCCTTCTGGTTTTTCTAAGTATGCTACATTAGACCCTCCTTCTGGTCTTTCTGTGCTAAACGCCATTTCTGATTCGCTAGTATCTGAGCTCTCGTAGGGGTAATTACTATTCAATTGTTGAGCCCACGATCGTGCAGTAGTTCTTACACTTGCCTCTGATGATCTAAGGCTTCGTCGGTCTGACTTGCCTATATGTTTGCCCGATCTAAGGTTCATTAATTTTCTTCCTTGCACACTCAGTACACACTCATATCGTCAATGATTCTTTGTTATTACTGTCTTAATTCTTTTTAGATTTCTTTAGATTCTTATCTTAATGTATGCGTCAGGAATTCGACTTTCCGTTATAATTTTGAGTTCTCGTTCCGTCAGACTTATGTTCTTTCCTTTAGGTTTTCGTGTCACATACCTTTACTTTAGTCTCGGACTTGAAAGAATTAAATATCTTGAACTTGAGGCGTTCCTATCGTCGTTAATCCACAACACTACCGTTTAGCCTAAGCTAAGAATTAACTGAGGGGGTTGAGTAATCTTCCAACCTCGAGTCAGCTTTTTTGGTTGCTCTGATGCTCAAGAAGCTGCGCTTCCCAAGCTTTATGCCCTTCACTGCCTTGCCTTGGTTGCCTTCGATTGCCCTTGCTAGACCTGGAAAAATCCAATATTAGACCAATTCACAGTTGGATGATCAAGCACTTGAGTATATACACCTTTTAAGTCCCTTCCCTTTTGCCCAATTTTTCAATGCTTGCCCCCTGGCTTTCAAGTCCCAAACTAGGTCAACCTCAAAATAGCTTATCTAAAAATAGATGTATTCTTTAAGAAAAAAGCAGTTGAGGTCACGTAGTACTCGTCAAGAGCTTTCTAACGAGCTATTAAGCTCAAAAAACAGACTTCGGATGAAAAAGTTATGACCGTTCAGGCCCTGGGGGAGTAAAAACTAACTAACAGGTTTTTCTCCAAATATGAGCTAAGGGGTCTCCTAAGAGTCTAATCACCCAAAAATTTCCCAAAAATAGCCCCAAAATTGGCCAAAAAATGAAACCCTAAAATTTGCGATGGGGGTGCACAATCGCGATGGTCTGAAGTTGCACAATCGCGATGGCGTGAACTTGGACAATCGCGATGGCATGAAAGTGCACCGTCGCGATGGCGTGAACTTGGACAATCGCGATGGTCTGAATTTGCACAATCGCGATGGCGTGAAAGTACACCGTCGCGATGGCGTGAAAGTGCACAATCGCGATGGCGTGAGATTGGACAATCGCGATGGCGTGAGGGTGCACCGTCGCGATGGCGTGAAATTGCACAATCGCGATGGCGTGAAAGTGCACCGTCGCGATGGCGTGAAAATGCACCGTCGCGATGGCGTGGATGTGCACAATCGCGATGGTCTGAAAGTGCACCGTCGCGATGGCGTCAGTCAACGGTCAACATGCACAATCACGATGGTCTGAAGTGCACCGTCGCGATGGTCTGGGCGCGATGGCGTGAGCCAATCGCGATGGTCTGAATTTTTGCAGTGTCGCGATGGTCTGAAGTGCACCGTCGCGATGGTCTGAATTGCCACGTGGCACCATCGGCGCGATGGCGTGAGCCAATCGCGATGGCGTGACACAATCGCGATGGTCAGAGACCGTCGCGATGGTCCGGCCAAGCCGTCGCGATGGCGTGAGCCAATCGCGATGGTGTGACACCTGTACCTGCAAGAAAACTCAAGAAAACAAAAGTACACACAAGCACAAAAGTTCTCTCTCACTCTCTCGCATGCACGAATGAGGGGAAGTGAGGAGAATGGGTGGATATGGTGAATTTTCTGATTTTTTTGGAGATGAAGATGATGATGCGGTGATGAAGATGGAGTGTGGGGGAGGTGAAAAACACTAAAAACTAAGTAAAAACAACAACAAAAACTGAAATTTTTACCTTCCAATGCCACTTCTTGCTATACTCTTACCATCACACATTCGTCCTAGACTCGATCCCCGGCAACGGCGCCAAATTTAGTGTTGCTTTAGCACAATGGTGAGAACCACGTTAAGAAGCTTCACCTCCTTAATGTCAATCCGCGGAAGAGATAGGAGTGATATGAAGATCATGAATATGAGATGAAGTGAGAGTGAAGGTGAGAAGCATAGAAATGCACACACACATACACACACACTACGAAGAGACAAGCAAGACACAATGGAAGGTGGGAAATTAGCTCTATTACTCAAGAACACTATTACAAGCTCAAAAGAACTCTAACCTCAAACAAGCTAACCCCAAAAATGAGCTCTCTAGCTCTTTTTATAGTTTCTAGACTAGTTTTGACCGGTTTCACATCTAGTGACCGGCATAGTTAAAAATTAGGTCCTAGATGCTATTTGGAAGGGTAAACGATGTCTAAAAATAACGAAAACTGATACGCTTGTTCTACCTAAGCTCCTCAAGCTCGAGGACTCCTTGGCTTGCACAAAATGGAGCTATGGATTACAAAATGGGGTTTTCTATGTTACATATGTTACAATTAGTGATAAAAATCACTGTTGAATGTTTTGAAAAGTGATAAAAAACATATTTGTTTGAGAAATTGATCCGACTGGCTCCCTGCTCCGTCGTTACATGCTTCCATGTCGTCTGTGCCTCTGGCTGCTTCCAACACATGTCTAATCCCACTTTTAGAGAATTCAGTGATGAATGACTCTAAAAAGTGATGGATGTCCCTAAATTGCCTTTGTTGCAATGGTTGGAACCAAGTTAAAGCGGTATTTTTTAACGTTAGTCCAAATGCGTTGTATTGCGTGAACATGTCTTCGACTTGTTCTGCTCTTAGTACTTGCTTGAATTCTGCGACATGGTCATAGGGATCTCCTGTCCCATCAAAGTAATTTTTCATGGATTTCACTAACTGAGTGGGTCTCAATATTCTTGCATGTTCACGTGGTCTAGGTAGAGGAAAATCATCTCTACCACCTGGTATTCCATGATCTCTTTGTCTATCCGCTCTATTAGTGTCCGTGGTTGTTCTATCTCTCCCTATGGGATGAGTGAAGCTTACTTCGGGTCTTTCTTTATTCTTTTCTCTTTGATTTCCATGGGCTGAGGATGTTCCTGCCCCTTGTTGACTTGTATTCATGTTTGTTCTAGATAGAGGGAATACCAATTCACCTCTCCACGTGTATGTGTTTTTAGCATGGTCAGGCACCACAAAGACTCTTTCTGAAGTCTCATCCAGGTATACAACCTTTCCAGGTGTATCCGGGTCCTTGAACTCGTATATTGTGATGATACCTACCTCACTAAGTAGTTCTGTCTTGTATCTCCAAAAGGCTTCATCAGTTTCTTTATTTACAAACAACTCTATGCTTCTGTTGTCCTGAGGGATCCATTCTAGGATTAGTACTCGTGTCAGTACAGATTTCCCTCTAGGTGTTCTAGGCTCTTCTAATGGTTCTTTTCCTTGAGATTTAGTTTCCGTCTCTATCTGAATCATGCCAAACTCGTTGGTATTGTTTGGCTGCGTACTTAAGATGTACATTGTTCCTTCTTTGTCTATGTACGCGTCTCTCTCGAATTTCACCACTGGATGTTCCAATCCAATGGGTTGATCGGGGTTGTGCATTTGCACCACTTGCCTTCGCAAACCATCCTCGTAGATGCGAGCACCTAACCGGTTGGTTCGGAGAAACTCTAGTTGTGTTCTATAGGGTCCTTCTGGTTTTTCTAAATAGGCTACATTCGACCCTCCTTCTGGTCTTTCTGTGCTAAATGCCATTTCTGAATCACTAGTATCTGAGCTCTCGTAGGGATAACTAGTGTTCAATTGTTGAGCCCACGATCGTGCAGTAGTTCTTACACTTGCCTCTGATGATCTAAGGCTTCGTCGGTCTGACTTACCTATATGTTTGCCCGATCTAAGGTTCATTAATTTTCTTCCTTGCACGCTCAATACACGCTCAGATCGTCAATGATTCTTTGTTATTACTTTCTTGATTCTTTTTAAATTTCTCTAGATTCTTGTCTTAATGTATGCATCAGGAATTCGACTTTCTGTGGTACTTTGAGTTCTCGTTCCGTCAGACTTATGTTCTTTCCTTTAGGTTTCCGTGTCACACACCTTTATCTTTAGTCTTGCACTTGATAAATTTAATTCTCTTGAACTTGAGGCGTTCCTATCGTCTTAAATCCACAATGCTAACGTTTATCCTAAGCTAAGAATTGACTGAGGGGGTTGAGTAATCTTCCAACCTTGACTCTAAAAAGTGATGGATGTCCCTAAATTGCCTTTGTTGCAATGGTTGGAACCAAGTTAAAGCGGTATTTTTTAACGTTAGTCCAAATGCGTTGTATTGCGTGAACATGTCTTCGACTTGTTCTGCTCTTAGTACTTGCTTGAATTCTGCGACTTGGAAAAATCCAAGATTAGACCAATATCACAAATGGATGATCAAGCACTTGAGTATATACACCTTTTAAGTCCCTTCCCTTTGGCCAAACTTTTTAATGTTTGCCTCCTAGCTTTCTAGTCCCACACTAGGTCAACCTCAAGATAGCTTATCTAAAAATAGACGTATCCTTTAAGAAAAAACAGTTGAGGTCACGTAGTACTCGTCAAGAGCTTTCTAATGAGCTATTAAGCTCAAAAAACGGACTTCGGATGAAAAAGTTATGACCGTTCAGGCCTTGGGGGGTAAAAACTGACAAACAGGTTTTTCTCCAAATATGAGCTAAGGGGTCTCCTATGAGTCTAATCACCCAAAAATTTTCCAAAAAT
This sequence comes from Ceratopteris richardii, assembly GCA_020310875.1. NCBI lineage: Eukaryota > Viridiplantae > Streptophyta > Polypodiopsida > Polypodiales > Pteridaceae > Ceratopteris > Ceratopteris richardii. The sequence continues at coordinate 122,123,221 of CM035413.1, forward strand.
AGCCCCAAAATTGACCAAAAAATGAAACCCTAAAAATTGCGATGGGGGTGCACAATCGCGATGGCATGAGACAATCGCGATGGTCTGGGACCGTCGCGATGGCGTGAAGAGTGAACAATCGCAATGGTCTGAAGTGCACGGTCGCGATGGCGTGAAAGTGGATGATCGCGATGGCATGAGTGTGAACCGTCACGATGGCTCGATCAGGTGGACAATCACGATGGCATCAGTCAACGGTCAACGTGAACAATCGTGATGGTCCAAAGTGAACCGTCGCGATGGTCACAGATGCGATGGCTTGAGCCAATTGCGATGGTCAGGGCGCGATGGCGTGAGCCAATCGCGATGGTCCAAAATTTGAGTTGTCGCGATGGTCTGAGGGTATCATCGCGATGGTCCAACTTGCCACGTGGCACCATCGGCGCGATGGCGTGAGCCTATCGCGATGGCGTGGGGTCAACCGAACAATCGCGATGGTCCGTGAACAATTGCGATGGTCCGTGAACAATCGCGATGGTCCGCGAACAATCGCGATGGTCCAAATGAACCGTCGCGATGGCGTGAGACCGTCGCGATGGTCCGGCCGAGCCGTCGCGATGGCGTGAGCCTATCCCGATGGTGTGACACAATCGCGATGGTCTGAGACCGTCGCGATGGTCCACCAAAATGAGAATTTTGCAGATGCGTCTGTGGATTCGTGTGTGCGCTTGTGTCGCCTATCCCGTGGTGTGGTCGCTTACCAAAAATTCCGCACTTCACAGACCATCGCAATGGTCTGACACAGACGGAAATCTCTGACTGAAACTGAAAATTTTACCTTTTCCAAGCTTTCCTGATGCACTGGAGCTCTATACCTACAAGAAAACTCAAGAAAACAAAAGCACATGCAAGCACAAAAGCTCTCTCTCACTCTCTCGCATGCACAAATGAGGGGAAATGAGGAGAATGGGTGGATATGGTGAATTTTCTGATTTTTTTGGAGATGAAGATGATGATGCGGTGATGAAGATGGAGTGTGGGGGAGTTGAAAAACACTAAAAACTAAGTAAAAATAACAACAAAAACTGAAATTTTTACCTTCCAACGCTACTTCTTGCTATACTCTTACCATCACACATTCGTCCTAGACTCGATCCCCGGCAACGACGCCAAATTTGGTGTTGCTCTAGCACAATGGTGAGAACCACGTTAAGAAGCTCCACCTCCTTAATGTCAATCCGCGGAAGAGATAGGAGTGATATGAAGATCGTGAATGTGAGATGAAGTGAGAGTGAAGGTGAGAAGCATAGAAATGCACACACACATACACACACACTACGAAGAGACAAGCAAGACACAATGGAAGGTGAGAAATCAACTCTATTACTCAAGAACACTCTTACAAGTTCAAAATAGCTCTAAGCTCTTCTCTACTCAAACAAGCTAACCTCAAAAATGAGCTCTCTAGCTCTTTTTATAGTTTCTAGACTAGTTTTGACCGGTTTCACATCTACTGACCGGCATAGTTAAAAATTAGGTCCTAGATGCTATTTGGAAGGGTAAACGGTGTCTAAAAATAACGAAAATTGATACGCTTGTTCTACCTAAGCTCCTCAAGCTCGAGGACTCCTCGGCTTGCACAAAATGGAGCTAGAAATTAAGAAAAGGGTTTTTCTATGTTACATATGTTACAGTAGTGATAAAAATCATTGTTGGAGGTTTTTGAAAAGTATTTCTAAAACATGATTCTTTGAAAAAAGATTCGACTGGCTCCCTGCTCCGTCGTTACATGCTTCCGCGTCTTCTATGCCTTTGGCTGCTTCCAACAATCTATCATGTGCAGTTTAAGATTCTCAAGCTATCTTAGATGCAAAACTTTGACGTGCATGCTTTGTTCACTTGAATTTTGCTAGTTAGGTTTACCTACAAAAATTTGAAATGGTTTCCTATTTGATCAATTTTGAGGCACCTTGTAGACATGTATGTGAAGGCTATGTTTTAGGAAAAATGAAATGTTCATCCTTCCCAAAAGATGGTTAAATTCAAGCTTCTCATAAATGGTAGGTTGTTCATAGTGATGTATGTGGTCCTATGTCATGCCTTCATTTGGGAACTACCTTTACTTCATGACTTTTATTAATAAATTCAGAAGGCATGCATGCCTGTATCCATTGAAAGCAAAGTCCAAAGAATTTATGAGCTTCAAATAGTTTGTGGTTATGACTAAAAATCTATCAACATGTAAATTGACAACCCTCCATTCCAATCAAGGGGAGGAATACATGTCCTCTAATTTTAATAAATTTATGGTGGAGAATGGGATAAAAAAATAAATTTAGAGTCTTGTATACTCAACAAACTAGATTTGTTGAAACAAAGAATATGTCTCTCATGGAAATTTCAAGATGTATTGTAAAAAAATAGGCTTAACAACATAGCTTCTAGCTTTAGAGTGTTATGTGTGCAACATATGTAATTAATAGGTGTCCCACAATAGCACTACAATCCATCACTCCATGTGTAGCTTGGCACAATCAAAATCCATCTGTTGCTCATCTGTGTTTCTTTGGTTGTCTGGCATATGCATTAGTGTCTGGACAACAATGTGGAAATTGGGTAATAAAGCTATGAAATATATTTTTGTTAGGTACAGTTCTAAAAACAAAGGCTATCCTTTGCTTATTCACAAACTAAATACATGTTTTTGTGGAAGATGCATTTCGTCTAATACTTTCATGTACCAAGGAGACATTAGTTAGCTTGAAGGATGTGTATAACACATTTCTGCCTCTTTTTATAGGCAAAAAATCAAATCTTGTTCCAAACGAGGAAAATTCTCAACCTTTACATATTTATTCCACATAATGATACATATCATTCCATTTCTAATGAAGATTTAGATGATGTACTTGTTGATGAGAGGCCCAACACAAAGGAGGCAAGAACCATGCCTAAGTGGTCGGTGTAGACCTTAAGAGATAGCAAATCGAATGAACCATTGAACCATCATACTTATTTGTGCTCTCATACTGCTCCCTTTGCATTGGATTGCTATGCAATGGCTTCCTCTAGTCTTTATGATGAGAATGAGCCTGTTTCTTTTGATGAGGCACAAAATTCAAAAGATTGGATAGCTAATATGTAATCAGAATATGATGCTATTATGAAGAATGGTACTTGGTCATTATGTGATTTACCTTCAAGCAAAAAGGCCACTGGTACTAAATGTGTATACAAGCTGAAACGTAATCATGATGATATAGTTGAGAGGTATAAGGCTATGCTTGTTACCAAAGGTTATGCTCAAGAGTGAGGCATTAACTTTGATGATACCTTTGGCCCCACATGCATAATGACCACTATTTGTAGCATTTGTGCACTTGTAGCTCATCATGTTGGAATGTACATCACTTGGACATTAAAACTGCAATTTTAAATGGTGATTTACATGAAGAAGTGTATGTATTTCAACCCTTTATTTTTGTGTAGAAAAGACATAAAAAAAAGTGTGTAGGTTGAAAAATGCATTATATGTCTTGAAGCAAGCACCACATGTTTGATATGTGAAAATACCTACTTGCTAACACATGGTTTTGAGATCAATCCAACTCAAAGCACCTTATATGTTAAGTGCGCTAATGATATTCTTCTGATCATGGTAGTATATGTTGATGATATGCTACTCATTGGTCCTACTGAGAAGCATATTGATGAATTTAAGGATGCTTTGCATGCCTCTTTTGAGATATAAGATTTGGGGCATTTGCACTATTACTTAGGCACTCAATTTATGCAAGTTGATGAGGGAATAGGTTTATGTTGAAAGAAACATATTGACACATTATTGCAGCATTTTGGCCTTGAAGACTACAAACCTATTGTCATTCTCATGAAAATAGGTTTACGATTGAGTCTTCATGATGGTGGAGATGCATTTGATATTTTTCTGTATCATCATACCAATCAACATACTATTGGATGCTTGATTTACTTATGTAGCACTTGACCTCATATTCAATTTTTTATCTCTCAGATGAGCAGGTTTATGCATTATCCTGGTATCAAGCACTAGTAGGCAGCTAAGCACATTTTCGGCTACTTGAGTGGTACCCAACTAGAATTATTTTATCCTTAAGGGAGATCCTTACTGCCAAAGTTACATGCTTTTTCTAACTTAGATAAGACTGATTGCTATGATACTTATGCATCCAAGAATGGTTTTTGCTTCATGCTTGGTAGCTCATGCATATCTTGGTTGAGCAAGAAGCAGACTATTGTGGCCACTTCTAGTTATGAAGTTGAGTTTAGGCAAGCTTTCAAAGCAACAATTAAGTGTGTGTGGCTGAATTTTTTTTTGCTAATTTGGGTATTGGTCACTCTTCTACTGCCACCATTTTCACTAACAATCAGAGTGCATTGGAAATTGTGAGAAACCCGGTGTTCCATGCTTGCACGAAGCACACTAATTTTAGGCAAGCTTTCAAAGCAACTGTTGAGTGTGTATGGCTCAAATGCCTTTTCGTTAATTTGGGTATTGTCACTCTTCTACTATCATCATTTTCACTAACAATCAAAGTGCATTGGCAATTGCGAGAAACCCTGTGTTCCATTATCATTATGTCAAGGAGAACTTTTATGTTGGAGAGATCAATTTGGCTTATGCTCCCACATAGGATAATGTTGTAATCCTTTTGTGGATTGATCTCTTTCCATATACTTTGGCACTTTCTTATACATGAGTGCTAACTCCTTGTTCCCCGCATGACTCTCACGGAATATTTATTGATATATTTCATGGGTGATGTATGTAAAAACACTTAGGATCATCAAGGCACTTGTTTCCCTCTTTAGGAGGTTTTTTCCACTTGGCTTGTATATACGTCTATAACCCTAGTAGATCACTTTGTACATTCACTTGGCAATACATCCTATATTGTGTTGGGCTCCAAGATTCTTCTTCTTCCTTGTGTTATCCATGTGCTTCTATAGACCTCAATCTCCAACATAAATAGAAAGAGAATACATCTAGTTTTTCATGTATCCATGTTGGAACCATATCAGATTTCATCTTTGAGAGGGGAGAGATATGGTCCATCACCACCTATCAAGGTTCAAGATCTTGAAGAATTCAAAGTTGAGCACATCCTAGATTTGATAGTGTACTGAGGAAGAATGGAACACCTTCTTCATTAGATAGAGTATAATATTAGTACTCATACTTAGAGACTTGTGGAAAATCTTCAAAGTTGAGCACATCCTAGATTTGATAGTGTACAGAGGAAGAATGGAACACGGCCTTGTTCATTAGATAGAGTATAATATTAGCACTCGTAGTTAGAGACTTGTGGAAAATCTTCAAAGAGCACCGATCAAGGTTTGTGAATTTTATAAGGAGAAGTCAATGAGTCCAAGCCCAAGAGTATTAGCACTCCTTGTGGAGCTATTTCTTGAGAGGGAGGGGATGTCATGGATACCATGGAAATCATCTTGAGCCTCAAATTTCATGTGACTCTACATATCTCATGATTAATGAAGAATCTTTAAAATGTAACATGACCATTGCATCCTAGGCATGCCAAAATCCTAAGAACGATTATATAATTTACTTTTTCAATATTTAATTATTGTATTTTTGTTTTTTGATATCATCAACTTATAACAACCTCAAATACACCACCCTTAAAGCATGTATATAAAGTGGGCTTGGCCACATAGCTCCTCCGTCTTGCTAATGCTAGTCTTGGGAGCTCAAGGAGCCATATTCTCCAAGTAAGTACTTTCCAAGTTTCACTTCTTGTTCTTTTCTGAGTCTTTGTTGTAGTTTTCTCTATTTTTATCTCGTCTAATTTCTAGACATTTAGTATTTTCATCTTGTAATCTCATAGTATGATATCTTGTTTAACTATATCTTTTATCAAGCTCATCTTTGTCAAGGGAGTTCTTGTAATTCAAATATCCTATTTCATACCTAGGATCTTGGGTTGTGGCATCTCTTGTATCCTCTCTAGTCTACTTATTTGTACCTAGTAGTCTTGAGTTGTGGGACTTTTCGCAATAGTTGTGGATTCTTGTGATGCTTCCCCTATGAAGATAATCTTATAATCATAGGTATATTTCAAAAATCTTGTCCAGTCTAATTAGAGGGTAAATCTAGTGCTTCTGTTGTATATTATTGAACAAGGCATTGTTAAAATGTTAAATTATTAATATATTAACATGTTTTTGATGTTTTTGATATAGCAGCTGAAGGTTCGTGAGGAGCGTGCAAGGCGTGAAAGGACGGACATCAATAATCCGAATAATTATTATTTAGCTTGTAAATAAACCTGCGTAGAAGGTTCTATTGTTAGAAAAGTAATGGTTAGAATAATGATCGTTGTAGACCGCAGTTTTTGTTATTAAAAGCAATGGCTTTCTGTAAAAGTTACCAACTTTTAGTTTCACGCCCGCTTTTCGAAGCCGCCCTCATGTAACCACTATTTTCGACGTAATCAAAAGTCCTATAAATACATGCACTCTGTGGGTTGTCGAAACAGAGTGCATGGGGGGAGATTGCACCCAATCTGCGTACTTTCTCGTCTCTTGTTGCGTTTATTCTTGGGTGTGTTTTTTTGCGTTCGTAACCTCTGTTTGAGCGTGAGCAAGATCCTGACAACAGTGGTATCAGAGCTCTGCACGCGTCAATACAGAGGGTTCTGTTCTCTGTTCGCGATTATGAATTCCATCTCCATCTCCATCTTCATCTCCATCTCCATCTCCGTCTTCGGTTTCGGTTTCGGTTTCGGTTTCTGTTTCTGATTCTGATTCTGATCCAGAACCAGAACCTACGTTTTCACCTACGTTTTCACCCCTACGTTTTCACCTACGTTTTCACCTACGTCTTCTCCTTCGACTTACTCCAAGGTGTCGACTAAGGCAAAGAACTTAGGCAATAACTTAGGCAATACATTGGCAACATTGGCACCCAAGGATCCCTTGGCGACCGTTAGCTACGCGCGAGGCAATTTTAATTTTTGAGTGGTAATAGAGAGGTTTAGAGTCCCTAAGGTAGGAGGATTTGAACCCACAACCTCCTACTTTCAAGGGAAGTACTTTGACCACTCCACCATCTCTTGGAGTTGTACTCAAGTTCTCTCTCTTTATTACTTGTGGAAGGCGCACGCGTCGATTTCAAGATTGGACCTAAGAAAGAATCAAGTGTATCTCTCACTCCGTAGGTCGGATTGAGGCGTGTAATATACCGTTGGAAAGCTTTCGGAACGAAATTTCCAATGAGCTAGCTTGGAAGTGTGAATTCCTTCAAAAATCCTTGGGTGGCACTTGATTGAGTGTTCAAGATACCAAGCAAGGTTGAGAACACGGGATCGAGACACCAAGGTTGCAAACAAGAAGGTTCAAGACACCAAGGGTGAGAGAAAGGGTCCAAGAGCACCATGGAGGATCACAGTAATTCACCTTTACCTGGAGTTTCATTCGAGCAAGAGTTAGAGATTATGAACCAAGAACTTCAAGCACTTCAACAAGCCATACAAGGACGTTATGCTATGCTTCAATTCGACGGACGAAAAGATGACCGCTTTGTCTTATCATGGCTATCCCTATTCAACGACTTCTTTTCCGACGAGTTATATTCAGAAAATAAGAAAATCGAGTTTGCCACTAATTATTTGGTAGGAAGAGCGCAGCAATGGTGGAATGATCTTTGTCATAGTGCAGATTGTCCACGCACCTGGAAGGCTTTTCAAGAAGAGTTTAAGGATTCATTTCTACCTTTAAAGTTTATCCTACATGTTGGATAATTGTGATGCATTTACATATTGAATTTAGTTTATAGGAGCATATTCAAGCTTTGCTTGCCCAAATTCATTCGAAAGACTATGTCAGCATCTTAAAGATACTCTTAATAACTTAAACAGCTCCATGAACATTTCCATGCATGTATTTTTACATGGCACATGCGTATTTTCTTTATTCAGTGATGAAACATGTGACTGGCCATCCATGTTTATTATTTTTTTCAACTGAGGTCAGTTGCTTGTTCAACTGAGGGGCATGTTATACCTTATGGAATATGTTGAACAATGCATTGTTGAATTGTAACATGGAATATGTTAGCCAATGCATTGTTGGATTGAAATATCGAATAGCCAATGCATTGTTGGATTGTAACATGAAATATGTTGGCCAATGCATTGTTGGATTGTAACAGTAATATGGAATATGTTGAACACTACATTATAATTGTTAGAGTGTTGAATTATTTTATCAACTTCGATCAGTTGCTTGTCAACTGAGAGGCATGTTGTATATTATTGAACAAGGTATTGTTAAAATGTTAAATTATTAATGTATTAACATGTTTTTGATGTTTTTGATATAGCAACTGAAGGTTCGTGAGGAGCGTGCAAGGCGTGAAAGGGCGGACATCAATAATCCGAATAATTATTATTTAGCTTGTAAATAAACCTGCATAGAAGGTTCTATTGTTAGAAAAGTAATGGTTAGAATAATGGTCGTTGTAGACCGCAGTTTCTGTTATTAAAAGCAATGGCTTTCTGTAAAAGTTACCAACTTTTAGTTTCACGCCTGCTTTTCGAAGCCGCCCTCATGTAACCACTATTTTCGACGTAATCAAAAGTCCTATACATACATGCACTCTGTGGACTGTCGAAACAGAGTGCATGAGGGGAGATTGCACCCAATCTGCGTACTTTCTCGTCTCTTGTGCGTTTATTCTTGGGTGTGTTTTTCTGCGTTCGTAACCTCTGTTTGAGCGTGAGCAAGATCCTGACAACAGCTTCCCTGACATTATTGATATTATACACATAATTGAACAAAGGGTTGAGATGAGCACCTTGAAGCTTTGATGAATCCACACAAATACCTTTCTCTTTTCCATTTCCCTACATAACTTGATGGAGATGGCTATGTTGTTAAACCACCTCAACAAATTATTTTTTTCCATGCCAGTTGATTTGAGACAACAACTTCCTCAATATAACTTGAAAGACATATTCTCTCAATGAGATGGCCATTAGTGATCTTAGGTCTTTTGCTGAAATGTCTAGGTTGATAAGGAAGATAAATAAAGAGCTCATTGTAGTGCCATGTATGTTGAGCTAGGGAGGCTCTCAATCAGCCCTAGACACAATCATAAGTCAAGATAGATGGAAAGGATGCCATAATAAATCGACATGCAAACATGTAGGAAAAGGATAGGGTTTGATCACTTGCTGTCTCAAGTTGTAGTAGATTTTCTTTTTGAGAATACAATGAATTGGAAATACACTCACACATCCTACCTCGTAAGGTAGAGGCACCCATCCTTGAATAACTCAAAATATGTTCAAGTAAGACTTGAACCCAGGACTTCCTTCAAGAGACTCAGGGCGTCAAACCTAAGTTACACTGGTTTGAATGGTAGTGGAAAGTTTTGATTGTTCAATCTTCTAAAAGAACCTTAGAACATCTATTACCAGGTTCATTTGTTCATGTAGAACATCCTGCTTGCTGTACTATAAACCCGAGTTAGACTATGCTATTTTTACCATACCTGGTAATTTATAGTACATGAAAAGAGAGAAGAGTCAAGATGATAGGCGAAAACCATGTGACGCAACCGCATAGAAAAAAATGCACATGCTTGACGTTGATGGGAAATGTCGCTGCCTGTTTGTGTGGTGCTCTCCTTACAATTGCAGAGGCGAACAGTACTAAAGTCTGAGTGGTAGGGAAAAAGTTCGTGGGCTGAGAAAGAACTAAAGAAAATATAAAGTAACTCACGATGTTCAATTGAGGAGTAGGATGTGACGTTTGATCGTCTCCCTGTCAAACTCATTTCAGCCATGGGGCCGTTGGTTTCCCGCAAGCTGCGTATACCGTGTTGGGGCTTTCACTTTTACTGCAGCCGGACTTGCCTCTTTCTGGTTTTCCCTCTTTCGGCTTTCGGAATGGAACTATGGAAGATTTTGGTAAGGAACTGTAGCTATACTATTCCAGTCCGGTAAAGCTCCAAGCTTTCATGGCGCCTGTTCGCTTTCGTGCTATCATCTGCGTCGCGTATTCAGAGATATCTACAGCCGCGTTCGAGAGTCCTCCTAAAGTTGAGCCTTGAATTGAAATTTGAAAAGCCTCCTGCTACGGCGTTGGTACATCTCCCGAGTCCCAACTTCCAAGCCTCTCATGTGTTTAAATAGCTTATTCGCTACCAGCTGTGCGAAGGACAGGGAGAGTATTATTGAGCCCAATGCGTACTGTGTGATCTGACCATCTGTACCCATGCCTTTCCTCATTTCCTACCTCCATAATGCATCTTCTATGTGTGCAAAGACGCATGCAAGGAACAGTATTTTTCTTTGAATTTCTCAAATGACAAGCAATCGATTTCATCCATGGTACCATTGCAACTTAAAAGGGCGCCGTGCCAAAGCTGTACCGAGCTGAGCAACCGAGCCGAATCCAATGAGGTGATGCCACAATTCGGACTATGCAGCATACCCATGGGACGTAGTGATTCTTCAATCGAGAAGGCGTGATGGTCGTGGCGAAAATCGATTCGCTCGTCAAGGAATATCACGTGGTCCTGAACAGTTTTTCTCCGCTTATGAAAACCAGGTGACTGCGACCGAGGCTTTCCGATTGTAGGCTTTCTTCATTCATCTTCCACTACACCTTTGCTGCACTATCTTTCCATTATTAGCAAACCACCACTACACAATACACATCATACTATATGTATTTCTCTTTTCGGGTTGCGAACCGCGATCTCTTTCGCGTCAAACCAAGAAAGGCACAAACTTTCTCTCTCTTTGTCATTCTGGCGCACTATAGGCTATAGCAACTTGGAGGTCTTTGTAATCTGATCAGTTCTGGTAGCTGAAGGCTCGATGGAAGTCTTCAGCAAGATGCGAACTCACTCTGGAATTCTGCCCCAATCCTCTCCAGCAAAAGACTAACGAATTCAGGTGTGCAGCCTGAGCACTTTTGTGGAATCACTTTCAGCAAGTCACTCTCCTCCTTACTTTCCCTACAGGCTGCAGGCTAGGCCACAGATTTTTCCCTGTCCCTTCAGGTGATCTCAATGCATTATGCTACCATAGCTCGGTCTCCGCAGTCGGCCCCTTACACCCTGTTAATGATTCATATAGGTATACAGGAATGTAGACTTTGTTTCTACTTTTAGGGATTCTGTCAATTTGCAGCCATTTAAGGGTAGCGTCATTGCCACTTTGGCTGTCCGCTCCCTGTCTCTCTTTCAGAGCAGCCGTGAGCCACTCTTTTCTCTCACTCAGTGACTTATCTCACGCACACGCTCGTTAGTTCCATCATCCTCACTTTCCGTCTCATCTGGAGCGGACTCTTGTCGATTTACCATCGCATTGTCAGAAAACCTTCGCGTTTCTTTTGGATAGCATATCCTTCATCTGACAGCAGGCCGGACGAGGGCAAGTTGCAACGTAGATGGCATTAAACACACGAACAAAGTCTCCAAGCATATTAGCAGGTGGCGACCATTCTGAAGCTATCGCTCGCCGTTTGACTTCAGGACACGACCAGACCTATTACAATCAGATGAATCTAGCAGAAAACTCAACTACATGTCGTCAGAAGGTTCCGGAATTCTCTGCCTATTTCAACACCTTGGAAGATGTGAATCGCGAGCGCCGTTTGATGAATTACTTCAGCATCCTCACCTCGAAGGCTACAGATGAAGACAATAATCCCGATTTTGAGGATAACAGCTGCGAGGATGATGAAAATGTCTCAGAAGAAGATGCTGAACAGGGAGGACATGACGAAGTATTGGGGAACAAAGACAGCAAATCCAGATGCAACGGTCGGGACATTTTTGACGATGCCAACACGTCTTGCCTGACACTGACAATAGGAAATATTCAGGTGGATACAGCAAAAACAGTTGAAAAACGTGTTGATGATCTCGTTGATAATGCGGGTGCAACGCTTACGCGAAACGA
>CM035413.1:122145174-122152674 GCA_020310875.1 Ceratopteris richardii
GGGACCTAAGTCGATGCCTGGCATCGACTTTTGCCACGAGGTCGATGCCAGGCATCGACTTTTGTTGCAGGTCGATGCCAGGCATCGACTTATGCTGCAAGTCGATGCCAGGCATCGACTTATGTCCACAAGTCGACGCCAGGCATCGACTTATGCTGCAAGTCGATGCCAGGCATCGACTTATGCCCCCAAGTCGATGCCAGGCATCGACTTATGCCCCCAAGTCGATGCCAGGCATCGACTTATGCCCCCAAGTCGATGCCATGCAATGCATCAAATTGGTTAGGATGAAATATTCTGATAAGAGAACCTACCCAATCACGAAACATGATGAAATATTCTGATAAGGCTTTGTAGGATGATGTGGTTGGATAGTCTGCTTGGACCTCTGTCCAAGAAAAGCAACCCAGCCTCTTCATCATCACCTCTTGAATCTTCATGTACACTTTATGACTACAGACACAGAAATATAAAAGAGACTAGGTTAGACAAGAAGCATGGGAGGAGGGAAAAAGGATCTGAGAATAACATACATACTTATTGAGCTCAGTCACCATCTCCTCCAGGCTTAACTCCTTCGAGATTACCCTTGACAAAGTTGATATGATCAATGTATCATCCTTGATTCCTTGAAGGGCCCTCCATGGGGTCAGCTTCATGTCCTCAGGAGCCTCTTCAATTGAAAGGTCAACTTTCCTTCCCTTTCCCTTCAGATCAACTTGTGGGTCTGGCCTCGACTTTCGTTGCTTCTGGCCCTTGACCTCCTTGTGCTCCCACATTGTGAAAATTCTATCCTATAGATCCCAGATCTCACCTGATCTGAATGCCAGTTGAAACCATGGATTATATTTCCTCAAAGCATCTGACTTTCTATTCTCATCCAATGCAATTCCAACCTCAATAAGGCATTGCTTTCGTAGATTGGGATGTATTCTTCCAACTTCCTTCACAAGACAATCTTCATATTCATGGTGGAAGAACCGAATTCTCTCTATGGAGGACATTTTTTGCGTGTAGTCATTGTCGTTGTTGTGATCCCAAGCAAGAAGCTTGGCTTCCTCAGTTGTAAGACCAGCATATATCTTACACTCTGCATACCTAAAGAAAAATGTAGTAGGGTGCTCCTTCACTAACTGTCTACGAGCCTCTGCAGAGTGCAAACCTCCAATCACATAATAAGTGTAATCCTCAAACAAACCCTCATTGAAATCCTCCACACAGCTGCACTCATTCGGATCCACCATGACAAGGAATGGCACAACAGTAGCATGAGGATTTATTTTCATTTTCTTCTTAAGATTCTGGACGTGCAAATTATGTGGCTCCCTGATCTCAAGGGGCCTCCTCCCTGTGACTGGATCTACTGGCGGCCTGTGGATAATATTAATCGGCAGGTGGAACAACTGCCCCTTCCTTCACAACTTTTCTTCTAGCTATGTCCTCCCTCATCTTATTCTGCTCAGTACCAAGAACACCAGATGCAAGCTCTCCACCAGGTGCAACAATTATGTCCCCAGAGCTAGAGCTTGAGTCAGAAAACTCCTCTTCTGAAATTATCTTCTTTTTCTTTTGGGGCTTTTTCTGCACGCTCTGCTTACCCCTTGCCTTTACAGGGGTCGTCTTCTTCTGCTGCGTTGGCATGATATTGCCTTGGATCCATGGCATCAGGTCCTTGATGAAATTCACTGAGTCTCTGCATATCTGAGCTAGCCCTTCTGGAACACAGCACTCTGGGCACAAGAAATCCATCTTGCATATGACATTTCTTAATCCTTTCGATGTCTCCACCAAGAAAAGCAGGTTGTCAGAATCTTCATCTTCATAATCCAGTTTGTAAACAAGTCCATACTGAAAACCTTGTGTTGTCGTGATCTTTCCTTTGCCATAGGCCCCTGCGAACACAAGGAGGACTGCATTCTTCTCTTCGACGTACTGAAGGCACCACTCGAGATTTGTCATGTCCCGAAGTGGACGATCTGTCCTCATGACCTCCGTCTCCCTAGACCTTTCCTTCATATTTGGATCCTCCACAGGAATTTTTATGCTACTCTGTCCACCTGAGGATATTCCTAGTGGGTTGCTGGCCTTCTCAGAGGATAATGGTGCAATAATTTTCTTTGGCTTTGCTTGGTGACCACTGCCTTTGTCACGTTGCTGGTCACCAGAGCCCATGGTGACTCTGAGCTTCTTGATGGGCCTTTCATCCTTGTACTCCGCATCCCTGAAGGCACTTGGAAATATCAGATCAAACGTACATGTGGTTTCAAAGGCCCAAGTCCATGCAAGGCATCGATTTTGAGCTTCAGGTCGATGCCAGGCATCGATGTTTAAGTGCATGTCGATGCCAGGCATCGACTTTGTGTGCAAGTCGATGCTCGGCATCGACTTGAGGGTGAAAGTCGATGCCAGGCATCGACTTGGAGGTGCAAGAGTCGATGCTTGGCATCGACTTTTGGGCCCAAGTCGATGCTTGGCATCGTCTTTTGGGCCAAGTCGATGCTTGGCATCGACTTTTACCCTCAAGTCGATGCCTGGCATCGACTTGCACACAAAGTCGATGCCTGGCATCGACTTGGGCCCAAAAGTCGATGCCAAGCATCGACTTGGGCCCAAAAGCCGATGCCAAGCATCGACTTTGCACCCTAAAGTCGATGCTTGGCATCGACTTTTCAGTGCATGTTGATGCCGGCAAGTCGATGCTTGGCATCGACTTTTGGGCCCAAGTCGATGCCTGGCATCGACTTTCAGGTGTAAGTCGATGCGAGGCATCGACTTGCACCGACAAGTCGACCTGCAAGTCGATGCCTGACATCGACTTGCAATCCTAAGTCGATGCCTGGCATCGACTTACACCTTAAAGTCGATGCCAGGCATCGAGCTGTACATGCTTTGGATCCATATTTCTAGAGGTAAGAAAAATAAATACCTAGAAATCAGACTTTTTACAAAAACATACAGAGGGAATCTTTTTGGAATCTTTATTTATGTTATGATTTTGTCTACCTCTTGGTACTTTTGCCAACATTCTTCTTCTCCATCAGACTTGGCTTGCTGGTATGCTGACCTCTGTGCTCCATGGCTGTCTGTGCTCTGCTGCTCTCTCTTGCTCGTGGATTTTGAAAATGCGAATGATCTCCTCCTCTGGTATTTATAGGCAATTGGGTAACTTGAACCAGAGACTAACTGGATCTAACTGAATGAGTCCAGTTGCTAACTAAATCTGTCAACTTATCTAACCAGGGAATAGCACCCACACAAATAGGCTGTTTCAGAGCCACTTTAATGAAATATTCATAGACCCTTGCAACTATTTATATACATTTGCATAGAACTTACATTTCAATGGCAAGAGTATGGTATGTCCATGAGGATGTCTAAACTCATGTAGAGATTTTTTTCTTAGAATCTCTTTCTTGGGAGAAAATCAAGTCAAAGTTGTGTTAAATGTGGGGGACTAATGACATCTTTATAGTATTACCCTCCTCACTTTAGTTCATATTCACATTTATCTTGTAACTCACTGTTGAAATGGAAAATCAATGTATGAATAAACATTCAAGTACAGAACCTTGCAACTATTTATATACATTTGCATGGAAATTAAACTTCAATGGCAACAGTATGGTATGTACATGAGGATTTCTAATCTCATGTAGAAGTTTTTTCTTAGAGTCTGTTGCTTGGGAGAAAATTAGGTCTAAGTTGTGAGATTAATGACATCTTTATAGTGTTATCCTCCACACTTTAGTTCATATTCACATTTATCTTGTAACACATTGTTGAAATGGAAAATCAATGTATGAATAAACTTTCTGTGTGCCTCTTTTACACATAATTCTTTTTTAATATACTTTCATCTACCTCTTTGATATCTAGCCAAGACCACAATAAAACCTAATCCTTGAAATCTTAACCAAATGTAAAATTTCTTCTTGTATAGTGTTCAATGGCATAGCATATTCCAGTTGGAACTCAACTTGGATATATTCCAGTTGTAAAATTTCTTCTTGTAAAATTTCTCCAAACAATTTTATTATATATTCCTGTTGGAACTCAACTTGGATATATTTTGATTCATTCACAATGCTTAGACTCAATGACTCATATGTAGTTAGAAATCAACTGTGTTTCTCATTTGAATCAAAAGTGAATCAAATCTTTGGTTCCCTTATTAGTGTATATTTGAGTAATTAAGTGATTTGATGTAATTTGATGTTTAATGTTATTTAATGTACTTTAATAAGCTTTTGATTTCATATCTTCTTGATGTGACATTTGATGTGACATCTTCACTTGATCTCGGATTTCTACTTATTTAAAAAGGTCATTCATCCTCAGTCTTCTGTGAACTCAGTGAAGATGAGCTCAATCTTTTCAGTGGATGCTTGGGCATCAGCTTCCTCTGCTCATATTGATTCATTGTTCTCAGTTGAACCTTTCCAGAGAAGTGATGATCCCTATGATTTAGAACGTGCTGATGATTCCATGTTTTCTGTTGAGTCATTTAAGTTATCCAATTCACAGTGCAATGCTGCTCAACCAAATGCACCTCTTGATCTCCCATCTGATCCAACCATTGATCTCCCTTCTGACTCAAGTGCATGTGGAGCAACGAAAAAGCAAAGCAAGCTCAATCTACGATTTAAAAGAAGGTCTCATGAAGTAAGTCGAAAAAGATTTAAATTTCTTACTTCAGATAGACAGATTGCATTGGATATTGTGAAGCATTGTTGTGGTTTGAAATGTTTGTATAATTTAGGAATGAAGAAACTAAAGCACATAAGAGAAAAATTCCTCCATTTAGATAGTGAAAGGCAAGATATATACCTTGTTTCTTGCATGCAAATGATTGAGGATAACATGTCAGTAACGCGTGTTGGTTTTGAATATTTCTTTACTCAAGGGATGCCATGCTGTAGGGCTGCATTTAAAATTGCAATGGGTGTAGGAAATTTTAGAATACATAGGGTTCAACAAGGGTTTTTGAATGGGGATCTCATTTTGGATACGTTCCATGTTGGGACCAAAGGATCTGTTGGACGTCATGCAATGAATTGGATGATGAACTATTTTAGCTTGCATTGTGAAGTTATGCCTACAATTGGAAGGTTGCACTTGTCAGATAACTTTACTCGTCGAGAGGTATTTCAAATATATAGAGAAGACATGGAAAATAGAAATGAGAAGTATGTGTTGTATCGTCACTTTACTCGATTATGGAAGGAAGAGTTTAACAATGTTTCTATTCCTCGTAAAGTTAGAATGGGTGAATGTTCAGTTTGCGCCACTTTGAAAAACATGGCAAAAGGGGCTACAACACCACAGGAAAAGCATAATTTTAAAAACCTTCTTAACAACCATCGTGACAGTCAAGCATTAGAGAGAAAGAAAGCAATTCATCATCGAAGTAAGGCACTCAGAAATCCGGAGCGTTATATGTGTTTGTTGATAGATGGTATGGATAAAAAAAAAACTTGTTTGCCACATTTTTATCGCATCCCTAAGGACATTGGAGATGAAGTCCTTGTGCAAATGCATTTGGTTGGCGCTTTGGTATACAATGGAACTGTAATGTCCAAGGTTTTCTTCACATATCCGAATGTGCATAATGATCCAAACCTTACAGTTACTGTCATTCATCGTGTTTTGCAATCATGGAAGGGTCTTTTGCCACCAACTCTATATTTGCAACTAGATAATACTGCAAGAGAGAATAAAAATTCTACAGTCTTTGGATGTTTAAGCATGCTTGTTGAAAAACAGGTATTTCAGAAGGTTAAGGTAAATTTTCTTCTGGTTGGCCACACTCATGATCACATTGATCAAATGTTCAGTACTTTCTCTAAGAAGTTAGCACGTAACAATGCTTTTACTCTTCCGATTTTATCTGAGCTGATTTCAGAAGCATATACTCCAAAACCAGAAGTTCAACACCTCACACAGATTTATGACTTTAAGCACTTTTGCTCAATGGGCCTTGATAACAGTGCTAAGGTTTTGGCTCCATTGCACAATATTAGTTTCAACCATGTATTCTTGATGAGGAGGGTTGATGAAATAACCCTTTTATTTGCAAAGCAGTATTCATCTTCTCTTGGGTGGGAGCCTAAAGAGGGATGCAGTTTCTTATTGCAGGTGCCTAATTTGTCTACTGTAACAGTGTATGGTGCAGAACAATCACCATATGAAGATAAAAACAATACAGAAAGATGTGGAAGTGTGGTTGATCAAAGTAAAAGCTGGATGCATGCACTCATTGAAAAGAAGAGACATATTGAGCGTGCAAAAAAATATGCTGGAGATCAAGATGTATCTTGGTGGGAGGACTTTTTCAATCATCAAGAAGAGATTATACAGTATACAATTGCAGGTCACTGGCCAGTTGATGTTCCATTCACATGGGATTTTTGTACACAAAGATCCGTGAATGTGGCCCAAGCATGTAATGCAGATGCACTTCAAAGTTTTATACATCCACCAGAAAGAAATATTTATGTAGGCCCAAGGATGACAAAACAGGCAGAAGCAAGATGGCAAGGAAATTTAATAGAGATAAATGTTGGAACGCTTATTGCAGTACTTGCTGATGGTGATGAGGCTACCAGACCATTTTGGATTGCAAAGGTTTTAGAGATAACTAAAGATATTGATCAGAGAAGAATAGAGGCTTTGGTGGTGCATTGGTATTACACTAAAAGTAGTAATGCATTCACAGGTAAATATAACTTAGAAATGGTGTGTGATACTAAACGAACATGTTCAAAAAGGAAAAAGAATATTCGAAGCACATCCACTCTTAAAATGGATGATGTAGATATTCTTGTTTATGATTTTTCCTTGACAAAAACTGGTCACTTGAGGAAAGCAACCATCAACATGATAAAACAAAAGCTTCCAGATGTATGTGGTACAGGAAATCATAGGAAAACAAGAAGAGTTGTGCATGATCCTGCAGAATTTGGTATGTACGTGGATGAAGATAGAGCTCTTGTGGATATAGAAGAAGAAGAAGAGAGCTCTCAACAGTATGAGACTGAATCAAGTGCATCAGATGATGAGGGTGTAGACATAGATCGACAAAGTTGTGAGTTGCATTGAAGCTCTCAGACATTTTTAGTGCTTATGTAAATGCCTCAAAGTAGTTTGGTTAATGAAACCATGTTTTGTAGCAATTTTGAATAACAATCAGATATCCACCCATTAAAGATATGTCTAAAATGTTATTTTTGTGTAAAAACTATTGATTTCTACATTCTTATATATATTTTAGACATGTCAATGTCTTATCATATAGATTTTGGACATGTCAATGTCTTATCATATACATTTTGGAACACGTCAATGCCTAATATAGTGAAATTTTGACTACATTTTGAGCTCATTTTTTTTTGAGAAAATGACAAAAAACGTCAAAAATTACTTGTTTTCACCTCATTTTTGTAATATATGTATACTGGTGTAAAGGAATTCCAAAAATGAGGTGAAAACATGTAATTTTTG
>CM035413.1:122155174-122165174 GCA_020310875.1 Ceratopteris richardii
GTGGACAAGCACAATATATGCGTGTGGAAACTCGACGCTAGCAGTACATAGTTCAAAACGTTAGAAAATGTCAACTTTTTACTCTCATGTCCGATTATGTTTATAACATGCCATCGTTATAGGTGTGGGTATAAGTGTCCCTATATGTGTCGATATTTTTAGTAAATTTTCCACCCTCATATATGAACTAATATCGATGCTTATATCGGTGCCTATGTTAGCGGCCATACCGACGGTCGTAAACTCCGACGCATATACCGGCAGCAATATTCTAACGGTTATACCGATGGTCAAGTGATCATCGATATGTTTTACGTGGTCTTTGCGGGCATTTCCAACAGTTATATTGATGTCGAGGCATGGCCATCGGCATGGCTAGCGTCAGTGTGCCCCTCATATGTTGTAGTGTCACCTGATTGTTGCTTAAAGGCTAATTCATCACAAGCCACAAATTAATCATCCATAAATGATAGAAGTTATACTAGCCATGAGATACATTGAGAGTTTGATGAAAAGAATAATATTGATAAAAACATGACTTTCAACACAGGTATGGCTAGAAACTTCAAATGCTCGAAACTCCGTGAATATAGCACCAAATTGAGTGATTAAAGTGCCTATTCCATGCTATTTTCCTTTTAGAATATGAGTATGATAACATAAAGCACTTATCTTAGGTATAAATAGTGACGCCCTCACTTTGAAATCCGACGACTTTCTTCCAACCAAGAAAACTTAATGTTATAGAAGATAATACTGAGGATAGATCTCAAGACAAGTTCCAACACCATCCACAACTAAATGATAAACCAAACAATACACAACACATCACACAAGACATATCACAGGACATGACAATGAAGAAGAAGATAGACAACCAAAGGAGAGATCTATTCTCATCAAAGAAAAAGTTACAAAATGACCAAGAATCCTCTTGTTTTCACAGTTCCAAGCTCATATATAAGTTCCCAAAAACCATGATTTTCTCATTTTCTAGCTTCTAGAAATATTCTAAAGAATTGATGATATATTTCAAGCTCTAATAACACTCAAGGAAGACTCTTCCTGAATTTTACAAAATTTAGAGTTTCATCAACTCTCTTTTGGCTGTATACAAGAGAAATTTGGTTAATAGTATTTCTTCCTTCAACATCCTCCTCCTCCTAAACCTTTTGATGTCCTCATCAAAACTCGATGTACATTCCTTTGGCAATCAGTTTCTTTTGAATTCTACTTGCTACTATACATATCTTGGGCCTTATGCATTTTTGTATTTTTCTTCACAATTTATGTTATGTACAAGTTCTATCATGGATTTTGTCCAGTTGACAATTGCCTTTGAAGCATCTATTATAGTCCTGCTTTGGTATTCCAAAAAGATGCTCTCATATGCTAGTATTCGCACATCGAGACCCAAAGTGACTCTGTAAAAAAAATTTGAGTTCATTTTGAAGCCCCTGATTGAAAATGCATCCTCGAATGTTTGTAAACATAGATTCTGCATGAATGCTACATGGGCAAAATATGCCATTAAACAATTTCTATCTCACATCTCATTTAGATAAAAAGGGAGTGTATCCGTGCCGGAATGGAAACCTAAAAACCTCAAGGTCTTGATGTTGATCTCTAGAAGCTTTTCAAACATGCCTTTATCATCTTTAATATTCGTCTGTACAATGATAGCAAAATCGTGTACATCTCACATATCTAAATGAATGTATCTATTATATTAAGCATATATGATTTTGTTGGCCAACCACCCCTGTGGAGGATTTGTTAACTTGGCAAAATTTAGCCAGATCTTTGGAATCTCTTGGCTTCTTCATCGTTCTCAAAATGTTGACCAATCTCTTCTTTAGGCACATGGACAGTATGTTGGATTTAATCTGAGGTTGATGGGGGCCTCTGTCAATACATGCTAGTGTTCTTTATGTTCTTCCAAAAATTCTCTCCATCGAGGGTTTACTTTGTGAAAAAATTCCTTAAACAGTGAGTCATAACAAACGAGAACTATGTCATAAAAAGAGAAACTCTATGCACTAAAATAGCCTTTTTTTGCATGATGTTAACACATTCTTTATATCAGTATACAAGGTTTTCTAAAACCCCCCAAAAATATGCAAATTTTGAACATATTTTCAAAATTTTGACTACTTTAGGGTAGCAGAATTTTGCTAATTTTAGAGTACCTTATCTAACACTTTTAAGAGAGAATTATGAAATGGATTAAAAAAAGCCTTATTTTATGAGAATACTCATTTAGCTTGGATCAAACAAAAAGGAAATGAGCTAGAAAAGACTAAAAACTGATGCTACTAATTTGATAGCATTAGATAATTTTAGGAAAAACAATGAATTGTGTCCATGTGCAACTAATTCAATGAATAAAATTTACTTATATTTGTATATCCTTTCCTATCTAGCTAGTAGATAGAAATTGATTTTGTTTGGTGTGAAATGAATTGGTAGAGATTGTAAATTTTGGGTCTTTTTTGCATCGCTCCAAGATACTTTAATCAAATATTCTAAAACATTGCGTTTTTCCTTGGCCCCAGTCTTTGGTCTTTAGAAAATTTGTATAAGCAAAAAAATGTATACTTTGTGAGAGGAAGTTTGATCTTACTGTTGGAGAAACACTCACAAATTGGACATATATTTGAAGGTCAAAGCTTTAGAAGAAAACCACATGCCTATGTGAAGGGACAAATTCACAAGTGTATTATATTTGTAAAGTTAGTTCACTTTAGTTCTAAAAGTTTTTTAAAAATCACGAGAATGAGACAATCTATATAACTTAGTTTGTATCAAGTGGCGCGAGAGTGAGAAGAAGTGGAAGAGAGTGAAAGAATGTGAGAAGGAGTTCATTTTATATAACAGAGTATGGTTGGGCTTCTCTGAGTGAGAAAGCATCTGTAAAGTTTCTGAGTTTTTCATAGCTATGAGAAGTAAAGTTTTGTGTATGACACTCTCTCCATCATCTCCATGTTTCTCTACTGTGTGATGAGTTCAAAAGTTCAAGTTTTCCAAGCAACTCGATGCCTGGCATCGAGTTTGTGTTGATAAGTCCGTGTTTTATTCTCTGAGTGTTATGTACTGCTAGAGCTTCTTAAAAACATGAGGTTTGTGGAGCAACTCTATGCCTGGCATCAAGTTTCAGCATAAAGTCGATGCCTGGCATCGACTTCCCACATAAAAGTGGTTTTCATCATTAAACACGCCTATTTCAGGAACAAAAAAGTGGCTAGAAAAGCTCAAGTCGATGCCTCGCATCGACTTTTGGTTGGAAGTCGATGCTAGGCATTGAATTTTCATTTTTTGGACAGTCAGACTTACTAAAACAGGCAAAATTTCCACTTTTGGAAGTCATAGAGGGTCATCTTGTGAAGGCTATATCTTGAGTTCTAGAGATCCGTTGCTTGCATATGATAGCTTGTTGGAAAGTTCTACTCTTCTACTTTCATCCACCAAAAGATCTTGGAGAAATGGTATTTGAGCAAAGAGAAATTAGCAAAATACTGAAGGTATGTCATTTCAGTGACTAGAAAAATCTAAAGAAGTAAAGTTCTTGGTTTTGGCTATCATTTCTCAAAGTTTTGAGTGGCAATGAGTTAATGGTGACCATAGAGGTTGTCTAGTGTCACATTAATTCATTTCTTGTGATGTTTCATACATCAATACTTACGTCATACTCTTCCTTCTAGATTTATTTAATGGAAATATATATTCCATACTTTCTTAGAGCAACAAATATAGATTTTGGAAAGATGTCCATGCTAGACATCGGAATCTCACCGAAAATGAGAGGAAAACAAATGAGGGTATGTTGTTCATTATTGCACAAATAGATAGTCTGTGGCAAGGCTTTGATTATGGATAATATGATCACACCTCTTTGTGCATGCAAAAGGGAATCAAAGTGCAGTAATGAGGAAATGTAGAAACTTGATGATCCATGTAGAATAGTTGTTATGCTCCTTGGTCATGGCTGAAGAAGGGCGAGGAAGTGGGGGAGAAAGGGAAAGGAGGGTAAGTAAGGACAGAGTGATAGAAAAGAGAGAAAAAGGGTCCATGAGCATATCTAGTACCTATGTTCTGAGTGGGTCATAGGCAATTCAACAATGCTTATTGCCTCCACAAGACAGGGAGAGAGAGAGAGAGAGAGGAGGTTGTCTTTCCATGCCCACAAAGTATAGATGATCATCAACACCTTGGCACAGACTTCTCAGCGAGAAAAAGTGAATTTTATATTTTTTAACAGCCTGGCATCGACTTCTCGCTGAAAACTACACGTTTCAGCAAGAAGTTGATGTTTGGCATCGACTTCAGCGAGAAGTCGATGCCAGGCATCGACTTCTTGCTGAAAACTATACTTTTCAGCGAGAAGTTGATGCCTCGCATCGACTTCTCACTGAAGTCGATGCCAGGCATCGACTTCTTGCTGAAAACTATACTTTTTCAGCGAGAACTCGATGCCTCGCATCGACTTCTCACTGAAGTCGATGCCAGACATTGACTTCTTGCTGAAAAAGTATAGTTTTCAGCGAGAACTTGATGCCTGGCATCGACTTCTCGCTGAAAAGTATAGTTTTCACTTTAACAAAGTAAAAAAGACTACATGTTTTGCTTTCCACATGTGCAATATGTTCTCACAAAGTAATACCAAACGTGATATATTGTCTTGCTTTTTAACTTTGACCATGATAATGCTCAGAGAGAGAGAAAGGGGAGAGAGGGAGAGAAATGCAATTTTTCAAAGGATATTAAAGACTCGTAGCAAGGCAAAAAGCAATGTCTTAGAGTATTTGATTAACGTAACTTGAACAAAGTTTTATTGAAGTCTCTTAGCATGTAAAACCTAATAGATTTATTTCATAGAATGTGCAACGATGAACAATAAAGTCTCTTTCATTTGGATTATTAGACATCAAAGAATCATGTATGATGATATGCATGGTGTTTTCTCTCAATATCTATAGTCAATTTAATCTCATCTATTTCATTTTGATCTCATGGTGTTTTTTTTGGCATAATTGGCTATTATTATTTGTACACATATATGGCCACCTGGTTGTTGTATGATTATGCTTTGTATTGTCAAGATCGTATTCAAATCCCTTTTTAAAATGGCAAAGAATTATGCTTTATGTGGGCTTGAAATAAAATGAATTACTTTTAAATTTCCATTTTCATGAAATCATGTAGTTTTAATCATGTAAGATTCCTTAAAGTTCTTATTGGAATTTGTAATGTTGAATATAGCATGTTTTTATAAACAAAAATTGAAATAAAGATTGAAACAAAGTATCATGAAATAAAAGCATATGGTTTTCATGCCCTAATTAAAATGGGCCTTATCATTTCTATGGAACAATTGAAAATAGGCTAATTTTTCCTTGTTTTTAGCATACTTTTGTAATTTCTAAAGGAGAACATGTCTTTGTTCTCGTTTGTTATGACTCCGTGTTCTTAGATAAAGCAAAGTGATTGTCTGAATATTCCAAAACGTTATCTAGCTCTTTGCCCGAATTTCCAGTCTTGTATTACTTTATGGATTCACGTAAATAAGGTAAAGGCACATCTAGTATATCAAAATTGGATAGTGTCCTTATAGGTTTCTTGATTTTCTGAAATAAGAACTTGATGATTTTGGAGTCATACTTGTTATATAGTTCCTTTCGATATCTAATTCTATTACTCCTATCTACTAATAATGTACAAGTGATTTTTGCTTGCTCCTAATCTGGATTATGGGATTGTACAGTCATTTCTCCTTCTTCAGCAGTCCAATCTCTCTATCTCTGATTGGGTTGAATCTTTGTTCGTCCAGAGCATGCTCCTTTGTCTGATCTTGCTCTTTGATTACCTCCATCATAGTTGTGATTTTCTTTTCCCATTCATTTATGATCAGAAAATCTCTTTCCTTGTTTTGATTGCATTGGTGTATTTCTTCTTGAATCTGTACTTTAAATCTATCATGGTCCTCTGTAATCTTTCTTTGGCTTTGTCTTTCTTCTTTGTTTTTGCTTGAGGTCTCTAATTTTCTCTTTTCAATTCTTGTATCTCTTCTTCCAAGCTTTTGACTCTTTCTGAGTCTTCATTGCTTTGCACAGTTGTATTACTGACCATGTCTAATATAGATAGTAATTCTTCGTTGTGTTCCTTGACCTTGAAAGATGGATACAAAATAGTATACTTTCTTTTATGATTCTCTCTCTCTTTATTCTTTCCTTGGTAATCTTGCTCCCTTGTTTATAACTCTTCTTGCAATACTTTTACTTCTGATTCTTTATTTTGGAGTAGTGGTTGATATTTTTCACCTCCTATTCTTTAGCTTCACCTTTTGCTGGCTTCCGTGTAATTCTTTGTGTTTTTCTTGTAATGTCTTTTCAAAATCTGACCTAAAAGTATGATTTTCTTCATTCATATAATTGATCCTTTGTTCATTTGCTAACATCATCTTGATTATCTCATCTTGGAGATAGGCATTATCTTCTAGGAGAGATTGATTCTATTTTTGCATCTTCAATATTTGTTCTTTTTCTTGATATCGGAGCATTCTTTGTGCTCTTCTCTCTTGCTCCATTTTGAGAGCTGCTAGTATAGGCATTTTTGAACCTTTAGAGAACCCCTCCATTTGACTTTTAGCAATATCTTTATATCCATAAGTTTTTCCTCAGGCTTATTTTCATCTATGAGTGAAATTTTCTTTTCTTTTTCTTTCTCTTCCTCCTAATCCTATTCTTCTTCCTTGCCTAAATTTTTTGATTTTTGATACTTTTTCCACTTCATTCTCCCAAGTCCTTTGTATGTCTTTCACCCCTTCTTCTTCGTGAGTAAATTCTTTCATTGTGAATTTCGGGCTTTCAAGTAAAACGAACCTAAATCCTTGCTACTCTTCTGCTTCATCCTCTTGACCATCAGCCTCTGCCATTTTTGTATCTGTAAGACAATAGTTACGCAATATAACACAGGAGCAATAACAGAGAAGATAACAGATATAGGAGAATCTCAACAATTTTCTACTAGCAGCAAGTACAAAGATGATGGCGTTGTCCACCCGTGCGCTCTCAAGGTAGAGCTTAAATGGTGATCTAGACAACTCTAGATAGGGAGATACAAGGTAGAGGTATGCTGGCTCCACTCAGTGTCTTAGGTAGTGCAGAAGTCATGTATATATAGGATCATGGGTGGCCTGCCATGGACGGCTATACATGGGCGGTAGAGCGTGGGCGGCCACCGCCCGCGTAATTGCCATACACGGCTTAGACTGGTTGAACCGACCTAACAAATATAAATGATTTCTGACTCCGACAGGGAATATTCCATGGACCCTGATAACTCCCTTTCCTTATAATATCTTACATGGTCCAATATGACCTTCATCCAACATTCAAGTTGGGATTCCCATCAATTGGGTAATGCATGCTTGGCTTCTCCTCATAAAGGGGGCCTTACAAAATGTGCATACAATCATGAGGGGTAGACATTGATCATATACTAACAGTATCCTCATCATAATTTATGTCAGTAGCAAGGACTATTGTTTTCTGGTGCTTCTCATCTTCCTCTTTTGGAAGGTCCTCTACAGGTTCATCAATCTTTTCTATGGCATCATTTCCTTCCTCAGTGTTCAAAACCACTGTTTGTTCTTGTTCTTCTTCTGATCCTTCTTGAAACTTCTCCCTTGTGTGAGCTTCCTGTATTTCAAACCCCATTGAAGCATCGAAGAGGTCATGAATGTTGGCTTCTTGCTCCAAATCTTTTAATTTTTGGATGTCATATGCATCCATTTGTCTTTGATCTTGAGATGACATTTCAAAATTTGCAAGGAATTGAAATTCCTCCTCTCCTTTCTCTTCGCTCCTTAATTCTTGTTCTTTCTCTGGCTCTAGAGCTTGTGGCGCACACATTAGTTGCATGTCTTCTCTATGTACCAATATTGATCCTCCTCCTAGTAGACTAGGTGGTGTTTCTAGGAGGCATGGTGGTAGTTGTTCATATTTTCTTTTATCCTCTGCTTTCTTTCCATGCATGATGATTATAATCCCATCATTTCAAGATGATGAACTTCAAATGCAAAGATCAAGATGCCAAGAAAAAGGTCTATTCCAAGAAAAGGTCATTACTCAACTAGAGTAAGGTATCACATTTCAAGAATAAGTTATGATAATGTCATAGCAAGAAACTATGCATATATGGACAAGATGATCAAAGGTATGAACCCATCTACATTTTGATAGGCAAAGGATATGAAACAATGGTAGGAAGCTATCAAAGAGAAGGTCAATGCCCTAAATGATAATAACACATGGAACCTAGTGCTAAAGAAGGAAGGAATGAAGGTAATTGTTAAGAAGTGGGTTTAGAAGATCAAGGAGAACCTTGAGGGTACGATAGCTAGATATAAAGTAAGGCTAGTAGCAACACAATTTACCCAATGTTTTGGTGTAAATCATGCAAAAACCTTCAGTATCATTTCCAAGATGACTACCATGAGTGTTATCACTAGAATAAAAATAACAAGACATTGACAATTTTTTAATTAGATATAAAGAAGTTTTTTCTCAAACGTGATTTGCAAGAGACAATCTACATGGTATGAACTCTAGGATTTTGAAGATTCAAAGCATCAAAAGTATGCATGTAACTCAATGAAAGCTTTGTATCTCCTCTTTCAAGCACTTAGGATTGGAACTAAAGGCTTTTGAATATCTGAGTGTAGATGTGGACATCAACAAAGTGATATAGACACTGCCCTATACCTCATAAGAAAATAAGGGAAAGTGGTCTACATATGCATACGTGTAGATGATCTAACTATATCAAGAAGTGTAGACCCTTCCTTATACTTCACAAGAAAGGGAGGGAAAGTGGTCTACATATGTATGTGTAGATACCAAGCTCGAAAAGGAGTTCAAGATTTGTGATCGTGGAACTCATGAGTAGTTTCTTGGGATTGAAGTGATGTATATAAAGAAAGGTATATATCTAGAGCAAAGGAGATACGTTCTAGATTTACTCTTAGCTTTACAAGTTTGAAACAAGTGGATGCAAGTATTCCACTAGACTTATTGATCTGAACACTTTGCTTTTTGCAAGTGCAAGATAACCACTTGAGGTTCTCACACTATATGAAAGCATTATTGGTAGCCTAAATCATGTTACAATCACAAGGTCTCACTTAGAATATCTTGTATGTGATGTCCCTCACTTTTTGTATATTGATGAGCATTTGAATGCAACAAGAAGACTACTTAGATGCATCAAACATACAATCAATGAAGCATTATTCTCCCCTTGTAAAGATCGCACATCCTTCTTTAGAGGCTGAATATAGAGCATTAGCTCTTGCTACATGTGACATGATTTAGCTTAACAAACTCTTCAAGTTCTTGGATGTGTAGGTGGAAGAATTTGTGTTATTTCGAGATGATGTTTCTAGCATCTAGCCAGCAAGCAAGTCAATATTTTAGGCAAGGAACAAAATACATATTGTGTATGAAAGTGTGTGAGAGATCTCTTCCTTATGTCCTTCCTTTTGAAAATACATACATGTGTTTGCATACATACATTTACATACATACATACATATTGAAAATCAAGCTTCAACCTTAGGAGCATATGAACCTCTTGGATTGATGACACTTGGAGCAATGAGGAGCAAGCAGCCAAGCACAAGGATTCGTGTTCAATTTTGAAGTTTGAGTCCCTCTTATAACCCTCAAATCAATCACCTATCACACTTAGGTTTGATAAAGCTTGTATTCTAGGAAACGATTTCCCTATCATTTAAGGAATCTTTTCAAAGTTATATAACCATATGTTTTACTTCAAATTTGTAGATTTCGTGCACTTAGAGGAATTGAATACGCTAGTAGTCCCCTTGCTAAGCAAGCCCCATCCTTGCTTGAGGATTTTCTTCATACGTTTAGCCATATCTCACACTCAGATTTCTTTGCGTGAGAGCTCGTTAGCTCTAAATGATGAGCAAAGTTCCCTA
>CM035413.1:122167674-122280174 GCA_020310875.1 Ceratopteris richardii
CCTGGAGTATATGTATACATATTCTCAAAATCTAAATATTTTTTATAGGAAATCCAAGTTGTATTTATTCAAACATAAGATTTGATTTATGTTAGGATTGAAAAGGAGTCTATTTTGAGCATTTCAGACTAGGTTGATATATTTATCTAGATATTGGCTGAGAATTCTAACAAAAAACTAGTATGTTATTTAATTTGTGAATGATTGAGCATTGATTGTTTTCTTGATGAAAGCTGAGAATTGTATTGTTTCCAAAGTTCTTTTAGTAATAGTGGTTCAGGGCGGAAAACATTAGTTTAGATTTTGTGTCTGATAATCAAAGCTTAATGGGACGCTAGTCACGGATTTGAATAATCAGATCCATGCTGATATGTAGGGGCCTTGTTGTTTTCTAATCTTTCAACATGTGGCTTTTGTTCTTACTGTGGCTCGTGAAGAGAACAATAGTCCACCCTAAATTTAACGGTGCTTTTGTTTTGCATTCTTGGATTTATGTTTTTAGTAAGCGTTAACTCTTAGTCTCACATTGAAGTTGGATCTCTAACATTTCTTTTGGATAAGCAATGATATAAGTTTCAAATTCACCTCAAAGACGAATAGTAAAATGACATATTATTTTTGACATTGGAAAATAATATGCAAGAGTTGTGATTGAATGAAAATACTAGTTTCTATTTCTTCTCATTTTCCAAGCTCTCCCATCTTATATTTTATTTTTCTTAATTCTATTCAGTGATTTCGTCTTCAATCACAACGATTTATGCATGGTGTCTATACGATATTCATTGTTCTAATTACACAATAAAAAAGAACTATCTTTGAATTATTTAGAGGAATATGCCATCGTCTAAGATAGTAGAGGAATATGCATCCTCTAGTGACATCGTGTTGTGCGGATGAAAACGAATAAATAAATAGGATGCGCTTTTGCATAGGGATGAACAATAGAATATCATAAAAGGACTTGTTTGCTTTTTTCTCATGTTATCTGGAATGTTGCTTCATATGAAGCATTCAATGGAAAACCTTAAAAGCTTCAATCTCATATTTATATGGAGATAAACAATACCCATCAAATAGAACCTCGTTCATTTCTTTGAAAGTTCAAAGAGCCATTACTTAGGTATGGAACATAAAACCTGGAATCACACTCAACAAGTAAGGAATAAGTTTCGGTGATTGAAAGATTGAGTAAAGGTCCAGTGAATCATTTGATCAAGTTGAAAACAAGAGATAACCGTATAAATCTTTGTTAAAGGATTGGAGATTCTCAAACCAAGAGAGCTAGTTTATTTGGGTGAATGAAATGATGCAGATAATTAAGGAAAGTTCTGAGGTCAAACCATATGATCGGTCCATGTTTCACATGGGATGTCTGGCTTTGGGAAAAAGTATCATTCCAAATTTAGAAATGCTCTCTCTTCAGAAGTAATCAAATCATTAAATAAAAGATAGGCAAACATATTTCGTAATCCCCTTGAAAGGAATAGAATTCATAATGGATATCTGCATATACATGGAGTTTTTTGGTTTCTTGTTCACGTGTCTCAAACTTTTATTACGATTCCTTGTTACCACTAAATTTCCAAGTGTGGTTCCACTAAATGTGAGCAATATAGATGTAGTGTCCGACATCAGAAAATGTTTTTTATTGATGATCATGTTAATATCATCAGCATACAGCATATTGATCAATACGTATTTCGTTATTAGTTGATTTAGACCAACAGAAGTATCATGCATGAAATGAGTCACTTGCCATTTGTCCATGTTAAGGACGATCGCATTGATGATAGCTTATACCAGGAAGTTGTCTATCTTGATGTTAATGATGCAATTAGCCTTCAAATTTTTTTCCAGCAACCAACTCTGAAAGCCATTATAATATAACAGAGGATCACAGTTGATAAGAGAATTATTACGCACCGAAGCTAGCAAAAACAGGGATTCAACTGTGCGCTTGCCTATCAAAAGGAACTTGTCCACCCATTTTCGCCCTTGTTTTAGTATTACTTATACCTTTCCAAAATTATTAATATATAATATGTGCTTATCGATAATGCTGACTATGACTAGTAGATGCCATCATACCACATATAATATGATTCCAATCGCGTTAGAGCATGTTAACAAGTCACATATTTACATTGTTCATATCGATCCTGGCTGTAAACGACACGTTGGACAGACCACATGCATATGAAGAGAGAAGGAAAAAGAAAGAAAATAAAGAGGGAAGGAGAAAAAAAAAAAAAGAGTATTAAACTTTACTAAAGTTACCTGAGAGAGATAATGCATAAGTGTGTGGTGTATGAATCCTCGATATAATAGTGACGACAATAGAGAATAAAGATGGGAAATGGACTTGGCTTAGGACGCTCTTGGGTACAGATGATGATGCCAATGGTGAAGATAGTCCATGCTATGATCAAGGTGTGATTAGGTATTATTGTATGAGCTTTTTGGTGCGCTTTAATAACGATGATAAGAGGAGAATTATACCTTCAGGTTGTGTCATAGATAAGGTTTCCAGTTGTCCGTTGGTCCTCCTGAGAAGTATGTCTTGCTATTTGACCTTCTCTGTGACTTGCTTACAATCTTTTACGACATTGAAACTATGCATCCTGAGTCATCCATGTGGCCTCCGTCTAGCATTCTCCATCAAGGAAGGGCAGAGATATCCGAGATTGCTAAAACTTATTCTATTCAAACCCACAAATCAATGGGGATTGAGGGACAGGGAATGGAATCCTTAACATAATTTTTAATAGATAATAGATAATCTTATATAACAAATCACAATTGAAGTTTCTGTACATCGGTGGATGGAAGGTCTACCGACCACGATGGTCTCGATTCAAGAAAACGTAGCAGCATCTACAGGCTACAGCAAACATTTTACAAACGTTTTGTAAGAGGTCCATCATCCATGAGCCTCCCCTGTGTGTGTGTGTGCGCCCGCTTCTGTGTATGTGTCCGTGCGTGCACCCGAGAGAGAGAGAGAGAGAGAGAGAGAGAGAGAGAGAGAGAGAGAGAGAGAGAGAGAGAGAGAGAGAGAGAGAGAGAGAGAGAGAGAGAGAGAGAGAGAGAGAGAGAGAGAGCATGGAACTTGGAAACCAGGAAGAAAGAATGTGGGAACTTGGGATTCTGCTTGACCGAAGGTTAGTGTGTCCTGCTGGCATTTTTGACGTCTGCGGACCCATGCGAGAGGCTGCACTGGCTGTGGGCTATTTCCTGTTTTACTTATAAATCCATGCCTGACTTCGAGAGACTAGGAGATCCTCTGAATGGTGCTGCTGAGATAAAAGCTCTTAGTGGTTCGCTATTGTCATGGACAGTAAAATCTAACTCACCCATCCGAAAAGCTCTCAATTTCAGTGTGTAGTGCTTCATGTTGAAATAGTCTAGGGAGCGCATTATTGGACTCATCTTCCAACGCAAGAGAAAAATGCCGCGCACATGCTAAGAATCTCAGCCAGCCGACATCAAGAAGCAGTGAAGCTGATAGCACGTGAGGAATACCTCGTTGCTAACACACTTGACCAGGGTCAAGGTCCCAGGAGCATGGATAAAACACAGTTGCATTTTTTTGGCCAAGACTAAGAGTGGTCACTGGTAAACATCACATTCACTTTGAGAAATAATAAGAATAACAGATAATCATTTGGAACTGCCGAACATAACGGTCAACGATAAAGCAAGCTCAATAGCGCACATTTCTTCTATCGTGTTTTGGGCGGCCGGCGCCCCAAGTGGCATGAGAGAGAGAGAGAGAGAGAGAGAGAGAGAGAGAGAGAGAGAGAGAGAGAGAGAGAGAGAGAGAGAGAGAGAGAGAGAGAGACTCTTCTGGTTGAACAGCATGAGGAGAGTTTTGGAGAGGCATCAGCGGTGCTCAAGATCACTACAAAATAACGTAACGATCACACGTGATCTGGAGGTATGTTCTGATCGTTCGTCAGTATTCTTATGAAAGTCGTACAGTTCTGTCACCATTAATAATTCTGGATTCGTTTGTTAACAACGTCAGACCTTGCTTATTGTGTGTATCGACTAGATGCGTAGGCTTATCATAATACTGAGATATATATGTGAGAAAACAAGATGAAACATAAGGAGTTCATGAGGAAGGTAAGACTAAGGTTATATTTACATGTGGAGGATAAAAACTGCATATCAAAGAGACCATGGATTGCAATCCCATGACTTACAATGATCAGCAAGAAATAAAAAATGTATGTTTTGAGTCGAAAGATGAATTTGCTATACGACATCTAGTGTCCAGTGAGTAATAAAGTTATTTTCCATGTCTATTTCATCAACTTCTCTATATTCTAGAAATTAATTTATAAAACATTGAGGTTGCGATTAGATATGCATCAGATGATTAGCATAGTTTGATGCCCTAAATGTTTTAGCATAGACCATGCTAAGCATTATTTATGGTTTTGTAATAATCCTAAAGTATAACTTATCCTTTAGGCCATCCCTCTCTTTCTTGTAGATAGTTATAGATTCTTAGATAGGTTACTATTAGGGGGAATAAGAGGTAAATCATTGGTTGCCCTAGAAATCAAAGAAAATCGATAGTGCAAGAGGTTATGGATCTCAAGAAAGACTAAACATTGCAGAAATAATGTATTGGTATGTATTTTATTGAGATTTACGAATGAAAAAATCAAAATTGGCTACATCAAGAGTTGCAACAAAAGCTTGCTAGAAATTATATTTTCCTATCATTGAAAATTTGGGTCTATATCTAATCTTCTATGATCTACATTTTACCAATATGTTGAAACAATGAAACATGTACTAAAGATCTACCACATACTCAAAAATGCATACCCAAAAAATTTAGTGACATGTCTACTTGAGCACTTATTGCATCACTTAATCACTACATAAGCAAAACATAGCATATGCAACAAAATATAGAGGGTAATGAGAGAAGACATTAATTATATCAAAATTATTCAAGATACAATTGAGGAGTAGTACTCAAGACTTTGGGCTTATGGGAAAAACCTAAAATAGACTTGATAGAGGTAGAGATCAAGAGTTGCATCTCTGGAATAGAAGCTAAATGTTTGAGGTCTATTGGGTCTTAATGCACTGCTAAATAGTTACAAATGTTCCATAGGATTACAAATAGGGGATACAAACAACCCTTACATTAGGATGCATGATGGATTTGATCCTACAATTTGGTTAAAAAAGGAAAGAATAAATGGAGAGATAAAAAATAATATATTCTATAGATAATTTGAAAGCTCTATTATCTAGTATATGTTTTTAAAATAATGTTAAAAAGTTCAAATGAGTAAAGAGTTGTAAGCTCTGCAAGCATATTTGGTTTTCTGCACGTAAGTTTGTGATAAGGTCAGCCATATTCTAGTGGGTTCTTCCTACTTCTAGCTAGACTTTGGAGGTCAATAAACTCCAACATTGGTACATATCAAGTAACTAAAGTTTGGAAAAGTTTAAAATACCTTGATGAAGAATTGGAAGCAATTGGAGGAGAGGATCATCATCAACACAACACAAAGGTAGAATAAAATCACAATGATGCATCTCAAGGAACATCCACGCAATGAAAGATGCATGAACATCATTAGAAAAGTAGATCTTATACTTATTTCTTATCAGAGACATTCAAAAGAAGGGTTAAAAGAAGAAATTTAGTATTCGCACATTGGCCAACCAGCATGCACAAATAGAGAAGCTTGATAAGAATAACTATCAAGCATGGTAGTTTACAATCACATCATACTTGCAAGGTAGAGGCTTGTGTGGTTTAATTAATGGCAAAGATATCAAGCCTATACTAGGAGAGGACCCAAATCAACAATAATTGAGGGAATTAAGACTTTTGAGTTAGAAAGAAAATGAAAATATTTATTCTATCACAAAATATTTAAAATTCAATGGTAGGTTATATATAAAACCCTGATTGAAGTAGGGATGTTTGAATTTCATTGGAAATGTTGTATTGTAAAGTTTTAATAGCAAAGAAGATTCAACTCAAGAATGTCTTGAATAATATAAAGAAAGATACATGGGCATTGATGAATGATTACATATTGAAGGCCAAAGAGATCATATATTAGTTAGGATCCATTCAAGGTTATGTGGAGGAAAAGGACTTGGTTGCACATACTACCAATAATGAGAGATGTAAACCATTCATTACTTTAGCTTATCTCAGAAGAGAATTACTAGAGTTTAGTTAGATTGTTGCACTTGTGATCACAAAGGAGATGAATCTAAATGGATCTACTTCAAATAAAAAAGGATATCAAGGACAAGCTCTTTATGTAGGATCATCAAGAGAAGGGAGCAAAGGTAGAAGAGGTTTGAATAGAGGTAGACAAGGAAGGGATACATCAATGGATGATCAATGGGCTTCAAGTTGTTCCTTAGACACTAGAGGAAGAGGAAGATCAAGCAATAGAGCTATGAGATGCTACTACAACTAGAATCAAAGACAAAGGAGTGAAGATAACAACAATTGCTACATTCATCCCCGATAGGCTTGTGTTGGTGACATGAGTAGTTTGATAGCCTCGTTGTGTTGTTTCATTTAGCAAATTAGCTTCTCGTATCATAAAGTTTTCCATTTATTTGACCTTATTCCATCATTGGGGACTTGGCAATCATGAGCAAAAAAGCTAAGTTTGTATGTGAATAATCTAGCATTAAGTTGGGATGATATTTTTAAGAAAAATTCAGAGTCAATTTCAAAAGATCCCATAAAAAGCGCTTCTTTGAATTTTTTCATGTAGGTACTTGGTGAAAACATTAATATGGAATAAATAGCCATTATCATAAATTTTCTTGGCATGAGGGAAAGATCAAAACTTAAGGCATCGATGCCTTGGTTAATGCGGATGAAGTTCAAAAAGGTGTACTCAACGTGCTTGAAGAACTTTAGCACTGTTAGAAGCATCCTGAGTACCTTATTCATAATCTTTATTGCTAAATCTGGTACAAATGTACCTTGATAGCCGAAAATCTATGGTACTATCCATATACTCTTAGGTTGGTAGGTAGCTATGAGGTAAGCTCGATAGTAGGGGAGAATTGAGACATTGTTTATTTAGCTTAACAATATTCTATTCTTCCCAAAAATATGGCCATGTATGATGTCTGGGCATTGGGAAAAATTGTGGATTAATTTTTAATAAGATAAGATGCCTCTTGCTAGTGGATCGGCAAGGTAGGAGTTTTCTCCATTACCAATCTCTTTATTTGCATCCGTGGATTCTTCTTCATTTTTGTTAAATTCTACTTGCTTCATTACTTGTTTAGAGAGTTGTTCACTGAAAGCTTTGAACTCACCTTTTCCACATGTGCTTGTTCATATTCTTAATGGAGTTAGATGTCTGTGGAAGCACACATGAACAACACAAGGAAGAAAAAGAAGAAAAAGCTTGGAGCACAACAGACAATACTGAATGTATAACCACTAGAATGTACAAAGATAAGTATACCAT
Source organism: Ceratopteris richardii (assembly GCA_020310875.1). NCBI lineage: Eukaryota > Viridiplantae > Streptophyta > Polypodiopsida > Polypodiales > Pteridaceae > Ceratopteris > Ceratopteris richardii. The sequence goes on from CM035413.1 coordinate 122,175,165, forward strand.
TAGGGCTATAAGCGTATATACAATCGGGGGGGAAAAACATCCTAAAGAGGGAAAAAAGTGACCCAGAATCCTAGTGTGTTCACACATCACTACCTAAATATATCAACAAATCCCCCCTAGGAGTGATGCGGTGAACAAGGAGCTGGCACACATGTATAAGGAAGTGCCAAGCTATGTGGAATCAATCCACAAAAGAAAGTAAGCCCAAAGCTTTGCGAAAAGCTTCAAACTTCTCCCTAAGCAGAGCCTTCGTGAAAAGGTCTACAATGTCTCCTGCGTGGGCACATATGCCAAGCTGAACTCTCCAAAAGAGAACCTCTCCATGACATAATGATAATGCACCTAAATGTGCTTAACACGAGCATGGAACACATGGTTCCTCCCAATTGCCAATGCGCTCTGACTGTTAGTGAAGATGGTGGTGGTAGAAGACTAACCAACACCTAAATCAGCCATAAAGCATCCGAGCCACACACACTCAATAACCACTATGAAAGCCGCCCTATATTCGGCCTCACAACTGTAAGTGGTCACATTAGATTGCTTCTTGCTCAACCAAGATATGCATGCGCTACCAAGCATGAACCAAAGACCACTATTGGATACACGAGTGTCATAGCAACCAGCCGAGTCAGAGTAAAAAAAAGCATCTGAGTCTGGCGATAGTGATCCCTCCTTGGGATGAAACAATCCAAGTAGTCGAGTACCGTTCAAGTGGCGAGAGATGCTCTTAACCACCTCCCAATGCTTGACTCCTAGGCAATGCATAAACCTACTCATCTAGGAGACAACAAACTGAATATGTGGCCAAGTAATGCATAAGTAAATCAAGCATCCAGCAGCTTGCTGATAGAGAACAACATCAAATGCATCTCGAGCATCATGACGACTCAATCGCAAACCAGTCTCCATAGGAGTGGCAATAGGTTTATAATCTTCAAGGCCAAAATGTTGCAATAATGTGTAAATATATTTTCTTTGACACAAAGCTATTCCACCATGGACCTGCATAAATTGAATGCCCAAATAATGATGCAAATGCCCCAAATCAGACATCTCAAATGAGGCATGCAAATCAGCCTTAAAATTAGCACTATGCTTCTCATGAGGATAGCGAGCAGCATGTCATCAACCTACACCACAATGACCAGAAGCACAACATTTGCACTCTTAACATATAAGGTGCTTTCAGTTGGACTATTCTAAAAACCATATGCAATCATATAGGCATGTATCTTTTTATACAAAGAATGTGGTGCTTGCTTTAAACCATATAATGCCTTCTTTAACTTGCACACCTAGTTTTCATGCCCTTTCAGCAGAAAGCCATGGGGCTGAAAAGCATACACTTCTTCATGGAAGTCATCATTCAAAAATGCAATTTTAATGTCTAATTGATGTACATTCCAATTGTGATGAGCGACAAGTGAAAAGATGCTACGAACAGTAGTCATTCGACAAGTAGGAGCAAAGGTCTCATCAAAATCCTTGCCTCTTTCCTATGCATAACCCTTTGCAATAAGCCTAGCCTTATACCTGTCAACTGTTCCATCCGGCTTATGCTTCAGCTTCTATACCCAGTTAGTGCCAATGGACTTCTTGTTGGGAGGCAATTCACATAAACACCAAGTAACATTCTTCATTATATCATCATAGTAAGATTGCATAGAAGCCATCCAATTTTTTGAATTTTGTGCTTCATCAAATGAAACAAGCTCATTCTCATCAGAGAGACTATACATAGCCATAGAATAGCAATCTAATGCAAAGGAGGCACTACAAGAGCCTAAAGGAGTACAATATGATAGAGGTGCATCTAATTTACTATCATGAAAAGTCTGCACCAACCATTTTGGCATAATTTTTGCCTCCTCAATATCAGCTCTCTCAACAAGTGCATCATGTAAATCTGCATCAAAAATGGAATGATTTGCATCATCACATGAGACCTGCAAAGGCTGAGAAGTCATTTTGCCCAAAATACAGCCTTCACAAACATGTTTTCCGGGTGCCTCAAGTTTGGGCAAAGAGGACATCATTTCAGATTTCTGCAGGTGTAGCAAAGTAGCAAAATTTAGATGGCCAAAGCATGCATGCCAAAGCTTTACATCTGACATAGCTTGGGAATCCCGTATTGCACATGTTGAATCATTCACAGATGTTTCATAGTCTATGAGCTTGTACAACCCATGACATAAAATGCCAGAAGCAATAATCATGTCGCCATTTGACACATCATGAATTGTACATTTGTCATCAACAAATTTCACAACCAAGCCAATCTTGGCTAATGCAAAAAATAATAATAGATTCTTCTTGATCCTTGGCACAAACAAAGCATCGAACAATGTAAAAGAACTATTATCAGTAGTAGTGTGATGTAATACGTATGTTTTTAGTATGTAATCACTACTATTTTTCTGATCTTTTATGTATGTACTATGTGTTATATGTGTTTTTATTATGTATGTATGTATGAACGTAAAGATATATACATTTTACTACATACATACATAGGACATACAATCATACATTTTTTACATATACATAGCAAATAGTCAACGTATACAATATTGCATACAAAGTAGTAATAAGTACATAATTCATATATACATAGTATATGCATATATCTTAGTGCATAGTATAACACATACATACATACATACATAGTATAATACGTGTTACTATTATGATATTATGTACATAATACATACTACATATCATATACCACATATGTGGCATGTGTATCTATCATATAGAGGGATCTTTTTCTAACTTCTTGAGCAATATTTTCTTTATGTTTTAAAAATATAGACTATTTCTAGAGTCAAAGAAGACTTGCTAGAGTTTGACGTCTTCGGAAGCACATGAACAACACAAGGAAGAAGAATAAGCTCGCGCCACAGTACAATATGGAATGAATTACCAATTGAATGTAAAAATATAAGGGACCCATTAGGGTTATAGACATATATACAAGCATGGATGAAAACACCTCCTAAAGAAGGAAAAAAGTTCTCCTATGCTCGTAACTCTCCCCACACACATAAGTACCAAAATATATCAACAAATCCCCTCTTAGAGTGATGCAATGAACAAGGAGTTGTCATCATTTATAATGAAGTGCCAAGCTATGTGGAAAGAGATATATCCACAAATGGAAGTAATCCTACATATTTGCATAAAGCTTCAAAGGTGCTATCTCTCAACGTGTGCATTGACCGTTTTGGCCAAAGTGTTTGTCTCCTCTATATTAGCCCTCTCATCAACAAGTGCATCATGTGAAATCTGCATAAGAAATGGAATGATGTACATCATCATGTAGAACATGTGAAGGTTGAGAAATTGCCTTATTTGGGCCAACATTTGACTATTGACGTATAAAAAGAGGCATCAAAGTAACATACACATATCTAGAGCTAACAGAAATCTCCTTGATACATGAAAGTAATGGCTTAATTGCATCTTCCACAAAACAAAAACATCATGGATAACCAAAATGCATTTAGTTTGTGCATGATAAAATGATAGCCTTTGTTTTTAGAGTTGTACCCAACAGAAATAAATCTCATCGTTTAACCATGTAATTTCTTGGATTGTTGTTCAAGCACTAATGCATATGCTACATGACAAAAGACACACAGATAAGCAACAAATGGCCTTTGACCATGAAAAGCCTCATATGGCATGATAGATTATTGTGGTTTGGTGGGACACCTATTAAGTACATATCTTGCACACATAACAACCTCAAGCCAAATGTTATGTGCCAAAACTTGACTTTTCTCCATACATCTCACCATCTCCAGTAGAGACATGTTCTTTGTTTTAGCAAGTCCATTTTTTTGAGGTGTATATGGCACTATGCACTCATGTTATATCCCACGTTCAACCAAAAATGCATTAAATCAAAAGACATGCATCCCCCCTCCCCAATCAGAATGGAGGGTGCCGAATTGACATGTTGACTAATTTCTAGCCATAACTAAGAACTGTCAGGGGAGCACTAGATTGTGCTCTCCGACTACAATAGACAAGATTTCGGAAATACAATTCAGATTACAAGAATACCCATGTAGGAAAATAGTACAAGAATATGTAGCTGATACAAGAAGTCCCACAACCCGGGATTATAGGTATAGATAACTCAGCTAGAGATGATACAGGAGATCCCACAACCCAGGATCGTAAGTATGGAACAAGATCTCTAGATTACAAGAACTCCCTTCTAGGAGATGAACTAGATACAAGAAAGAACTCGACAAGATCTCGTACTACGAGATTACAAGAGGACAAGACTAGATGTCCGGGATACGAGACTAGACAACACTGGGACAAGGAACAAGACAAGAACAGGAACTAGAACTTGGAGAGTACTTACTTGGCGGTCACGACTCCTTGAGCTCCGAAGACTGGTATTCACAAGACTAAGAATGAATGTGGTCAACCCCTCCTTATATAGATTTTCAAGGGCGATTCTATGATGTCATCGATGATGTCATCAATCTCGAAACAAGACCTTTGAGTGTCAGAATCAGGCAAGTAGACAGTTGATCTTGGAGTTTTGGCACATTCCAGATGCAAAGGTAGCATTAGTTTCTCAAGAATCTTAACCAAACATGAGATATAAGAAACAAACATGGAATCTAAGGTATAAGATGGTTTTCTTCTCCATGACATCACCTCCCCCTCAAGCGACGAGCTCCGCGAGGAGCGGCCATGTTCTCTAGCTTGGGTTTCATTGGATTCTTCCTATGGAATTCATGAACCTTGAATTTTGCTCTCTAAAGATTTTCTATAAGCTCCCAAGTATGATCACTGATTTCATATGTTTTTCCAACAAATAAGGCATTCCAATCTTCCTCGAGAGATCCTTGAATCTAATACATGCACGACCTTGAATTCCTCATGATCCTTAATCTTGAAATGTGGTGAAGGATTGGGTCTCCCTTGAGCTTCCTTAGGTTTGTCACAAGATAGGTGCTTCAAGCTTTTAATGGTGCGTTGTAGTGTTTCCAAGATCTTTGATGGAGTTCCTTGAGTAAGCATACCTCCTTGATTGAACACGAACTCCTTGTCCTTTATCTTCTTCTTATCTTCATAATTTGTATGTTCCATATCATTCATAATGACTTCTTGGTCTTCAAAAGTTCTTTGTTTGAATTTTTGAGCAATAGTATCATGATTATTCAACATTTCTAGCCCTTGGACTTGGCTTTCTTTGAATAATTGATTCTCACATTGAATAGCTTGATTGATAACATCCTCCAAGGTATTTTCTTCAGGCATGGATAGCAAGAGATATTTGACTTCTGGATTGAGGCCACTTCGAAACTAATTAACCATGTAGTCTTCTTGATATGTAGTTCCACGAAACAACATCTTGATATTCATGGCATAGCTTGAAACTGATCGATCATCTTGTCGTAGCAATCTTTTCATCTCTTGGACATGTTCGATCAAGTCCTTTATGGTAGATTGAATCTCCTTGCATAGGGAATCCATGGTGCCTAGTCTTGATGAAGATAGTCTTGCCAAAATATCAGGGGAGCACTAGATTGTGCTCTCTGACTACAATAGATACGATTTTGGAACTACACTTCAGATTACAAGAATACCCACATAGGGAAAATAGTACACGAATATGTAGCCGATACAAGAAGTCCCACAACCCACGACTATAGGTATAGATAACTCCGCTAGAGATGATACAGGAGATCCCACAACTCGAGATCATAAGTATGGAACAAGATCTCTGGATTACAAGAACTCCCTTCTAGGAGATGAACTAGATACAAGAAATAACTCGACAAGATGTCATACTACGAGATTACAAGAGGACAAGACTAGATGTCAAGGATACAAGACTAGACAAGACTAGGATAAGGAACAAGACAAGAACAAGAACTGGAACTTGGAGAGTACTTACTTGGCAGTCAGGACTCCTTGAGCTCCCAAGACTAGTATTCGCAAGACTGAGAATGAATGTGGTCAACCCCTCCTTACATAGGTTTTCAAGGGCCGTTCTAAAGCGGTTACGAATTGATGATGTCATCGATGATGTCATCAATCTCAAAACAAGACCTTCGAGTGTCAGAATCAGGCAAGTAGAAAGTCAATCTTGGGGTTTTGGAACATTCAAGATGCAATGGTAGCATTAGTTTCTCAAGAATCTTAACCAAACATGATATATAAGAAACAAACATGGAATCTAAGGTTTAAGATGGTTTTTTTGTCCATGACAAGAACTACTTGAAGCACGTGTGTCTGCATAAGACCAGAGACATCATTATGAACAAGATTCAATTTACGAGCAGCTCGAATTGAACCATCTTTTGGGAAGGATGAACACTGCATTTTTCCCAAAAATATAACCTTTGCATACATGTTTACCAAGGGCCTAAATTTTAGGCAGATTAGGATACCATTTTAGACTTTTGTAGGATCAGCAAATTAGCAACATTTAGATGACCAAAGCATGCATTCTAAAGCTTTGCATCTAAGATAGCTTAAGAATCTTGAACTGCAAATGTTCAATCATTCATAGATTTTGCATAGTCCATGAGCTTATACAACCCGTTACATAGAATTCTATATGCAATAACAACATTTCGATTTGAGAGATCATGAACTGTATATGTGTCATTAACAACTATGAGAACCAAGCCAATCTTGGCTAATGCTGAGATTGACAATAAATATTTCTTGATTCTTGGTACATACAGAGCATCTAACAATTTGAAAGAACTACCATCAATAGTAGCCAACACGAACTTATCAAGTCCCATTACAAGATAAGAGGAGTTGTTAGGGCATGTGACAATATTGAATATAGGGACATGATCAAGTGAACTAAGAAAATTATGTTGTGAGCTAATATGTTTCATTGCCCCACTATCAAAGAACCAAACATCTAATTCTACTATAGACATAAACTGCTCATAAGAACATGGGTCAAAGCTTCATAGAGTAGTAAATGCCCATTATTCATTTTGAAAAAGATAAGAGGACTTTGTTTTAGGCATAAAGGCCTATGCAATAACCATTCCAACCTCTTTCATATTTGCCTCTTTTGCAATAAGTTTTGGGCAACTCTTTATGACATGATCATTTCCCTTACAAAATTTACAAAACTATTTTGCTTCTTTGTTTTCTTATCTTTGTCTACTTCTTCGACTGTGCTGCATTATCAAATTTTTTTCTTACTAGTGGATGAGCTCCACTTACCTTTGCCCTTCTGATTTGCAAGGAAATCTTAATCTATAACATGCATAATGGACCTATTCTGTTTGAATTGATCTTCTTGAAACAAAATAGAGACTAACCCCTCAAATGTTAAGGCATGAGGATTACCTTGCATCATCAATCAAAGAGTAGAAGCAAAACTCTAATATGAATATGAAAGACCATTAAGAATAGCGTGCACAAGTGAACTATCTATCAAGACTATAATCACCCATAGCATCATCACCAATTTTTGTGTGATTCTAAGAATATGACTGAAGGGGTATTGAGGACGCCCGACATGAAGTGGCCACTTGCAATAATACCAATCATTGGATTTTAAGGTCTATAGAAGCGCACAAACAACACAAGGAAGAAGAAGAAGCTTGGAGCACAACACAACACAAAATGACTCAACAACTCAATGTACAAACATACATGACCCATTAGAGCTAAAGGCATACATACAAGTTGGAGGGAAAAGCCTCCTAAAGAGGGAAAGATGGACATGCAATCGATGTGCAGACAAAGGGAATAGAGGGGCACATACAATTTCGAGCACAGCCTCCATGGTTTTTTATTCTAAGGATTGAGCTTGCAAAAACCCAATGCTAGAAGTCTATAATGATGAGATTTTTACAGGGGTTCTAGAAACATAAGCAAAGAAGGGTATGTTAAGGTGTCTTACTGCACATAGCTCATTTGATCATGAGACTCCCCATTCATGACATTCATTTCATGGTTGTGGAGGGGGAGGCTCATATTTATCCCAAGCTATGGATTTTTAGTTGAAAGAGGTGGAAGCATCCTCGAAGAAGAGACCACTAGAGGACATTGTTATGGGACATTGAATCTCACATGCATCATCTATACATTCTAGCCTACAAAAGTAAGGAAAACGAGAGTCTACAAAATGAAAAATAAAGTTATTTATTAAATGTGTCCTCTACTTTAATATTTTCTATACTTTAGCATAGAAAATGGCCATGAGGTTGGTGAGTAGACATGGAAATGAATGGAAAGAATCTACTTGTGAGGAGCCTATAGGTAGTCGGGGTAGAAGGACACAAGACATGATAAAAAACGTTTTGGATCCAATTAAAGAAATATGGAAAAAATATGGGTTTATATTGATGTTTCATGGGTGGATAGATATCAAGCAAAGATATTTTCTTAAGATCCATGTTTCCAAAACTATGGGCTCGTTTACAAATATACACTACCATGCAGGTATTAAATTATGGCCTATTTGTTAGTGGATGGTGTATTTTTTATTTGTACTTTAGTCACTAAGTGATTTAAACTTTTTTAAGTGAATTTTGGGTTTTGCGAAATATATGATGAAATAATGCATTTTTTATATGGACATGCGAAGGCATCTTTCCATAGGCATTTTCACAGGACTATAGTTCCATTTTTATGAAAGACATTGGAGTACTTGGGATCTCTCCCACACAAAGAAGAGAACTAGATTGTTGGAGTATCTTTTATGGAACCATTGCAACTTCCACCTTGTAGAGATTAGAGATCACATAGGAGATGAGTGGCATTTCAACATTGACCATATTGATATAGAAGAGGTTTTTGTTATGCCTCGCGTACCTTCAAAGGAGTTTCATCTTTACAATATATTATATCTAGAGTTGAGAGAAGCATTCATGTTGCAGATGGTTGATAGACTCATAATCAAGATATAAATGGGAATGAGGATGAAGATGTGTCATAGAGTTCATTATATATTGAAACTTATTTTGATAATTATCATTTGAGATTAACTTGATTCATAGGGTCTTAGGTTGATGGTGACCATAGATTATTGATATGTCATTTAGATTATTTATGAATTATCATTTGTAATTCAATGATTCATGCATGGATGTCTAATGATCATTGATTGAACATTGTGTATATTGTGCTTATTATTATCACTTATGATCTATGATGGTGTCTAATAGTTGATCATTGATGTTATGATTTATGATTTCAACTTGATCATTGTTAAATTTGTACATGATTTGAATTTGTTTATGTTGTTTATTGAAAAAATGGCTTGGAAGGTTAATCTATTTATTAATGAATTTATCACTCGTGAAATTTGAATTTGAAATATATTTTAGAATTTTAATTCGATGTTAATTCTAACTTAAATATATAATGTTATCTAATATGAAGTGCATTATGAAGCATAAACAGTCGAAGGACAAATAGAGGTAGTGGAATTTTGTGGAGAATGAGTTCTCCTATGCGCAACGGAAATGTGTAGTGAACCACCCTTGTATGTCCAACACTTGGACAAATAGCTGCACTTTAGATAGCTTGCTGCTCTCAATACAAAACTCAAATGGACTTGAGCCTTTAGTCAATCAAAGTAGACAAAGAGAGCTTTCTAACAAGCTATAAATAACTTAATTTGGACAAGTTTTGATTAGGAAACACAACTGACAAAGATGAACTACCTGTCCACACAGGTATGCTGAAGAACTGAGCTTCACTCTCGGACTAATAGCTCTCTGAATATATATCCTTGGAGAAAGATATTTGGTACAGAGAAAGTAGACACAAATAGCTTTCCAACAAGCTAAAAATCAAGTAATTTGGATGAGTTTTGATTAGGAAACTCAACTCATCAAGATAGACCACCTGCACACATAAGTACACTGTAAAACTAGACTTTACTCTCTGACAAATAACTCACAGAATATGAACGATCTGAATGAGATATTTGAGATAATGAAAGTAGATGCTAAGGGCTTTCCAATAAGACAAAAAGCATGCAATTTGGATATGTTTTGGTTGGGAAACAGAACCGACCAAAATAGACTACCTATCTACACAGGTATACTGAAAAACTGGACTTCACTCTTTCGCTGATATCTCACAAACAACATAAGCTTTCAAAGAGATATTTGATATGCAAAAATTACACAAAATAAGCTTTCCAATGAAGGTTTAAACGCACAAAATGGTTACATATGCACTGAGATATGAGCTCTGCAACAGAGCTGTGTACAAATTGACGTGCGGCTGGAAGGAGTCTAAGGGAAAACCAAAATGACAAAATGGCTAGATCGGACTACTGGGAGCTCTTGCCCCTTTCTCTCCTTGTTTTGAATGTGCTCCCACTTCACTTTTATAACCAATGAGCAGGTGAAGAAGTTTGTGGCTCCTTCTTAACTCACCACTTTCTCCACTACATGCTACTAACTACAAGGCAAGATATTGTATCTCTTACTCATCATGAAGTTTTGACTAGACTTTTTCTTTTCTTATTTTTTCCCTTTTTCCTCTACTTTTCCTTTATCTTTATATTTGGTAAATTTTTCCAAGCATGGCTCATATGAAAATGAGCTTGTACATTTATCTTCAACGCTCCCCCTCAAGCTCATTTTGGAGTTATCTTCATCCATGTCCTGCAAATTTATCACATCCTTGAAGCCTTTGAGTTTAGAAGCATCCAAGAACTTTGTAAAAATATTTGCAACCTACTCTTTGGTTCTAATGAACTTTATCTCCACATCTTTGCTCAGCACCTTCTCCCTTACATAATGGTAGTGGACCTCTATGTGCTTGCTCCTTGCATGAAACATAGGATTGCTTGCCAAGTACATACTTGACATGTTATCACCATATATAGGGATGGTTCCAACTTGCACTCCAAGATCAGCCAAAAGCTTTTTAATCCACATTGCTTCACATGTGGCAAATGCTAATCCTCTGTATTCAACCTCCATAGATGAAAGTGCAACAGTAGGTTGTTTCTTTGAGCTCCACGTGATAGGTTTGCTTCCTATCATGAACACATAACCTGAGGTTGATCTTCTATCTTCCTTTGAGCCTGCCCAATCAGCATCACTAAAGCCTTTGACCTGCAATTCTTCATCAAACTTGTAAAACAAAGCATGATTAACTGTATGCTTTATGTATCTCAACACTCTCTTGGCTGAATTTAAGTGTTCACTTGTTGGGGCTTGCATAAACTGAGAAAGTACACCAACAACATAAGACAAATCAGGTCTTGTAATGTTTGCATAGATCAATGATCCTACAATGCTTCTGTATGTCCTTACATCTTCCAATGGTTCTCCATCATTTGAACAAATCTTTGTATTTGTGTCCATGGGTTGAGTGAGTGGTTTGCATTCACTCATTCCAAATATGAAAAGAACATCCAACAAGTACTTCCTTTGCATCAAGTAGATGCCAGTCTTTCCATAAACAACTTCAATTCCTAAAAAATATTTCAGCTCCCCAAGATCTGAAATTTTAAACTCCTTACCAAGCTTCCTTTTGCTATCTTTAATCCTTGTAACATCGTTTCCTGTTATGATGAGGTCATCGACATATATGCAAATATATACCTCTCTATTTTCTTCCTTCTTCATGTACAACGAAGGATCTGCACTACTTGGGTTGTATCCACATAGTTAGATACTCTACCAATCTCGCCTCTTGGTGCTTGCTTCAAGCCATAAAGTGCCTTCTTCAACCTGCAAACAAAATGTGGATGGTTTTCATCTTGAAATCCAACCGGTTGACTCATGTATACCTCTTCTTGTAGTTCTCCATTAAGAAAAGCATTTTTTATGTCCAGTTGATATAATGGCCATCTCCTTGAAGCACCAATTGCTATTAAGGTTCGGATAGTTCCCATCTTTGCAACGGGGCTGAAAACTTCATCATAATCTATGCCTTGTGTTTGTTTAAATCCTTTGGCAACTAATCTAGCTTTATATCTAGCTAGTGAACCATCAGCATTCCTCTTTACTTTAAACACCCATTTGTTTGAAACAATCTTCATACCTTCTTCCTTTGGCACTAGCTCCCTTGTGTGATTATCTTTGAGAGCTTTGATCTCCTCTTTCATAGCTTGCTTCCATTCCTTTTGTGTGCAAGCTTCTTCATATGTCTCAGGCTCTTTGTCTTTGATAACCTGCATCATGTATGCAAAATATGTCGCCATAAAACTATCATAACTCAACCTTTGAGTTGGATACCTTGTCCTTGAAGATCTTCTTTCATTGCCTTTAGAGAGTTGCTTCTTTAACCTATTTAGCTTTACCATCGGAGTGATTACCTCTTCATATTCTTCTTCACTTGCATCTACCTCGCTGTTTGGAGTAGCACTTGCATCTTTGGCTCTACTATGAGCTGAATTTGGAGACAAAGAATGGCTCCCCCTCCATGTTGAACATTCTTCATTTGATGTAGATGCCTCTGGACCTGAAGCCTTTGTGCTTGATTGTTGAACTTCTCTTTGATTTGTTCCTGCATAATCATCACAATCTTCTTCAACAATCTTTTCCTTTCCTTTATCTTCATACCATGGTCTTAGTTCATCAAAGACCACATCTCGCGAGACTCTTAATTCCTTTGTTCTAGGGTTGTAACACTTGTATCCTTTTTGCTCCATCGAGTAGCCGATGAAAATGCATTTTTCTGATCTTGGTTCCATCTTTGTTCTAACTTCTTGTGGAATGTGAACAAAGCAAACACATCCAAAAACTTTGAGGTGTGTAAGATCAGGTTTCTTACGGGAATATACCTCTTCTGGAGTCAAGTGATGTATTCCCGATGTTGTGCACCTATTCATCAAGTAAATGGCGGTTGTGGTAGCTTCAGCCCAATAGTACAATGGTACCTTCATCTCGTTGAGCATGCATCTTGCAATTTCAGCAATTTGCCTATTTTCCCTCTCAGCTACTCCATTTTGTTGTGGCGTGTACCTACAAGTGAGCTACCTTTTGATTCCATTCTCTTGTAGAAAATCTGAAAATTCTTTGGAGAAGTATTCTCCTCCACCATCAGACCTTAAGGTTTTGATAGACCTTCCTGTTTCCTTTTCAACTTCAACTTTGAATCTTTTGAATATAGAAAACACCTCTGATTTTTGCTTCATACAAAACAGCCATAGCTTTCTTGAGTGATCATCAATGAAGGTGACAAAAAATCTATTACCAGCCATTGATGCCTCTTGGGTTGGTCCCCATACATCCGTATGTATCAAGTCCAAGACATTTGGAGCCACATAATTACTCCTCTTGAATGGTTGCCTCGTTTGCTTTCCTAGTTGACAAGCTTCACATAACTCATGTAGTCCAATGCTATTAAATTTTGGAAGACCTCTTACCACTTCATGTTTGCTCATGTCCTTCAGCTTTGGAATGTTGATGTCCTTCAGCTTTGGAATGTTGATGTGTCCTATTCTTTTGTGCCATAAGTCGAGCTCTGAAATCTTCTTGTTCCCACATTGAATGTACATGACCTTTCCATGTGGATGTTGGACATCCAAAGTGAACATCCTTCCTTCTCTTCTACCTCAAGCAATGACCTTGAAGCCTTCTTTTGGATTCTTTATGAAGCACCCATTCTCATTGAATATGACATGATAACCCTTCTCTACCATTTGTCCTACTGAAATCAAGTTCTTTGAAATTGTAGGAACATGAAGAACATTAGATAGTACCTTTGCTCTGCTTGTATCTCCAAACCTTATATCTCCAATGTGTTCAATCATGTGTTGAGTATCATCACCTGTTTCGACGCATCCTTTTCCACTTGGTACCTACAGATTAGTGAACAACTTCCTTGGCATGACATATGGTTACTACAACCTGAATCAATGTACCATTTCTTGTCATCTTCACAAGAGCTTCTATACTCATGTCTCATTGCAAGTAGTGTGTCCTTGCTTCCTTGACTTGAGGTGCTTGCATAGTTGCTTTGGTTCCTTTGATTGCCTCCATTTGGTCTTTCATTCTTCAGCCAACAATCACTAGCATAGTGTCCTACTTTACCACAATGATAGCATGTTATACCTTTATGAGAATTGTAGGAGCTTCGGCCTCTTCCTCTACTTTTACCTCGACCTCTTCCTTGTGCGTTGGCATTTGATGCATCCTTGTCTTCCGAATTGTTTTGATTGTAGTTGGAGTGGTTGTGACCTCTTCCTTTTCCTCTTGAGCCTCCTCTTGAGTTTCTTCCTTTGCCTCGACCTGCATATAACATTTCGTTGTCGCTGTCCTTTCCTTTGGGACCACCGAAGCTAAGCTCTTCTGTGACAAGATGAGGGATTAGTTGTTCAAAACTTGGATATGCATCTTTCAAGTTAATGGAAGTTATAAAAGGCTTCCATCTTTCATCTTCTCTCAAGCCATTGAGAGTATAACACACAAGATCTTCGTCTTCAACCGTTGTGCCAATAGAAGCTAAAGCATCGCTTAGCTCCTTAATCTTCAAAGTATATTCAGCTATGGATTGACTCGAACTTTTCTTGATTGTGTTCAACTCATTCTTGAGTTGAAGTTTCCTAGCTTTGGTATTTGTTGAATACATCCTTTCAAGAGCTTCCCAAGCATCCTTAGCTTTCTCTAGATGTTGAATATGCCCTACCATGGCACTAGTAATGACTTGCGAAATGAGGAACATGAATCTCCTATTCCTCTCTTCCCATTCTTTTGCTTGCCTCCTTTGGACTTCGATGGCCATAGCTTGATTGATTTGAGGTTGAGCATCATCGCCGCTCACAATACCCCACAAGCCTTTGCCCATTAGGTAGTTGGTCATTCTAAACTTCCACACGGGATAGTTATCCTTGTCCAACTTCTCTACTTTTTGACCCAAGTCAGCCATTGAAGAGTATCAAAGACTTTGAGAGTTACCTCGAATAGTTATAGTCCTTTGCTCTTGCGTCTGTGAAGCTCCCTCTTGTTTTGTAGCTCCTCTTTTTCTTTGATTCAACTCCAGCTCTGATGATGAAGCTTCAACACCAAGTTCGCTCTGATACCAACTGTGGAGAACGAGTTCTCCTATGCGCAACGGAAGTGTGTAGTGAGCCCTTGTATGTCCAGCACTTGGACAAATAGCTGCACCTTAGATAGCTTTCTGCTCTCAATACAAAACTCAAATGGACTTGAGCCTTTAGTCAATGAAAGTAGACAAAGAGAGATTTCTAACAAGCTATAAATAACTTAATTTGGACAAGTTTTGATTAGGAAACACAACTGACAAAGATGAACTACCTGTCCACACAGTTATGCTGAAGAACTGAGCTTCACTCTTGGACTGATCGCTCTCTAAATATATATCCTTTGAGAAGGATATTTGGTACAGAGAAAGTAGACACAAATAGCGTTCCAACAAGCTAAAGTAATTTGGATGAGTTTTGATCACGAAACTCAACTCATCAAGATAGACCACCTGCACACATAAGTACACTATAAAACTAGACTTTACTCTCTGACAGATATCTCACAGAGTATGAATGATCTGAATGAGATATTTGAGATAGTGGAAGTAGATGCCAAGGGCTTTCCAACAAGACAAAAATCATGCAATTTGGATATGTTTTGGTTGGGAAATTGAACCGACCAAAATATACTACCTATCTACATAGGTATACTGAAAAAATGGACTTCACTCTTTCACTGATATCTCACAAACTACATAAGCTTTCAAAGAGCTATTTAATATGCAAAAATTAAACAAAATAAGATTTCCAATGAATGTTTAAATGGACAAAATGGTTACATATGCACTGAGATATGAGCTCTGCAACAAAGCTGTGTACAAATTGACGTGCGACTGGAAGGAGTCTAAGGGAAAACCAAAATGACAAAATGGCTAGATCGGACTACTGGGAGCTCTTTCCTCTTTCTCTTCTTGTTTTGAATGTGCTCCCACTTCACTTTTATAACCAATGAGCAGGTGAAGAAGTTTGTGGCTCCTTCTTAACTCACCACTTTCTCCACTACATGCTACTAACTACAAGGCAAGATATTGTATCTCTTACTCATCATGAAGTTTTGACTAGACTTTTTCTTTTCTTATTTTTTCCTTTTTTCCTTTACTTTTCCTTTATCTTTATATATGTTAAATTTATCCAAGCATGGCTCATATGAAAATGAGCTTGTACATTTATCTTCAACAACTTTCACGTCTACTTAGGTGTCACCTTCTCGGATAGTACAGGTATGTTCTCCATGGCCCAGGTAGCAAGAGACAGATTGATATGAGGCTATGTGGCACTTGCTAGATTGGAGAGATGCTACTTTCACGCACATTTCCAAGAGCCCCGCACTAAGGGATGGCTCGTGATACTCAAGTGACACCCACCCTGATGTATGCAGGGACAATTTGGGCACCAGGCATTACAACGGCGATGTGGATGCAAATTGAGAGCCCCAAGTCACCATGATCTGATGCTTGCTTTGGAGCTATACGGGTTGAGCTTGGCACACCATCGATGCTGGTGGAGATGACTCCAATGGACCAAAGGAAGGTTGAGGAACTTATCTCCAAAGCCATCAAAGAGGCCAAAAGGAAGCAGATCGCACCGTCAACATGGAGATATGCAAAATGATGGATAAAAATAAAGGAATCGAAGAACAAGTAAAGACTCTCACAGATGACAGGGACACATGGTGGAAAGCCTATGAGGACCTCCAAACCAATGTTACCTGGATCATCAAAGAAGAGGGTGAGATCTCCAACATAGAGACACTCAAGGACAAAATAAAGAAGGAGATCAAAACAGATGTAAAATCCACTTGTGATTCCTAGATGGAAGTAGTTCTCAAAAGATAAAGAAGGAGGTCACTAAAGACACGAAGAAGGAAGAACTCACACAAGTTCAAGATACACTCCAAGAGGAGAGACTTTGACACATCCGAAGACTCCATATTCGGATTATGGGCCTCCTTGAGGGAGCATCATCAGAGACAACACCATTGATATCTACCACTGACTTGGATACAAGAGCATGACCTTCACATGAGTGTGGAGAGTTGGTAAGGATA
Source organism: Ceratopteris richardii (assembly GCA_020310875.1). NCBI lineage: Eukaryota > Viridiplantae > Streptophyta > Polypodiopsida > Polypodiales > Pteridaceae > Ceratopteris > Ceratopteris richardii. The sequence goes on from CM035413.1 coordinate 122,192,183, forward strand.
CATCCTGTTTGCGAGCAGTCATCCTCTAGATGGGATCTAAGCAGACACCGACCTCCTTATTTAGATGTCGATCAGTACCACGCAAATTGCATGATGGCACCCTCTAAATGGACAAAGACCTCACGAAGATGCAAGTAGCACAAGGACGTGCCTGCACGCCACAGATACTCTAGGTGTGTCAAGAAGGGAGGAAGGCCTTGTATCTTGATGATAAGGTCTTCATAGACAGAGGCCCTATCAAATAGGGCCATGTGGCCTATGAGATATCACCACACCCAGAGTCACCACTCAAAAGAGCAGTGTGGAACTACAACGAGCACTTTGGATGCTGCCAGATAGACTAGAGGAGATCTTGGAGTCACACGATTTTGCCTGCATCATAGAGATGCACGAGAGCCAAGAAAGAGGGCTCCCCATATAGAACGTTTCCAATGAGCATCCATATTCAGGACCACGACGTGCCAAATTACAACACAAGGATCGAGGGTTGTCGCCATGCTATTCAGAAAAGAGCTATAGAGTCGGGTCCACATCACCAACCAAGATGAGGAGGCATGATATGTGGGTATGCATGGAGATAGTAGTAGAGATGTGGATCTGTATAGCCATTTGCTACTTCCCACCACAAGGATCGCGATAATGTGGACAAGATAAGGAGCAGCAGCTCTAAGACAATGACTTGATCTAGATCGCACTCTCAGAGGAGATGCTACACTATAGCTCTTCGGGTGAATACTTCCTTATGGGAGACTTCAATGGATGCATAGAGTCACTCTAGTGAACTTCAATGGATGCACAGAGTCACTCGGGTGTGAGTCATATGACATGGAGCAACCATTGATTAGTAGAGTATCAACAAATAGAGGCCAAGACACCACAGGCTACTTAAGCTTAGAAGTCAAAACCATCTCGTTATTTATAATGGGATCCATCAATGGTCGGGCCAGGCAGATTGACCTACTTTCCACATGGAGGGGGCGAGAGTATAGTGGACTACATCTTAGATACCCTCTCTAGGGCGTTGCTCATCACCTCACTTGGTATTGGTAGATGTCCCCTCGGAGTCAATCATACATTTCTCACGTTCATACTCTCATCTCCCCTTCCACTAGACCCCCTCCCATCCACCATGCCACATACCAGGATACACTTCACCCACGGGCTCTCACATGTCTATATACATCATCTATACACTCACCTACTCTCACTAGATCCACTCTCACCTTTGGACACACTCACCTCATAGATAATCAGCATCCTATACGGCTTGGTTCTACACAAATTTCCCCACCACACCCACCCACCATGCATGGGATCCATGCCCCAAAACCGATTGTATGATGATGAGCATCGAGAGCTTCAAAAGCAACTATGAGCAGCGGAGCACATCGAGGAGATCACACACACAGAAGCACATTGCCGCATATAGAGCCTCACACATCAAAAGAGATGAGAATGGGAGGAGAGACACTACTGGGATATTTATCACCTACTCATGAGTCAAGATAGTGTAGTTGCATGGCGATACTTGAGAGAGAGAGAGAGAGGAGACAACACAGACCCATTTTAGAGCCAGACAAATAACACAAATATGCATAGTGCCTATACCAGATTCGAGACTAGTCATCCATCCCAAGACCACAGAGCTCACACCCTACCACCTCTCACTTCTTTATGCCAGTGATGGTGAGCCATGCAATCACCAACCTACAACATGATAGAGTCTGTGACCATTTCGATCTACATGTAGAATATCTCATCTATGGGTCCATGATCCTAGCACCACTCATCGCCCATTTGTTCAACCAAGCATTGGTTAAGGGGTTCCCTGACTCATGGACCAATCACACAATAGTGCCCATACATAATTCACATGATGTTAAGGATCCAACCACATACCAGACGATCATGATTGGCCCTACACTCACAAAGCTATATGGGGTAATTCTAGAGACAAAATTGAGCAAACGCATCAAGGGAAAGGGTATCAAGGCTCCAAGACAGGGAGGATTCAGACGAGATTACTCTACCATAGACCACATCTTCACTTTGAGATTTGTGATTGGCTAGGATCGAGTGAGGGATCGAGTGAGGACACGAAGATTATATTGTTGCTTTGTTCACTTCCGCAAAGCCTTCAATACAGTTCGGAGCGAGAGACTCTTCAGACGTCTACTCAACATCGAGGCTCTAGAGGAGATGGAATGGGGAATCTATGCCCTATATGAGAGAGTATCAGGTAGAGTGAGATGTCTTGGTAGCCTCTCAGAGTCACTTGCTAGCACCATCAGCGTGAAGCAAGGATACCCTCTCTCGTCCACCCTTTTTGAATTGTATATTGATGAGATAGTGGACTTCATATAGGAGGGGGGAGAAGATGGCATTGAGGTAGGAGGGGCCAGGGTCCACATTCTTTTATATGCTGATGATATTTTCTTTGTCCTAGAGTCTACCGAGGGTCTACAACACTACTTACATGACCTAGATGATTTCTGCACACATAGAGGGCTATTAATGAACCTTGGTAAATCTAAGGTTTAGATCTTTCATACATTAGTGCAAGTGAGGTGATAGAGCTCTTTCACAGTAGCATGTGGAATCATCAAGATAGTCGGATCATATGTATGCTTGGGTGTGACACTCACAATAGCCTTGGAGGCTTTCTCCATTTCTCAAGGAGCTCGAGATTGCATCAAATGAGGATATGCAGCATTAGCTTTTCTGGAGAGACAGTGCCACCAGGCCTACTTTTAGGAGCCCTGCACGGGTGGTTCTTTGACACTTTGGTTACTCGAGCACTCATGTATGGAGGAGCCATATGGGGTCCAGGGTTATCTGCATCAACATGAACAGTGGTGGAGAGACCACGCGTTCTTATGATTGCCAGATCCATTCGTAGCAAACCCTCGATACCCATGATATCATTAGAGCAGAGCTTACTGCACCACAAACGCTAGTAGAGGCACTCTTTGAGATAATATGTTTATTACACAGGATCCCTAACACGGATAGAGAGTATATCACCTATCGAGCTTTTCAGGAATCACACAATATGGCCCTGGTAGGAGACACCTCCTCATGGTATGCACAGACACGAGATTGGCTGGCCCACCATGGACTTGACATAGAGAGACTACCACTAGTACCGTATGATTTCCATGCCCCCACCTATTTTCTCTACCACTAGGAGAGGAATAGGATCATCCATCAAGAGATATGGCATACATACATATAGAGGAAATGGGTGAGCCCAAGAGATCCATTGCCATAAAAAATGCTCTACTATCATGATCATTTCCTACAAATTTTAGACCAAGGCTTCATTGAGGCCCCACGCTACATGTAGACATACCTACCACATCACCTCCATGTCATCATTGGGAAGCTTCGAGTTTCATCACATCAGCTCAAGATCGAGAGAGGTTGGGCTAAAGGAGTCCCCCAAGAGGAGATGTGGTGCCCAATATGCCATACAGAGATAGAGAGTTAGAATCACTTGATTACCATATGTCAAGCATATGCAGACCTATGAGCACAATTCCAAATTGAGGAGTCACTCCTATTATGTATGACCATAGGATTCTAGTAGAGGATGTGTCGCTTCATCACCGTAGTATATGAGAGACGAGAGGAGATGCTATAATGCACACATTGGATATGGGTTGGCACCCAATAGACTGTTACTCAGCTCTTTTAGTGAGTTGAGTCACATCAGACAGACCTATCTTCAAGAGGCATAGGGCTCTTGCTCAAGCATGCAACAACAGAGACAGTGCGATGCAGATCACATAAGGTGGGATACGGATGACCATGACTACATCAGGAGGATATCTCATGCATCAAGGTAGCACACGAGCACATGATGGAGCAAAGCTCACGACCACTTGGGCCGCCCTCTTCTAGGACGTACTGCCATGAATTTAGCACATACTCCACCCTCCTCCACCCATCTATAGTAAATAGGGTATACACATTCACCCCTACATAGGTGCCCATGTATTAGGTGGCCATTATCTATGGAGTCAAACCCATGCTCCCCCCATGCAACACTACTTTATCTCCAATACTCCACCATTACGAGGTACACCAGCATTTTGCTTTGTTGTTTCTAGCCTAGACAATTTCTTTTATGTAGTGAGTATTTTTCTTTTCATTGCTATAGAATGATGACCACAATTGTACATGATTTTTTCTCATAGGCCACGTTTTGCCTTTTGGAAGAATTTAATATGACTTTCTTTGTCTCTCTCTCTCTCTCTCTCTCTCTCTCTCTCTTTCTTTATCTCTCTTTGTCTCCATATTTAGCCCAAGAAATGTGTGTATGATTAAGTGCATCATCTATCCTTTTCCTCTCATAAATATTCTTGGCTCTCATGTTGGAGTAGCTAAGTCTTATGCATTGTCCACATGGGCCTGCCTTTTCAATGGCTTTAATGATTTTCTTCCATCACTCTAAATTGAAAAAAAATAAATGAGATTACACATAATTTCTAGTATATGCAATCTTCTATTCCAATACCTTTGCTTCTCATTAAGAGATGCAAGTGTGCTCCTTGTTTATTTGGGGGTATGTGGTGAAGAAATGAGTGAGATATGATCTCCACAAGTTGACAGACTTTCAAGTACTAGGACAGAGAACTCAAAAATGAACAATGTAGATATATGTACTAATGAACACTGTTGTACAATGCCATAGGCATGAATATCATTGCCTAATGGTGTAGAGAGGTGTGGGCTAGAATGTAGGCCTGAGACACACTCAGAAATGATAATGGGAAGCTCGGAAAGTGACTCTTCTACCCGCGAGTTTTTGATGATCACTTTTATAGTAGTTGAGTTCAAAGTTTGAATTTGAATTCAAACTTTTGGCTCTCTATAATCATGCTCCTACGTCCTAGGAGATATTCTCTTAATTGATTGATGCTTTACAACTAATAAAGTCCACGACTCCCTTGAGTAGGTGGTTACAAAGATTCCAAGTCAAATATGACTTTTACAAGAAATGGGTAATTATCTTCAAGCATTGGTTCCCATGCTTCTCCATATGTGTATGGTCTTTATGCCAAATGTGTAGGCTTGTGAATTGCACCAACAGCTCCCCCTCAAGCCAAACATTATGGCTTGGTCTTCATTCTTCAGTCTTCATGTATATCCTGCAATCCAATCATTGATTTGAACCTGCAAAGTTTGGTTCCATCCAATGATTTAGTTAACAAATCTGCACACTGCATGTTGGTTGATACATATGTTAGTTGAATGTCCTTGCTTAATAACTTCTCTCTCACATAATGGTAATGGACCTCTATATGTTTGGTCCTAGCATGATAGATAGGATTAGCTGCAAGGTGAAGTGAGCTTGTATTATCTCCAAATATCAATGGTGAGCTAGTATACAAACCCAATTTTGTATATAATAACTTGATCCATATGGCTTCTTGGGTGGCATTTGCCAATGCTCTATATTTTGCCTCAGTAGAAGATAAAGCAATAGTAGGTTGCTTCTTTGAAGACCATGATATTGGTTTATCACCTGCAAATGAAGTGTATCCTGTAGTGCTCCTCCTATCATCCTTGCATCTTGCCCAATCTGCATCTGAATAGATCTTGATGTCCAAGTCTGAAGTGTAAGGGAAATACAAACCATGATGTTGAGTGCCTTTGAGATACTTTAGAATTCTTTTGGCAGCTTCTAAGTGAGGTACTCTTGGCTTGTGCATAAACTGACTTAGCACACTAACTCCATATGCAATATCTATCCTTGTCAAGGTAGCATAGTTCAAGCTACCCACAATGCTTTGATAACCTGTAATGTCATCAAGTTCATCACCTTCATGTGCACTTAGTTTTAGGTTTACCTCCATTGGAGTGTTTGCAACTTTTGCATCCTGCAAATGAAATTTCTTCAATATATCCTGTATGTATTTTTTCTGAGTAATATAGATTCCAGAGTTAGTATAGACTAACTCAAGTCCAAGAAAGTACTTTAGTAGACCAAGATCACTGATCTTGAACTCCTTCATCATCTGGTTCTTGATTTGTTTGATTCCATTGACATCATTATCTATAAGTATGATATCATCAACATAAACACATAGGTATATTACCTCTGAATTACTTCTCTTAATGAATAGAGAAGTGTCTGCCTTGCTCATGACAAAACCTTATTCTTAAAGGTATGTGGTCAATCTGTCGTTCCATGCCCTAGGTGCCTGCTTCAATCCATACAGAGCTTTATTCAATTTGCACACATATGTTACCTTGTTTGGATCCTCATATCTAGGAGGTTGTGACATATATACCTCCTCTGAAATCCATCCATTCAAAAAAGCATTTTTTACATGTAGCTGATACATGTTCCAATTCTTAGATGCAGCCACACTTACCAACACCCTGATTCTTGGCATCTTGGCTACATGTGAGAATGTTTCTTCATAGTCAATGCCGCAAAACCCTTTGTCACCAATCTAGCTTTGTACGTGTTTATTGACCCATCAGAATTCCTTTTGAGTTTATAGATCCATCTAGATCCAATTACCTTCATGGACTCTTTCATTGGTACTAGTTCCCATGTGTCACTTTCTTTGAGTGCTTCAATCTCCTCATCCATAGCTTCTTTCCATTCTGTCTTGTTCTTTGCTTCTTCATATGATCTTGGTTCTTCAATTGACAAGTCTTTGGCAAGATAAATAGAATGTTTAGTAACAAGAGAGTTGTCATACCCATATCTGATAGGTTTTTTGCTCTCCCTTTGTGATCTTCCGATTGATTGATTTGAAGATTTAGGTATGTCTTCAAGTTTCTTCATCTTGAGTTTGCCTTTGGACTTCCATGCCTTGAATTCTTCAAGATTGATAATGTCTTCATCATCTGAATTGGTGTCTTCATTCTGAGTAGGTTCCTCCTTAGCAAGACTTGGAAATTCTTCCTCCAAGTCATAGGGTAATTTAAACTTCCTACATTCATTCTCATCCCAAGAATCATTTTCATAAAAGACAACATCTCTATTAACCATGAATCCCTTATTTGAAGGCTTGTAGAACCTGTACCCTTTCTGATTTAGATCATATCCAATAAAAATACACTTCTCAGCCTTATCGTCTAGCTTACCTCTTATCTGAGAAGGAATGTGTACATATGCTACACATCCAAATACCCTGCAATGATCAAGTGAGGGTCTCTTACCATGCCATGCTTCATAAGGGGTCATCCCATCAAGGGACTTAGATGGTAACCTGTTTATGAGGTAAGTGGTAGTAGATACACTCTCTACTCATAGGTAGTTAGGTAATTTCTTTTCATTTAATATTGACCTAGTTGTTTCAACATCAACCTATTTCTTCTCTCAGCTACCCCATTCTGTTTAGGAGTATACCTTGTGGTGATTTCTCTCTTGATTCCTCTATTCCGCAAGAATGCTTCAAACTCATTTGAGAAGTACTCACCTCCTCCATATGACCTTAGCCTCTTTAGATTCTTCCCTGTCTGATTCTCAACAAGTGCAAGATACTTTTTAAAACAGTTGAACACTTCATCTTTGTGCTTCATAAAGTACAATACAGTCCACTTGCTATAATCATCAATAAAAGATACATAGTACCTTGATCTTGATATTGAGGGATCTTTGCTTGGTCCCCATACATCTGTATGGACAAGTTCTAGGTAGTCCTCATGCATGTAGCCTTTCCTTGAGAAGGGTAACCTGTGAGACTTTCCAAACTGACAAGCACCACATTTATATATCATGTGTTGTTTGGAAACATTTGGTATTCCAATTACACATTGATCCCTACATATTTGCATTGATCCCTGCATATTTGCTTCAAGGTTCTTTCTCCTACATGCCCTAATCTTTTATGCCAAATGTCAAGCTCTGAAAGTGTTTGATCTTTATAATTGTAAAGTGCAATACTCTTTGTATCTTCTAGCTCAAAAGTAAAAAGTCTACCTGTCTTTTCTCCTTTAGCAATTCTCTTGAACCCCTGCTTGGGATCCTCCATAAATGCTCCATAATGGTTGAATCTAACCTGCAAACCTTTTTCCACAATCTGTCCAACACTCATCAAATTTTTTGTAATGGTTGGTACATATAGTACCCTACTCAACAAGTTCTGATTTCCATCACAAGTCTTAACATTTCCAACTTTAACTACTGAGTGCTTGGTGTCATCACTTGTTTGTACTTGATGCTTACCTGTTGGTTCTTCAAGGTCCGGGAGTAGAGCTACATTGCCAGCCACATGATTTGAACATCCTGAGTCAATGTAGAAGAGATGGTCATCATTTGTACCTGGTTTTGAAGTCATGTTCATAATCAGAAGAGAATCATCTTGCTCTTCTATATAGTTGTTGTAATCCTTTCTAGATTTGAATCCTCCTTGATAGTTTCCATTGTAGTTGTTGTTGTAGTTGTTGTTATATCCTTGATGATGGTTGAATCTGCCTCTTGATTGTGAGTATCCACCTCTTCGATATCCTCTTCCTCTCTGATTCTTGTAGCTCCTGAAACACTCATCTGTAGTATGATTTGATAAACCACAAATGTTGCATGGTGAGGAGTTATAGGATCTCCCCCTACCTTGCTTACCTGCTTTATCCCTTCCTCTTGATGATCTACCTCTCCCTGCATAATTGGCTGGGAGGTAGTGCCTTCATCCTCTATCTTCTTGTTCTTGCCTTTATCTTTAGACTTACTTTTATGAGTACATAGGGCAGAAGAGCTATTACCTTTGGATGAGTCTCCATTCTTGTTGAGCTTGGCTTCATGAGTGAACAATTGCCTCATGAGAGTGGTAAGTTCTAGAATTTGCATGTCCATGTATAGGTCCATGGTAGTGGTGAAGCTTTCCCATTTGTCATCAGCTTTGATCCCATTGATCACTTGCCTTACAATCTGCTCTTCTTCAATCTCTTCTCCTATGCTTGCTAAGTGATCTACTACATCTTTAATCTTAGTCACAAACTCTGAAATAGCCTGCTTAGGTTGCTTCGTTAATGTGGTGAATTCAACCCACAATTGATTTCTTCTGGCCCTTGTGTTGGAAGAAAAATAGGATGACAAAGTTTCCCAAGTTTCTTGGGATGTCTTACAGTTTTTAATGTGGCAAAAGAAAATCAGAGATGGAGTTGAGTAAGTAGGACCATGCATCCTTGACACACCATGTGTTAAGCTTTTCATGTTCTTCCTTTGTTGGTAGTCCTCTCGTTTTGAATGAGGGCAATTCCTCATCTCCTTAGATGTATCCATAAAGACTCCTTCCTTGTAGGTATGTCTTCATCCTTAGAGACCATGCCTCATAATTGTTCCTGTCCAATTTATCAATAAATGAAGGAAAACCATCTCCCATTTTACCTTGACTTTGCTCTGATACCATTGTTGCGAATGATGGATGGACACTTCAAGATGATGAGTAGGTACTGACAAATCTTGCTTTGTACCAGCCCTTTGATGCTTCAGAGTTGATTAGTGGACCCTTTTAGCTTTCCAATGACACCATAAAATGGCCTATGTACTTTGGAAATGATGTATGAAAAGGTCGAATCAAAACAGACAACTTTGAACTTCAAACCTTCAAGAAAACCTTCTATTTTTGTCAATACATCTACTGTATCTTTTGCTCAGTATGACCAACATAATTGGAATCTGAAACATTCCTTTTAGGGGTATCTAATTAGCTTAGCAAGCTAACTATTCCAAGTGGAATTACTTAAAAAGAATAACTATGCTCAGAGAAATCAATTTAGCAAGTAAACCTTTACCCCGATATTTTAGGATTGTTGCAAACTTTGACCAGTGATCACTTCGACAAGCTTTTCTATGAAATGGCTGAATAGAAATCCTTCAAATTTTTACAGCATGTAGAGAACTTTGAGCTCGTTCCAACAAGCTATAGAACTTTGAATTTGGTGAAGAAATGAGTGCGATATGATCTCCACAAGTTGACAGACTTTCAAGTACTATGACATAGAACTCAGAAATGAACAATGTAGATATATGTATTAATGAACATTGTTGTACAATGCCATAGGCATGAATATCATTGCCTAATGGTGTAGACAAGTGTGGGCTAGAGTGTAGGCCTCACACACACTCATAAATAATAATGAGAAGCTCGAAAAGTGACTCTTCTACCTACGAGTTTTTGATGATCACTTTTATAGTAGTTGAGTTCAAAGTTTGAATTTGAATTCAAACTTTTGGCTCTCTATAATCATGCTCCTACATCCTAGGAGATATTCTCTTAATTGATTGATGCTTTACAACTAATAAATTTCATGACTCCCTTGAGTAGGTGGTTACAAAGATTCCAAGTCAAATATGACTTTTACAAGAAATGAATGGGTAATTATCTTCAAGCATTGGTTCCCATGCTTCTCCATATGTGTATGGTCTTTATGCCAAATGTGTAGGCTTGTGAATTGCACCAACATTTGGAACCTCAAGGAAGGTGCGAAGAGACCCATCAATCTATGGTAGAAGGGACAAGTACTCTTGCCTAAGTCTAGGGAAGCATGCCATCACAAGAAACCCGTGTGCTTCCCTCGGAACAAAAGGTAAAGAGGAGGCCACCGATGGATCAAAACGTGAGTCCAAGGGCAAACATAGGCATGACCAGCTTAAGCAGTAATCGGTGAAATAGGGATCATCCTGGTAGTGGCCTCTAAAGACCTAAGCTCAACTTGTTAGAAACTGAGGCCCACAGTCTGAATATCAACTAACGTGCCCACCTTGGCAAGAAAGTTGCTCACAAGAAGTTTCTTGAGCTTTCCATGACTAGGTCATAATCCGATGATCTAGTAGATAACTGTTAATGCTTGGTTTGAGAAAAAACTTGCTTGAATATGATAGGAGAATGGCTTGAATCATGAAATAGAGCGTTTTACTATTTTATTACTAAGTTCTTTTATGTAGGAATTATCTCATTTCCTCAAGATTAGTTAGTTGTTTAGGATTTTACTTGAGATGCAAGTATCTTGAATGAAACCTCAAAGAAACTCTCAAACTTTTTTGAAAAGAAGAAGATTTCAGGGTTTTCATGATTCGTTGGGAGTATGCATGCAAATATGAACTAAACACGTATTATTTTGAGATTCAAAGGTCAATATATCGTTAATTTCAATAACTTGTGTTTGTCTTCAATGATTCACTTAGAAGACTCTTGGCAAGTATACACGAACTCTTGACCATTGATATGGCAAGAGGACTTAACTATGGGAATGTAGCTTGGTTTTCTTACTTGTACTCACTTTTTAATAAGAAAGGCAATTTCGATACTTAATGTAACCTTTACTTTATGTGTTTGATCCCTTAGGCTTTGGGAAGAAATTTACCACTTATTTGAGTTCCAAGTTATAGATACCATGATTTTCCAAATAACTAGCTTCAATTCTCCCTCATTATCATGCTTTAACTGTTTTTATATATGCCAACATCTTAGAGAAATACATTCACTTATTTACTTTTCCTATACTTACTATACTTACCAAATAATAGTGCCTTTTATCATGCAACTGCATGTACTTTCATGCAAACACGTAAGTTTACATGGCACAAATGCTTCAAGCATTTCCTTGTTCCAAGAATACTTGTCATGCATGACTAATAGATGTACTCAATATTGCACCCTCAAGTGACCACAAAGTATTTGTGGTTCTCTAAGTTGTAAGGCCTGTGATTCTCCAAGTTGTAAGGCCTCCATTATGAGGAGAAGCCATTCTATGAGTCCCACACTTGTGGAGCCTAACTTCCAAGTTAGATGACGTCTATGTGTGAATGTTGATGGTTGAAGATGATTTTTGTGAGCCTATCCAGTAAGTTAGGCAGGATATAAACTTCTAGGCAATTGGCTTGCCATTCAAGGCAAAAATAAAGGCCTTGTGGTATTGCAAGGTTTCCCCATAGCACCTTAATCGAGGGAGTGTAGAGGGGGGCCTTCCCCTTCTACGGGGTCCAATAGGCCTATCCCCTCGGTTCATAGGGCCAAGTCGGTAGGACTTTTGATCCTCAAGATATTATTGAATTCTATATTTTTCCATCTATTTTATATCTCCTGACTACATTTATCTATACCAAATCCCCTCCTTAAAGCTATATAAGCATGGCTCATGTTTAACTCTACATAGCATTGCGCACTAGTAAAGGCCTTCATCTAGAGTTTTCCTAGATTGTAATCTAAGCTCCACATTTGGAGTGCATGGATGGGAAACATCATCATTGTAGATGCATTACTCTTGGAAATTCGAGAGCTTGAGTTTTGTATCTCTCAATTTTCATCTCTCTTTGTCTACATTTTCTCTCAACTCTTCCTACTAGGCTATTTCACTCTCTTGTTGTTTCCTTACATAGTATTAGAGCTCAAGAGACTCTGAATGGTGCATAAGAAAAATCACAGAGTTTGTAGAGATTTGAACAACAAAATAGAAGATTTCAAGATGTGCCTCATTATCTAGAATTGGGAATCAAGTTGGTTAGTCAATTGGAGTAGGTGGAGAAAAGGTAGGATTAGCAATGATGTGAGTCATCCCAACATTGTGGATATGACCACCAACCTTCATGGAAGGTAGACTTGATGGTGCAAATTAAACCTTGTGAAAGTTTAAAATCACTTCTATCCTTCATTCATATTAGCTTTTGGGGAATGTTCTTGTCACTCTAGCACAATGGTGAGTACCAACGTGAGAAGATTCACCTCATAATTGTCAATCCGTGGAGACGTGAGGACTAGTATGAAGACTATGAGCAAGTGAAGGCACAAGTGTGTGAGTGAGAAGCACACAAGCATGCACACACATACACACACACGCGCACACAAGGCAAGAACAAGGAGAGGAACAATGGAGTCCTTTGCATTAGTCAAAAAGTCTCTTACATAAGCTCAATTCACAAACAATCTAACCTCAAAAATGAGCTCTCTAGCTCTTTTTATAGTTTTCTAACTAGCTTTGGTCTTGTCCAGACCTAGTGTCCGGCCTAGTTAAAAATTAGGTTCTAGAACCTATTTGAGGGCTCAAACAGAGTCTAAAAATTACGAAAATTGATATGTAGCTAGTTCTAATACTCCTCAAGCTCGAGGACTCCTCGGCTTGCACAAAATGGAGTCTATTCTACCAAAAATGGAATTTACAATGTTTGTGTAGTGATTAAAATCACTTGAGTTGTAAATGGTCCATGGAAAAAATGATTGGGCCTTGTTGCCGTATTGTGCATGACTCCTCCGTTGCGCTAGTATGCTCTTCATCTGACTTGTATGCCAACACGCCCCCCTTCCTAGCGTCTGTCGCCCCTGACAGACCTCTCTTCTATCGGGTGGTCGATATAGTATTGGATGACATTGGTGGCAAGTTCGTATTCTCCGATCCTTAAGCCTCTCGCTAGATCAGCTTCCAATGCATCCCAATTTATTGCGTCAGGGACCTCTGGTTGGGGTGTGGTGTAGTACTCAGAGTACATTGCTTGTTCACAAGCAAAGAGATGGAGCAGGTGTGTTGGCTTCAGTGCGAAAATCTCCGAGTGATACTCCCAGAAACCTGATCTGAACATTTCTTCGAAGGTCTGTTTGTAACATGCAGGGAGGTATTTGATGCGTGCATGCCAGGCATAAGCCACACGAATACTGGGGGTGGTGCTCATGTCATACACCAAATCATAATTTCCATTGGTAAACCCTGGGAGACGTACCTGTGGTGCGGCTGCATTTCTAAAAGTTTTCAGGACTACCTGCATCATATCTAAAATTTTAAGCATCATCTGAGCTGCTACATCTGGCATGGGCTTCAATCGCGGCATCCAATGGCGAATTGTTCCCATCATGTATGCTACCGATGGTGGTCCCTGTGGTGGCGCAATGTACGGGTAGTTTAGCCATTCCTTGCATTGCGCGTTGTTCTGCACTTTGATATTGAATGCCTTCCAAGACCTGCGGCGTGGAACTGGACCGTAGCATGGATTCTATAGGAGATGTAAAGGCGCGTTGTTCCATGTGCGTAGCATTTCTGGATATGTCTCTAGAAGTTTCTGCCACCAGGTGGGTTGACGAATTTTGCCTTTTTGCGCCTCTGGAGGAAGGTCTTAGGGTTGAAATTGGGTAGCAAAGGTAAGAATCTGACCCGTGACTCTCTGTATTTCTGCATTATAATTAGCCAGGATAATATAATAAGGCCTGTATTGGAGTTAGGATGAGAGGATAAGGTGTCTCGATGACAGGTTCTTGAAGTAAGCAGATTGTAGCACAGTTTCCTCTATGACCCTCATGGCCTGATTTTGCACTACTGTGCGCTCTTCGTGAGAACTCCAGATTTCCTCCACTTGACGTAGCCATGGAGGCCGTGGTGCCTCGAATGTGTCCTGAGCTTCTTCCGTTTGTTGGCCTCCTGGGAAGGGTTGTGGGGCGTATTCTTCTTCAAATGTCTGTTCCACAGGAATTTGTACTACTTCTTCGTCGGTGGGAGCCTCAGGAGGGGAAGGTGGTCTCTCATATTGTAGTAGACGTGCTTGCAATTCGGTGACCTGTTTCTGGAGATCCTTTAAGGCCTCTGAGTCTGTGAGAAGTGAAGCCGCGGAGGAGGTGGTTTGAGAGGCTGCTGTTGTTTCTTTTTGGTGTTTCTGCTTCTGTTGACCTAGTTCCTCTGATTGCAGGTCATGTGCTTCAAGCAGCATGGCATAGTCTTCCAATATGATCTTGATATTGTCGGGGGTCACTGCTTGAAACTTTGATGGGCTGGTGGGTGCCCCCGGTGTGCTTTCGATAGCTGCTTCTAGGTTCTCCTGATTTTGTAATTGCACGCGTCGATTCTCTTCATGAGCGGCAGCAAGATGTCGCTTGAGTAGGGCCATATTTTGCTGAAGCTTTGAATTGCGTTCCAGCTGTGTCCGTAGATGACCTTCTACCACTTGTATTGCTTCCTGATCTGTGTTCTGTAACTGTACCTCCAATATGCTATGAGCCTCTTGGAGAGTTTGGAATTGTGTGTGGAGGCGAGCATTTTCCTCTACTAGTGCAGCAAGTCTGTGTTGTAGTGTCTCCAAGTGCTCTTGCAGGCGTTCATTCTGTTGCTGGAGCTGATTGTAATCTGTCCTTAAGTTTGATATACAAGCTAGCATGGTGTCCAATGCATTTCCTATAGATGAGGGGGTGGTGTTTACAATGGAAGATGCATGGGAAGGGAATTGGGGAACGGGAAGAGTGAATGATGTGTCTATTGAAGACGTGTGTGTGGGTGAAATTGGTGGAGGGGGAATGGGAGGAGGTGGAAGCGTGGGGGGAGGGGGAGGTGTCGTGGGTGGTGAAATGTCCATACTTTCAGGAGTGGGTGCGAGTGTGGGGTCTACCATATACATTGGAATGGTAGGTGGTGTGTGTGTGAAAGTGGTGAATAGATGAGAAGTGGGGTGGGGAGCTGAAAATAAAGGGAATGGTTGAGACCTGGGTTGAAAAGTTCTAGCAAGGAAGTTATGGAGGGATTGGAGAAGTGGAGAGATGGAGGTCGGGGGTTGAGGTTGTAGAATTGAGGAGGGCATGAAGGGTTGCGTGGTAGCAGGGAAACCCATGAATATGGATCTAGGGTCAGGATGACCTATGGCTGAGGGCATGGGGGATGGTTGTCCTAGGGCAGGCTCTATGAGCGATTCGGTGGATTGCTTCATAGATTGGGGGTTGCTTCATAGATTGGGTTATCAGAGGTGGAGAATAGGGTTGAACTAGAGATGGGAGTACGGAAGATGAAGGTTGGTTCGGTGGGTTGAGTGGTCGAGGTGATTTCCACGGTTTCTGCTCTAGGAGGCGATGGTGGGGGTGTGGGTGGTAGTGGCTCGGTGGATTCCTCATGGGTGACTGGGTGCTCTTGGCTAGCAGTTTCTGTTGCTTGGGAGGTTGTCCTGATGGGTTCGGATGTAATAATTGGCCCTTCTGCCGTTGTAATGGGGATCTGGATATTCTTACCTGAGCGTGGTCGTGTCTCGAATCTTCGTGGATCATATTGAACTGGAGACCTCCTAATGGCGGTCCGCACTGCTTCTACTACCCCATATGTTTCTGCCATCAATAAGAGACCTTCACTATATTCTGAGTCAACTCCTGCTTCTTCCAACAGCTGAGTCATGAGTACTCTACTGCTCTGTTCGGTGAGCAGTTGTTGCGATCGCACTCGTTCCATAATTTGATACAGCCTTCGGAGTTCCGCTGTATAGGCTGGGGCTTCACTGGTCTCCTCTTCATATGCTCCTTCTTCTTCTAGGTGTCCTTGTTGTTGACCTTGCTAGGTGTCACTCCAATGTACATGCCGGTCGTCTGTAGATTTTCTTCTTCTTTGTGAAGATGTGCCTTGTTCTTCTGCATCTGAATAATACTCTACATCAGAGAGTTGTGTACTTTGTAAGAATGCTTCGAAGTCCTGAGGATCCATTCCTTCAGCATCTCCAGTTGTAGCAAATTCAAATTCAGATGGAGCAAGAGGAGCTGAAGGGGTAGCTTGTGTCATAGTTTGAGATCCAGACCTGAGTATCCTAATGGTAAAGGGAGGTACAGTGGTCTCCCTTCGTGGCGATACTTCAGGAGTAGTCAGAACTTCCCTTGTTTGGACACAAGGGATTGCACCCCTCATGCGCTTGGATTGATGTGTGGACGTCTTGAGCTTCTTAAACATTTGTAATTGTGCCCAAGTTAAGACACGTTCAATGGGAACATCGTATGCTAGGCACCGGTAAATAATGCGTGTGATTGCACAGCAACCGTTCACCACTAATTTCCTAGAAGACCTTTTATTTGCTTCATACAATTGATCTATAATCCATACCAGCAGCTTAATTGGTAACGCACCTGCCTCCGCTAAGTAGAGAGCGAACCAGATTTGTGTGGTTGTGTGAAGCGGTCTTGGCCGGGGAAAGCAAAATGTTGCATGCACATACGAAGAGGGATGGACACGTTTGGTGTGAGTGCTGCCATGTCTTTAAGCTTCAATAGTTTCCTATCCTTCATGTTAGTAGGAACAAGAGCATCCTTCTCAGAAGGTACATGTGTGCCGTGCATATTCAAAGCAGCGCTCACCAACTCCACAGTAAGTTCAAACCTCTTTAACTTGTTGTTGCCCAGCAAGGAAGGAAGAACAAATGATCCTGGTTTGTCCTTTTCTTCAGTAGCTTGTAATGTGGAGACCAAATAATAGCATCGGAGGAGATCCGGTTTAGGTAGTGGTGCTTCAAAGCATTCTGCTAGCCCTGCACGTTGCCATATGGTCTGGAGATCCTCGATGTTCTGTAGAGTCTCAAACTCCTTGGAGAAAAATTGGAATCGAACCCATGATCTGTCATACTCGCACTTAGACTCCCATATATACTTGGCCTCTCCTAATGGACCTGGCATGCCATTGAACCAATGAGAATTGGCATGGACTCTTTCTGTGATCCCTGTGGGTGGATCCGGTATCGGGATCTGCTGAAGGTGTTGCAGCTCCACAGGTCGTTCAGTTGGTGGCACATCCACAGGTAGACTATCCACATCGATTCCTACAGTAAGTATTCCTACTTGTGAGCTCGGACCTGTCGCTTCTGCCATGTTACTTCTTGCCTCCTGATTCTGTGAGAATATAGAAACATGTGTTAACATTGTAAAGGACAAGTTAGAACCGTTTTTGTCCCCATTACAACATTATCATGAGGTTCGGGAGAGATTAGTAGGTTACTAAGTGCTCGGTGCTTGTGTGTGTAGTTAGGAATTGGTTGGACCTAAGAACTAAGTGGAATGATGTAGTGTGAGAGTGACGTAGTTAGTAGGTGGGCATGGATTTACAACTGGGGTCCGGGGGTTTATTACAAGTTTTAGGTTGCCAAATGCAGTGGATGGGCTTTGATCTTGATTTTGTGGAGACTCTGAAAAGTTTGATAGGGGTATCTGCTTGAAGATGAGGCTTTTTAGGGACCCATTTACAAGTGATTCTACTAGTGCTCATGGAAGAATATGTGTCCGTGCGTGATGCATAAGACTGGGCCTCAGATGTTCGAGTGAGTAAAACATGTTGTACCAGTTGCGGCCTAGGTGTAGCTATTTGAGCCCGCAAGCAAGCCTTAGGTACCCAGATTTGTCGTGATTGTGGGCTGGCCTTCATTGACTTCTTGGGTACCCAAATAGACTTCACCTTCGCAGAAGAATTAATGAAGGACTTCTCATTAGTCTCATGTTGTTGACTACTAATAAGAGGTTTTGGCCGGGGGGTCGGCCTGGTCTGAACAGGGTATTCGCCTTTTCGCCTCCATACTTGCTTCCATGGCTGAAACAATCTGCTCTCCTCCTTTTTTTGGCATTTAGTATCGGTAGTGTTCTGCTTCTTCTGTATTTGATCTGCTGTGGGTTGTTGCAACCTTCTGGTCTTTGGAAAAGAAGGCGTTCCGTCCTCTCCCTGGCTCCGTTGTTGAGATTAGCCTCTTTCTGCATCATACAGTTTTGGACAAAAATAGCATTGTCAACTTCATGTGCGCCCCTGGAAGGACCAGGAGTTTGTGCCTTGCCTAGTTCCTTGAGTGCCTCATTTTCCAATTCAACTGTAATTCGGCTATGATCTACCCATACCTGAAGAAGTCCACTTCTTAGGTTGAGGTTGACTGCATGATCATAGATCCAGTCCTGACCCAAGACAAGAGGCTCAGTGAGGTTCTCATCTTGACACACTAGTACTTTGACTGTCATCACTTCGTCTTGAATGGAGATGGGAAGATCCACCTCGCCCATGCAAGGAGTTTCCACACCTCCCAATCCTATGAGATATGCTTCTATAGGATCGACATTTAATTTCAATTCTTGACAGTAGGACAACTTGACAGCACTAGTGGATGCACCTGAGTCAATCAAAGCTCTTACAATCTTTGCACCCTTTCCTTGTCCTACTCCTAGGGTTACAAAAGGCCGTCGGTCGATTATTCTATGGGAATGCCCACCTGAAGTCTCGCACATGGCCATAGGATAGCCTACAGATTCTTGAGTGTCAAGCATAGGCGGGTCTCTACCTTGTCTCCTCAATTTCATTCGTCGGATGCGTTCTAAAGCTTCTGCCTGTGCTTCTTCTCTAATTCGTTTCTCTTCTTCTTTACGTTTCTTGACAGTGTTGAGTCGATTTAGCATCTCTTCAGTAAGGGGTTCCTGATCTAACTTGACTCTGCATCCACTTATGTAACTTGGTAGAATATCGCCCTCTTAAGTGGCTAGTTGAACTGCGCCACTTGTGGAGATTCTATTGATAAGCATTGGCCCGTAACCTCTTTTCTCTAATTTCCGTGCATGCTGCTTCAATGTGTAGACTAGGACTAGGTCGCTTGCTTTCAAGCCTTTATCCTTCACATGTGTATCAAAATATGCCTTTTGCCTCTTCTTTGCTGCATAGATTCCTGCTGCAGCTCTCAATCGTGTTTCGCCTAGACGTTCAAGATCAAAGATTCGAGAGGAGAGTTCATGGCCTGTCCAGTCATGCTCTTGTGCTACCTTCAATGTAGGTATCAAAAAGTCCAGGGGCAGCACAACATTTTGGCCAAATACCATCTAAAAGGGGGTGGCTTGGAGTATCGTTTTATAGGCAACCCGGTATGCCCAAACAGCATGGTGTAGCTGTTTGTCCCAATGAGAGCGTTTATTGTTCACTAGTTTAGTCAGCACATTGCATAAGATCTTATTAGTGCTCTCAGCCTGGCCATTAGCTTGTGGATGATAGGGGGCCGATTTCTTATGTATCACCAAGAATTCTTGGAGAAGGTTTTCTATGACTTCAAGAAGTGTGTGCCTCTATCACTCACCAACTCTATTGGCAATCCGTACCTCGTGAATACATTTTCAAATAAGAACTTTGCTGTTGTTTGAGCATCATTTTTTGTAGTAGCTTTCGCTTCTACCCACTTGGTTAGATAGTCTGTGGCCAGAATGATATATTCAGCATGTGAACCCTTAGCTGGGGGATTGATAGGACCAACAAAGTCTATTCCCCATTTAGAGAACGCACGTCCGCCCATCATAGGCTTCAGTGGCATCTCATCCTTGCGTATAGGGTACTGAGTTCTCTGACAAACATCACACCGTTTCACATAGGTATGTGCATCCATGTGAAGGGTTGGCCACCAAAAGCCTGCAAATAGTATTGCCTTGATTACCCGATCTGGTCCAAAGTGTCCCCCTGCTACACCTTGGTGAGCAGTATCCAAGATTTTGAGATATTCACTCTCATGGACACATAGTCTCAGGTAACCATCTTTACCACGCTTGTATAGATTGTCACCAACGAGTGAATAATCCTGGGCTTCTTGTTCTCAACTCCTTTGCCTAGCTAGAGTCATGTCTGGAGGGAATGTTCTTGTCCTTAAGAAGGATACTAGAGGTTCACTCCAATCTGGCACTATGGACACTTGATAAAGAGTGGCATGTTCCACAGGTGGTTTAGTGCAGCAGATTGGGCATTCCTTGCACAACTTTTGGACATCAGCCTCCATAGTCGGCCAATGCACTCCGAGTCTCCTTAGTGTCTGTAAGGTTTGTTGCTTTGAGTAGTGTTGCTCTAATGCACCTACATGTGCTAAGTGCAACCATTTAGTGTACTCATCCTCTTCTACACAACAAGCC
Organism: Ceratopteris richardii; assembly: GCA_020310875.1. Lineage (NCBI taxonomy): Eukaryota > Viridiplantae > Streptophyta > Polypodiopsida > Polypodiales > Pteridaceae > Ceratopteris > Ceratopteris richardii. Next base: position 122,212,771 of record CM035413.1, read on the forward strand.
AAGATCCCTTGGTCTGTGTGCTTGTACATACTTCCTGCCATGATGTGATACTTTTGGGCTTTTACTACCTCTCTATCCTGCGTGTTTATTACTGGGTGGTTAGGTCCGTATGTCAACACTGGTACCAATGGCTTAGCCCACTGCGGCACCACTTCCATAAACAAGTAAGCATCAGGAAGGTCATCTGACACTCCTTGTGGGGCTTCTCCCGATGTGAGCCTAGAAAGGTGATCTGCTCTCAAATGAGTCTTCCCTTTCCTTACCATAACCTCAAAATCATATTCCATTAGCAAGAGAAACCATCTTACTAATCTTCCTGTATTGCATGGCTTGTTTACGAGGTATAGAAATGCCTGATGATCAGTAAAAAATTTAAACTTATTTGCAAGCAAATAATGTCTAAACTTTTTAACCGCATATACCATGCCTAATCCTTCTCTCTCCGTAGTGGTATAATTTCGTTCAGCTTCGTTCAATTGTCTACTGGCATAGGCAATTGGGAGATCCATATTACCTTCATTAGTAGGTTGTGCAAGCACACACCCAATAGCATAATTGGATGCATCCACGTGAACATGGAATGGCTTATTCCAATCTGGTGTGGTTAAGATTGGTGCTGAACATAATCTTCGTTTAAGCTCCTGGAAGGAATTCTCACATTCCTCAGTCCACTCAAAGTTTGTCAGGAGTCCGTATAGAGGCTTTGCAATGATGGCATACATGTGTATAAATCGTCGGTAATAACCACAATGCCCCATGAAAGCTTGTACTTCCTTGACATTCTTTGGCCTAGGTAACTCGGCTATGGCTCTCACTTTCTCTTCATCAGTGGATATGCCATTCTTTGACACTATGTGTCCTAGAATCTTGCCTTGCCTGACCATAAAAACGCACTTTTCTGGGTTCAGGCAGACTTGATATTCTCTACATTTGTCAAAGATTTGTCTGAGTTCAGGAATATGGGTTTGTCTAATGTTGGAATGAGCACAAAGATCATCAACATAGACTTCTAGATTCTTCCTCAGGAACTCCTTAAATACATGGCACATTAGTCTCTGGAAGGTTGCAGGAGCATTGGTAAGCCCAAATGGCATTACACGAAAGGCAAATATACCCCACTCTGTGGCAAAAGCTGTCTTATGCTGATCTTCTGGAGCTATGGCTACTTGATTGTAGCCCGAAAATCCATCGAGGAAGCTGTACACTTCCTTGCCTGCTACTCTTTCTAAGAGATGCTCTGTGATAGGAAGCGAATAGTTATCTCCAATTGTGGCTGCATTAACCTTCTTCAAGTTAATGCATACACGTAATTTACCATTCTTTTTGGGCACCACAACAATGGGGGATACCTATTCAGTGTGCTCAATTTCATAGATAAATCTAGCTTCAACCAGTCTATCTATCTCCTCTTTGATCTTGGCAGCGTAATTATCATTGTATGTATATGGCTTTTGCTTTGAGGGTCTGGCCTCTGTAGTCATGGGAATCGTATGTGAGCATATGTCCGGGTCCACTCCTTTCAAATCCTTGTAACTCCAAGCAAATACATCTCTGTATTCTCTTATCAAGGCTTCAGCTCATGCTCTTCTTCCTCAGTGAGGTCATGTCCTATGTAAGTGCACCTCTCTTCTCCTTCTTCTATGGCTACCACTATTTTCTTGGTGGTTTCTTTGTTATCATAGGCCTCTCCCGATTGCGCCTCTCGTTTAGGCATTCTAATCATGACTCTCCTGTCATCTATCTCATACTTCTTAAAATTTTCCGGGACCTCAAACAAAGATTCTTCCTCTTCTGGTGTGAATTCTCTCTTCTTTCTTTTCTTTCCTTCTTCCTTATGGGTTACATGTGTGGCTAGCCTTACATCCTTTGTAAGCTCTCCGTGCTTCTAGGGTTGAAATTCTACTTCATAGAAGTATTCCTCATCTGATGCAAAAGGTGGGTCCATAATGATTGACTCTAGATCGGAGTCGCTCGCATCCTCAAATGCATCAGGGCTAGGTTCACACTCTTCTAAAACTGCCTCTCCCATGATCGGCTCTATGGAGAAGACTGAAATGTCATAGCCATCCTCATCACAGTGAGGTGTCCATTGTTCTTCATTGATGGCTACATCCATGGTTGCTTGAATTTCTGCCCAGCCGTGAGGTTCGAATTCTTTGTCTGGAAAAACTACAGGTGCATAGGCTGGGTCTTGGATTGATCTATGGGTTTCTTTTGCACCTATCTCCCTGGCTTTTTCTCTCTTCTCTTCTTCTACTGCTACCTTACACATCCATAAGTGAGTGTCTTCATGCATCCATGAGGATCCTGATCCTAGGGAATGCACCGATTCCGTATCATCTTTGGCTCTATGGATGGAGTTCCATTGGATAGGAGGGACATCTCTATGAGAGTAATCCTTGAGATTGACTTTGGTTGTAACACCTAAGTGCTGCAAATACAAGGAATTGGTTCCCCAATCCTGTACCACTTGCAACTGCCGCATAAATGGTCTTCCCAAAATCATCTCATAGGCTTGTTTTTTGCTTAAGTCACAGATAGCAAATGTGTGCTCAAACTCTACACCACAAGTAGTGAGAGTTATCCCCTCGAGTAGTCCTAAGGGTCTTTCTATGTGCCCGTCAGCCATCTGCAATTTCATTCTCGTTGGCCTGAGAGCTGGCTTGCCCCATCGTTTCCATAAGGAAGTGGTAACAATTGCAACTCCTGCACCTGAGTCCAAGATGGCCTTGGTTGTGTATCCCTGATGAGTGATGGGGAGATAGGTGTTTCCCTCTTGGCCCTCACTCATGTCTCCTATCTTGTCTAAGGGTATTTCTGGCACTGTTCTCTGGGATCCTACCTGGGAACGAGGTTTTGCTATCTCGGGCACTTGATTGGCTACATGTTTCCACACTTCTGGTCTAACCTTAAGCAGCTCTTCCAAAGTGAGATTGCACTACACTTTGGTGTTCTTCACTACCTCTGTGTTCCTAGGTATGACTGAATCTTCGTTTCTTACCATGACTGTAGGTGCTCTCATACAGGTGGACTTTGCTTCCCATGGGCCTGTGAAATGGGGTAGTTCTTGTAAAGAATTAGACTCGAAGTCTAATCTTTCTTGAGATTGGGCACTCTCTTGCTCTCCATAAAGGGAAGGAAGGTCTTGTGGGAATTGATCGTGTGTGTCATCCACAAGTTCAATGGGAGGAGGAACTTCACTTTCTTTAGCCCATTTCTCTTCTTGAATCTCTCGCAAGAATTCTGGTGTGTATTGATTCATAGAAGAAGAGGTGTCTGGCTCCGTAGAGTTAGGCACGTAGGCCTCAGGCACATAGGCTTTCTGGGTAGGAAGACCTGCTCTTTCACTAGCCTTGTCATGGTGTTGAGGGGCGGGCTCCTTTTGTGATCGTGCAATTAGATTCTCTATTCTTTCTAGGGAGGGGGGGTTGTCTGGTTCAGTGGAATTGGGCACATAAGCTTTCGGTGGGGGATGGGTCATGTTTTTGCTTGCTTTATCTCTTTCTTGATTTTTTTCTTCCTTGGCAGATCTTGCAATTATGCCCTCTAACTTCTCTAGAAGTCCATCCAAGTGTAATTGCGTCTTGGCTGAGCCCGAGTAATTGAAAAGGCGACTAGCTTCAAACATAGTCTGAGCCAATGCGACCATTTTGGCGCAAAGCTTGGTTCTTTCTATCTCTAGGTTAGCTCTGGGGTAGCACTTGTCATGATCCGTTACATTTGGCCCTTCTTGGATTCTGGCCTGATATGCTTTAAGCATCATGTCTATGTCTTCAGGAGTGGGATCAGCTAATACTGATCCTGCTCGGGGTGGTGGGTGGGTTACGTGGGGTGTATTAGAGGGTGGGGAGATGGAGGGTGATGGGGATTGTAGCGGTGGGAATGTGTGAGAGTGCGGTTGAGATGTGATCTCTATGATTTTGGCCTTGGTTTCTCGTAGACTTTCCTCAAGTTCACTCATCTTCTTTGCCCATTGCCTTTTCATACGTTCACGGCTATCTCTCCAAGCTCTTGTTCTCTTCTTATTTTGGCTCTCAGTATCGCCAGCGTCTGGGCTCTTTTCCTGGCTTACCCCTTGGTCTTGCTGCAATGCTTGAGCTCTAGTGATTACCTGCACTGGTGCAGTGGAAGTGACACTTCTTGTGGAGTTGACCACTAACCCAATAACATTAATCGGAGTGATTTTTGGCATATTGTTGGGATTCTTGGGACAATCTCGTAAGAGATGTTCCTTTCCGCACTCCTGGCAAAAGCCTTGGATCGTCACTGATTGGGGTTGTGTAGGTGCAGGCATGGGGCAATCACGTATGAGGTGATCACCCTGGCATCTGAAGCAAGGTCCTCTAAGAAAAGGGGGTCGTATCTGCCTAGGTTGAGGTCTAGAGTTGGGGTTTGTGTACATGACATTAGCATATTCAGGCTCCCAAATAGGTTCACTCGGTTCCTCACTGTAGTAAGACTCACCATGTTCAGGAGACTGCATGTAGTAAGCCTGGGGACTATCAACATGTGTAGAATCAAAGCTATGGTCACTGGGATCACTTTCTGAGATTAATGGTGTTACTGGGACTATCGCTCTATTCAGGTTTTCTTCTACAGCAGCATACTTGACCCGAATCACATTAGTAGGAGCAGGTGGTTGCTGTGCTAGCACTGGCTGGGGTCTCAGTTGCCCTTGATAAGGTGGCTGATAAGTTTGCTGTGGTCTGTTGTATTGTTGTGGTGGGTACTGATTCTGGTATCTACCCTGTTGTGGATATGGCTGAGGGTAATTTTGCCTAACAGTTTGTTTGTTATATGGGCAGTCTTGTGCAGTGTGGTTGGTTTACCTGCGCTCTATGGTGCAGTACTGGCTACTAGGATTCACCTGGGGTTGGGCCATAATGGGACATGCATTTGCCATATGGTCACCGCCACAAGTGTAACACCGCTTAACTAGGGCAAATCTCGGAATTTGTTTGCTAGAGACACCTAGTTTATGAGCTACCTTCTCTGCAAGTTCCTCAATGGATGTGGATTGACCAGATGTGAGGCTACTAGAGCTATCAGAATCCTTATAGATTTTTGATAGTTCTAATTCCTCACCTAGATTGTCCTCAATGTCTATGCACATGCGCACGCACTCTTCTATCGTTCTGGGGTCCTTCAGATACACATATGACCTGAGCTTGGTGCTCAACAATCCATCTAAGAACAACGCCACTTGTTTGGCTGGTGTGGGTAACTCCGGCATCGGGCACCTCTCCAGGTACTGCCTAAATCTTCTTCCAGCTAGTCTGACCGTCTCTTGAGGTGTTTGTTTGAAGCTATGAATTAGTGAGGAAGTGTTGTGCCTGATTCCACTCTTAGAAAACTCAATGATAAATGCCTCTAAGAGCTGGTCTATGTTTCTGAAATGCCTCTCGTTCAGTGGTTGAAACCACGTAAGGGCAATGTTCCTAAGGGTTAGACCAAAAGCATTATATTGTGTGAATAGGTCCTCTAGCTGTTCAGCTTTCAAGACTTGCCTAAACTCTGCCACATGGTCATAAGGGTCACCCGTGCCATCGAAGTAATTCTTCGATCTTGGTTGGGGGAAGATAAATTCTCCTTTCCAAGTGTAAGCATGCCTATCATTTTCTGTAACCCCAAAGATCCTCTCTAAAGAGTGATCTAAGTAGGTCACTCTTCCTGGAATATCACGATCTTTGAACTCATATATCATGATTGTTCCTACCTCACTCGGTTGACTAGGTCTATATCTCCAAAAGGCTTCATCCGTCTCTCGGTTCAAGAGGAGATCTATGCTCTTATTATCTTGGGGAATCCACTCTGGTGTGATAATCCTCGTGAGAACAGATTTGCCTCGGGGGGTTCTAGGTTCTTCGCCCATGTTTCCTTGCTCTAGGTCACCTAAGTCCGTTTTCTGGACCACATTCCCAAATTCATCTGTCCTATCGGGATGACTGGTGACTACATATATTGTCCCTTCCTTGTCCAAGTATGCTCCATTTTCAAACTTGACAGTTGGGCGCTCTAGTCCAATGGATTGGTCAGGGTTTTTAATCTGGACCACCGCTCTTCCTAGGCCATCCTCATAGATGCTAGCACCTAATCGGTTGGTCCTAAGGTACTCGAGTTGCATCTTGTAAGGGCCTTCCACCCTATGTAAATATGGCAGCCCAGAACTTCCTGTAGGTCTCTCCATACCGTGGGACATCTCAGACTCGCTAGTCTCAGAACTAGGGTAATACGAATGATGGCTCAACTGCTGGGCCCAAGACCTTGCAGTATGATTGACACTAGCCTCTGAAGATCTAAGACTTTGTTTGTCTCTCCCTAGGTGTCTACCTGACCTAAGGTTCATATGCCCTTTGTACGTTGTTGATTCTTTGGTACCAGTCACTTGTTCCTTTTAAGTTCCTTTGGATGTGTTTTCTTGTTTTTAGTTAAGCGTCATCAGGAGCACTTTCGTGGGTCGTACTTGATGTTCTGCGTCCGCTTAGTTTAAGTTCTTTTCCTTTAAGTTATCCCTTGACTACAATTTTGCCTACCCTTGCACTTGAGAAATTAAGGGCTCTTCAAACTTGAGTGTTCCTATCGTACCCCTAGTCAATCAGAACAACTACTCGCACTTAGCCTATGCTAAGAATAGACTGAGGGGGTTAAGTGATGTTCCAACCTCAAGTCGCTCCTCCTGGCGATGCTGGTCTACCCAGGAAACACGTTCCAGAGCTTGTTCTCCTTGGCACTTACTTTGCTTTCTCCAAGAGCTCTCGATGATCCTGTAAGAATCCCAAGTTTAGCTTCAAGTTGATCCTTCAATTGACAGACAATTTATTTCAGACACTTTTTTAATGACCCTTGTTCCCCCTTTTGTATTGCTAAAAATTTCCTCTAGAGCTCCCTTGGTGTTCCTACCCCTCAGTGTGTCAACTTCCCAAATATCCTATCTGAAAATCAACGCATTATTCTTATAAAAAACAGTTGAGGGCGTGTAGTATATGCCACGAGCTTTCCGACAAGCCCTAGAGCTCAAAAAATGGATTTCGTATGAAAAAGTTCTGGCCGTTCAAGGTTTAGGGGGTTAACCAGACAAACAGAACCTTTCAGGAGTTTTAATGCATTTTTCTAAGGCCTTTGCAAGTGTGTGAGTATTTGAGAGTGCAAATATGCCCAAAATTTAGCCTAAATTTCCAAAAAATTTACCCCTTAATTTTTGCTGAAAATGTTTGTCTATCGCGATAGACGGTGTCTGTCGCGATAGACACAAACTATCGTGGGGGGCTGTCTGTCGCGATAGAGTGGTCTGTCGCGATAGACGGTGTCTGTCGCGATAGAGTGGTCTGTGGCGATAGAGTGGTCTGTCGCGATAGACAGTGTCTGTCGCGATAGATGGTGTCTGTTGCGATAGAGTGGTCCGTCGCGATAGACGGTGTCTGTCGCGATAGAGTGGTCTGTCGCGATAGACGGTGTCTGTCACGATAGACGCTGTCTGTCGTCTGTCGTGATTTGGTCTGTCGCGATAGACGGTGTCTGTCGCGATAGATGGTGTCTGTCGTGGAATTTTGGTCTGTCGCGATAGACAGGTGTCTGTCGCGATAGACGGGGTCTATCGTGGGTCTCTGTTTGTCGCGATAGACGGTGTCTGTCGCGATAGACGGTGTCCATCGTGGAATTTTGGTCTGTCGCGATAGACGGTGTCTGTCGCGATAGACGGTGTCTGTCGTGGAATTTTGGTCTGTCGCGATAGACGGTGTCTGTCGCGATAGACGGTGTCTGTCGCGATAGACTGAAAAAATGCAAATTTTTGAGAAACTTCTAGTGATTTGGAGTGCTCTAATGGTGTAGGTTATCGTGCCAAACACGCATTCACAAAATATTAAGTTTTTATGTCCCCTAACTTCTAATTGAGATGAGGTCTATGTGTAATAATTGTTGGTAAAAGATGATCTTTGTGAGCCTAGCCATCAGGTAGGACATAAGCTTTTGGGCCATCAGGTTTCAATTCAAGGCAAAAATAAAGGCCTTGTGATGCCATGTGGTTTCCCCATAGAACCCTAATCAAGAGAGTGTGGAGGGTAGATTGTATATTTTTCTCACTATTTTGTATCTCCTAACTACCTTCATCTATATTTACTCCCCGTATAAAAGGTTGATAAGCATGGCCCATGTTGACTTTACATAGCATTGCGCAATACTAAGCCCTTCATCTAGAGTTTGTCTAGATTGCCATCGAAGCTCCACATTGGAAGTGCACGGGTAAAGAGGACCATCATTGTAGCTACATTAGTCTTGGAAATTTGAGAATTTGAGTTCCCTATCTCTCATTTTGCATCTATCTTTTCTGTGTTTTGCTCTTATCTCTATCAACTAGTGTATACTGGTGTGCTATCATTTTCTTACATGCACTTACTGTTTTTTTCTTTCCCTTTTCTATACTAGTGGACATATGCTTGAGTGCATCAAGAACTTTTCTCAACAATAAAGAAGCTTATGACGTATAAAGAACTCTTTTTATACTTAAATATCGCATAGAAAGCATTCTTTTGGAAAGAGGAATGCAAAAATAATCATTCTTCTCTATGCATGAAGTGAAAAAGCTTGCTTATGGATGCATGCAAGTACTAATGACGCTTCATTTGCTTTCAATACACATGTTTTCCCATTTAACTTAAGCTTTCGTTGACTCTTAAATCCGCTTATCAAAACTCAAGTCTTATGTTACACTTGAGTGATGATTCTAGCGGCCTAACGCAATATTATTTTCAAAGGGTTCAACTTTTGATCATAAAGAGAAAAGATGAAGGCGTCAATATGCATATTGGGCTGTAATTGTAGCTAGTTTGACATCTTCTGTTCTAGGAATTCACAAGCTAAAAATACTTTGTCTCCCATATAGAGAATTGCAACCAACTGATTATGGTCACCTAATAGTATGACTTGTTTGTTAGTAGAGTCGTCTTCCAAGTTCAAAAGGCGGGATCAATCCTTGCATCACCAAAGCGTGAAGACTCGACCACTTTTTTGTTTCATCCATCTTGAATCAAATAATCATAGTTGTGAATTGGATTTCTTCCACAAAAAAGAGGTTGACTTCTTCGTTATCTTGTGGACTTTACCATAAGAAGAGTCAAGTTGGAATCCTCTTGGTTGTAGGTACTTGGACTTGCATGAGCTACTTTGTTCATAACAAATGCAAATTTCAATCACCATCATTTGGCACTTTGAGCTTTCATTGTGCTCTTGATGACATGTACCTTTGAATTAGACTATACTGTAGATTCAATTAGAATAGCTATAACATGTAGTTGTATAATGGCTACCTTGGCCATTGCGTATGCACAAGGAAAGGGTTTCAAAACGGACCATTTGTATACTTGACAATATATTATGCTTTCAAATTCGTCTCTATGTGCAACTTAGTACCAACTTAAGTAATTCTACACGACTGGTTGCGACTACACACGATGAGTATCTGGTTGATTATCTATGAAGGCATCGTCAGTTTGATGCCCATATTTGCATGGGCTCATAAAGTTTTACCATAGTATCCTCTATACATGAAGAATCTTGCATAGCAACGTAGAATAAACCCTTAATTCAACATGTCACAACTAGCCCATTTGGATATCCTTTACGGGTGCAAATGAGATCTCATGGGTTTGATTCTTAAGCTCTAAGCTACCCTTTATTTCTCGTTTCCTTCTCTGTGCTTTGGAAAATACCTATCCTTTGTTGTGCATGTCATAAACTTCACATGTATAGTCATCAGCTCTAATATACTAATAAAGGGTAAGGCAATCACTCTCATGCATAAGCGGAATGGCTTTGGACAACGGGGTTTTGTGTTCCAAGTTGAACCTCAACTCGACTTTTTTTTTTTTTTGTAGAAAAGGATAAAGACTCTCGTTAGAATTTGGGAAAGACGAAGAAGAATCATAGACGGGTTTATAAACTAGAATAACTAGAATTCAGATAGAAAAACTTGAAGAAGAATCCACCAAGATCTTCATGAGAGCTTGGAGAGGAAGATGATGAAGACTCTCAATATCTCCATGGCTCCCCATGTTAGAGAGAGGAATCTCCTCGCAACCTTATGCCTCTATATATAGCTCTCTCCAAGGGACTACCCTCTCTAGCAATTGGATACTATCCAATGAAGTGTCGATCATGTAACTACATGTGCTCTGAGTATCCTTGTCAACTAGATTTAACTCAAGTGGATGCTTCTAGAGCTCTTAAGGCAAAATAATCTCTCAGCACTCTTGTAGAACTTGAAACCAAGACCTCCTCCTTCCTATCCATTTTACTTAACCACTAAGCCTATCCACGTACACATGAACCTATGCTTTGGTCTAATCTCGAGACTTTGGCCCTACATGACAAGGAAAAATCAATGTTTGATTTCAAATCTATCTTAAGGAGTTGGACACCCATGTCAAAATCTTGCTTTCTAATAGCAAGAAATTATATGTATTTGCACACATTGATAAAAATATATATTTATAGAATTTTTACTAGATAGTATCTAGGAACTAATCCTTCGTATTTGTGTCTTTGAGATAGTTTGATTGGAGTAGATCACCCCCATGAGGAGTGTTTTTAAAGTAAATACCTCTAGCCCTATAACGTGACTTCTCTGTTGCTTGTGTACTAAAAATGTCTAGTGAGCCATATCGATTCATAAAATATGCTCCATGTGCAAAAAGAATATGTTATGATCTGGTCAAGAAGATATGCACATGGTATTTAAGACCAAATAAAAAAATATAAGAAAAACTTAGTATGTAATGTGTAATGTTGCTTTCTCCCCAAGATAAGACGAATGACTGTATAAACTCCTTCAAAGTCACTTGGAATAATTCTCGTTGTGAAGCATTAGTGGAAACCAAACCCATCAAATGCAACAATTGATCTAACGATAACCAAACTTCTTTTGCTTATTAATGAGATCAACCTGACTATCATTGCCTATCGTAATTGAACAGAGATCCTTCCAAAGCTCCCATTTGCCATCATCTTTACTATTCATATCTCTTTTAAAGAAATGTCTTGCCTTCTTTCAAGTCATTGAAACTTGTTGTAAAATCTCTTGAGACTCGTCATACTTCTTAACAACTAAAGATACATGGCCACCATGACAAGCAATAGAATTCAAAAGATCTTCTATTTTTTGGATTGCTATTATAGACCTCTCTAGTGGTCTCATTGCAAATGCATATTTACCATGGAGCTTCAAAAGCGTATCAAAGATCCTCATGAATGCATGCAAAGTACAAAAGTGAAGATTGACTTATGGAAATTGAATAATGGGGTTCCAATCATTGTTTATTTTATCACAAGTTGGTTCTTGTAACATTGGATATCTCAAAAGTGATATCTCCCATTCTCTCTGATTCGATGAGTCTATTTCATCAATTTCTTCAGAGTCATCAACTCTCATCAATGCCCTTGCAGGTTTTAATATCTCTTAGATCCTTTGTAACCTTGTGTATAATATGGGTAAGGATAGAGAGAAGATGCTTCTTGTTTACAACCTAACATGCATTTTATGCTCTTAAGGTCTTCACCCAAATGCCATTCTACCTCAAAAACACCTATATCATCTACAAAAAGCTTTCACCCATGTATTTGAGAAGAGATTACTTTTGTAATTCATGGAGTCCTATTAAAAATCCACGAAATAACATTGTTTGTTTCTTTGGGAACTTCTATAGCAGCTAACCACTAGATATCTCTCTCTGATTGCACACTGTAAGTAAAATGGGAAGTGGATCCTAAAGTTTCATCACTCATTGCATGGTCCATAACTTCATTCATTAGCATCACACTCAACCTTTTCGATCGTCGACCCTTTATGATTTGGCACTCATCAAGCTTTACTATGAACTTTAACTTAACATCACAGTCTACACAAAAGAGAAAACATTATCTTAAAATGACACTTGAATGCAATAAAACTTCAACACCAAATAAAATGTAACCTTTGATTGTTGAACTATAAAAGTAAACCATTGCTTGTTGAAGCTTTTGAAGATCCACAAATATAAGTAAATCCTTGTGTAGATAGTGTCAAGGGAGCACTAGATTGTGCTCTCTGACTACACAAGACAAGATTTCGGAAACACAGTTCTGATTACAAGAATACCCACGAAGGGAAAATGCTACAAGAATATACGATCGATACAAGATGTCCCACAACCCGGGACCAATAGGTATGGAAAACTCGACTAGAGATGATACAGGAGATCCCACAACCCGGGATCGTAGGTAGGAAACAAGATATCTCGATTACAAGAAATCCCCTCAGGGATATGAACTGGATACAAGAAATAACTAGAAAGGATCTCGTACTACGAGATTACAATAGGACAAGAAAGGATGTCCACAATACAAGACTAGACAAGACTAGAGCAAGAAACAAGACTAGAACTTGAACTGGAACTTGAAAGTACTTACTTGGAGGTCACGACTCCTTGAGCTCCCAAGACTGGCATTGGCAAGACTGAGAATGAATGTGGCCAACCCCTCCTTTTATAGGTGTTCAAAGGCGGTTCTGTATGGCGGTTGCGAGCTGATGATGTCATCATGATGTCATCAACTTGTAACAGGACCTCCCGATGTCAGAATTCAACAAATAGACAGTCGATCTTGGGGTTTTGGCACATTCCGGATGCAATGGAAGCATTGGTTCCTCCTAATTTTGAACCAATCATGAGATACAGGGTTCACATGGATTCTAAGGTTCAGGATGGTTTCCTTTGTCCATGACATCACCTCCCCCTCAAGCGACGAGTTCCACGAGGAGCGGTTATGTGACTTTGAGATCTTCTAGGACTTGAATCTTCATAACTCTTGGTCTTTGTAGGGTTCTTGATATGTGGTACTGGAACAAGATGATGATGGATATCCATGATGAAACTGGAAAGGGTTTGTAGTATATCGAGGTACAGAATCAAGGCCATGATTCTTATGATAAACTATATTATTCTTTTGACTCTCATGATGGTCCTTCTGATGTGGGATGGTGATTGTGGAAGTTCTAATCCCAACTTGTTTCTTTTTCTTAGGGCATTTGAATACCATATGATCATGCTCTCCACAATAAAAGCATAATCCATTATCCTTTCTATATTGTCTTTCCTTTGTTGTAAGTCGTCTGACCATGATGTGATCCAATTGCATGGGTTCTGGTTGCATTTCCTCGAGCATATGTTGTTGTGGAATAGAAGTAAAGTTGTATTCTCGATCTCTAATAGAAGTCTTCTTCTCTTGCTTTCTCTCGAACAACCGATTATCACATTCAATTGCTTGATTCATGAATTCATTCAAAGTATTTACCTTGGGCATGGTTAGCATGAGATCCTTAACATCATCACGTAAGCCCCATCGAAATTGGTTGATAAAATAATCCTCATGCCATGTGAGGTCACAAATGATTTGTCTGAATTCCGATGCATAGGTAGATGCAGGCCTATTTCCTTGATGTAGCTTCCTTAGCCTTGTTTCGGCAACACGTGAACAATTGGTATCTCCAAATGAGGATGTGAACTCTTGAATAAAGGCCTTGAAATCATGCAAAATATCCATGTCCTTCTCAAGGATAGGTGCAAACCATGAAAGAGCAGGACCACATAATAGAGTTCCTATGAGTCCTACTTGAGAAACATCATCTGGGTACCTATCTGGTTGCATTCTTATGAATAGCTTCACTTGTTGCACAAATCCTCGAAACTTTGATCTCGTCCCATCAAATTTCTCAGGCATGCTTACTTTTGGACTTTTCTTCATGTTACTTGTCATGGGGGTACTTGAAGAAGATTGACTAACAATGATCTGCAGCTCTTGGATTTGCCTCTGAAGTTCTGTGATTATATCTTGAATACTCTGTTGTTGAATCCTCTGTTGGTTCTCTCGTATCTCTTGGACTTGTTGCTGAATGACTTTAAGTGCAGTAAAAAATTCTTCTCGAATAGTCTCCATGGTGCCTGGTCTTGATGAAGATAGTCTTGCCAAAATGTCAGGGGAGCACTAGATTGTGCTCTCTGACTACACAAGACAAGATTTCGGAAACACAGTTCTGATTACAAGAATACCCACGAAGGGAAAATGCTACAAGAATATACGATCGATACAAGATGTCCCACAACCCGGGACCAATAGGTATGGAAAACTCGACTAGAGATGATACAGGAGATCCCACAACCCGGGATCGTAGGTAGGAAACAAGATATCTCGATTACAAGAAATCCCCTCAGGGATATGAACTGGATACAAGAAATAACTAGAAAGGATCTCGTACTACGAGATTACAATAGGACAAGAAAGGATGTCCACAATACAAGACTAGACAAGACTAGAGCAAGAAACAAGACTAGAACTTGAACTGGAACTTGAAAGTACTTACTTGGAGGTCACGACTCCTTGAGCTCCCAAGACTGGCATTGGCAAGACTGAGAATGAATGTGGCCAACCCCTCCTTTTATAGGTGTTCAAAGGCGGTTCTGTATGGCGGTTGCGAGCTGATGATGTCATCATGATGTCATCAACTTGTAACAGGACCTCCCGATGTCAGAATTCAACAAATAGACAGTCGATCTTGGGGTTTTGGCACATTCCGGATGCAATGGAAGCATTGGTTCCTCCTAATTCTGAACCAATCATGAGATACAGGGTTCACATGGATTCTAAGGTTCAGGATGGTTTCCTTTGTCCATGACAGATAGGATATTTGATTGCTTCTTGGGAATATTTGGATGACAAATAGAGGTAGGCATAGTATCTTCTATGAATAAATATTGTCCAATAGTACATATCACATCCTCATTTGAAGTTTTTTTTATTGATAAACACTTTACATGGGCATGGAAATATACTTTGAGAGATACCTTGTGCTTGTAAGGCTTGCCTCAGAAGGGTGTATATTGCAGTATACCCATTTCTATTGATTCCCGCTTTGTCACATATTGTCTGCACATCTTGCACTTTGATAAGGTTTTTTAACTTCTCTTAAAACTCAGCTTCAATAACAACTCTAATACACTTTCCTATGGGTGTGTCTATAGCAAAAGTGATTTCTTTGCTATTTATACAGCTATTCATCAACTTGAACTGGTCTTGTGTTGTTGATCAAGCAGTTATGTCTTGAATAAATGACCTACACAATGAAAGATTCCATTATAAATCTTCATTAAAACATATAAAACTAAAAACAAACACTCACCTTGTTCCATATATACATCGTTTGCATGGTCCGCCACCTACTGAAAGAGCTTCAAAGGATGAGAATGCTCTTTTCCTATATCTCATACCAAGTGGAGTCTCTTTCAGCTATTGGAGATTGGAATTTAACTTTAAAATTTTGCTTTCCTTTGCTTCCATATCGTGTTCAAAATCTGCAAGTTGTTTTTGTAAAGATATGATTCTGCTTTCTAAAGTGACCACCCTCATATGATGGAGTTGATATTGTTGGAACCAATAGTTAGCAATAGCATGTGAATGTGTAGATAATCGCTTGCAGTAACCTAATAGTCCAGCTTCACCCGCACCAATGAACCGAAGTGAAGTTGAGAGGTTATGGAATGTTGGATGGTAAGAAGATATTGGATCAAGAGGATATAGTGAGCCATGAGTCCAAAGATCAATACTTTTTTCTCCAGCTGCATGATATTCATTTTGAGAATTAGCATCATTGGTGCATTGAGTTTTTGGAGCAAACTCTCGAGGCACACGAATATGGATACTTGTTGATGCAGGAGCATGAGGACATTCTACTGTGAAGTTTGTGATACACGTCAATGCCATCTTTGCTTATGACCAACAATATCAAAAACAAAGATGGAAAACTAGTTGGAAGGGACTCTAAAGCATATGTTTTGCTCAAAAAATGTGTTTTCTTGTATGTGTATAGGTTAAAGTGTATTTTTTCACTATGTATGGCTGAAAATGATGAAATTTTGAAAAGAAAGTCATTTTTGGGGAAAGCATAGTCATGGATTTGATGATGTGGCACTTACTTTTGGAGGGAGTGTAAAAATTATACTTTTTCTAAAAGAAACTTTAAATAGTGGGCCCAAAAATTAACTTCTGACATATATATATTAAAAATAGACCCTTTTGAGTTAATATATAGTGAAAATGAAACTTTTTTTTTTAAATCACTTTTTTATTCAAATACATGCACGAGTTTGATGATGTGGAAAGTATATTCTCTTGCTCTCTCTCTAGAAGAAGAAAGAGAGAGGCCTAGTAAAGCCTAAGAAAAAACCTACTCCAACCTATTAAAAGGTGCCCTATTAAATGCACTTTGTCCATTTAAACAAGAATAGAATTAAGCTTAATCCCTTAAAATTTGGGATCCTTACAAGGCCCATGTAGGGTTCATTTTTTCCCCTAATGGGGGGATATATCACTCTAGGACAATCGCAAGCACCAACATGAGAAGATCCACCTCTTGATTGTCAATGCGTAGAGACATGAGGATGGTATGATGACCATGAGCAAGTGGAATACACGTGAGTGAGTGAGAAGCACACTAATATGCACACACATGCACACACATGCATGCAAGGAAAGACAAAGAGATAGAATAATCAAATCTTTTGTTATCCAACTCAAAACAAGTTTACAATGCTCTAGAATAGGTTCACTCTCAAACTCGCTAACCTCAAAAATGAAGTATCTAGCTCTTTTTATAGATTTTTGACTAGCTTTGTTCTTGTTCAAACCAAGTGTCTAGCCTAGTTAGAAATTAGGTTCCTAGCTCATTTGAAGGCTTAAATGAGCTCAAGAAATTATGAAATTTTATACATAGGTGGTTCTACTACTCTTCAAGCTCAAGGACTCTTCAACTTAAACAAAATGGAGTCTATTCTACGAAAAACAAGGTTTACAATGAAGTTTAATGATAACAATCACTATTTGTTGTCTATTTGATTTGGAAAAAATGACTGGCCTACTCCTTAGATCTTCGTTCGCTTCCTTGTCTGCTTGCACCTCTATGACCTTCTCTTTGACTTTGCTCTCTCTGGCTTCCTTGCTTCATACTTCCTTGGTGCATTAATTCTACTTGACCACTAATAGCCCCCTCTTCTCTTGCCTCTGTCCTCCCTGACAACCTTTGTTGTGGGTGGTGTTCGGTATAATACTGGATGACATGAGTGGCTAGCTCATGCTCCTTGAGTCAAAGTTTGTGTACTAAGTTTATCATTAAACAATCCAAATGGAGGGCTTGTTCTACTGCAAAAGGATGTAATACGTGGGTGGGTCGTGCTAGGAATATCTCAGAGTGGTACTCCTAGAATCTCGTAGATAATATATCTTCAAAGATTTGATTGTAATATGTAAGTTCTTGATGCACAGGAGAGTGTTCATCAATGGTGTTTTTCTCATATCATATGCCAAATCAAAGTTACCTTCATCAAAACTTTATGCCAAAATATATGAAACCTTGACATTGGAAAATCTTTTGAAGACGACAGTCATGAGCTCCATGTTTTTCATACAGGTTTTTGCAATGGCATGAGGTATGTTCTTCAATCAAGGGGTCCAATGGTGAATAGTCGATACCATGTAAGCTATAGTGGGAGGTCCTCAGGATGGAGAAAAATATGGGTAGTTCAATCAGTTTGAGCATCCAAGACTATTTTTAACCTTTATTGCGAATGAGGGTCATGGGTGTCTGCAACTCACTAAAGCATAACATCAATTATCCTTTATGTGTAGAGGCATAATGGTCCAAGTTCACATCATTTCTAGATATGATTTTGGAAGATGAGCTTGCCATTTGGGTTGGAAAATCGTGCCAGATCTAGCCCTCTCTAAGAGGTCACCTCGTTGGAACTAGGTGGTAGACATTAACTCCTCTCGTGCCACTCTCTTAGCTTTTGCACTGTAATCGGCCAAAAGCACAAAATATGGCATATATTGGAGTTTAGAAATTATGATCAATCATCTATGGGATAGGTTAAAAAAATATTATGACTTGATCCCCATTTCTTCAAGATTTGATATTGAGTGTATCTCAATTGTCGCAGGATCATCATCAGTAAGTCCAATCTCTTTGACCTATTTCAATGAGTAAGGGATGTGTGCTTCATGTATGTTATAGCCTTCCTCAGTGACACACTTGCCTAGGACTAGTTGAGGCTCATATGCATCTTTTGATGTTACATCTACTAGAATTTCCACTAGGTCTTTGAGTTCATGCACCTCTCGTGAAGATGGTGGCCATTTGTACTATAATAGAGGTTTGTAACTCTTGTAGTTATTTTTGCAATGCGTCAATTTCTTGTGGAGCGATAGTAATTGGGATGGACTCTAGCACCTATGTGCTTGTAGATGATTTCTGACTCCATAATTGATTGAGCTCATATTTCCCTGACAATATGAGTCCAAGAAGATAGCATGTTCTTCTAAGAGAATGTGCATTGTCTCTAACGGCATAAATTGGAATGTTGAGGGACTGATGTGTGGTCCAAGTGTACTCTCTTTAGGAGCTTCACGATTTTCTTGGTTCTGTTGATGAATATGCTTATTTTCTTCTAATGTCGCTGTCTTATGTAAGCACAAGAGGACCATGTTTTTGTTGTTGAAGATGCTTATTTTCTTCTAGTGTCACTATTTTATGTCGGTGCAAGGGGACCATGTTTCTTTGGATTTTGGTATTGCAGTCTATTTGGGTGTGTAAATGATCTTCAATATGCCTGGCCACCTCTTGAACAATGTCTTTAAGCTTGGCATCTAGCATATTGTGTGCCCATTGTAAAGTATCATATTGATTGTGCAAGTCCTTATTGCTAGCCTCTAATTTGTTTATGTGTTCATGTAAGCATGTAGTCTTAGTAGTAATCTCTACATTCCTGACTTTCAAATTTTAATTCTCTTATCTTGGTTACATGGCACATTGAATCATTTTGTTTAATGCATTATCTAAAGCTATGGATGTTGTACTGCCATTTGAAAATACATAGGGGTGGGAGATGTCGAGGGGAATAGTTTATGCCATGCCTAATGGGATTGGGAGTGTTGATGATGGGGATGGAGGAGAATGAGAGGAGGTGGAAGTGAGGGGGTGCAGAAGGTCCTATGGATGGTGATATGTCCATGGCATCGGATATGGTTGTGAGTGACGGTGCTACCATGAATATTGGTACAGTAGGTGCGATGCTCATTGTATCGGTGAATAGTAAAGATGTTACCAATGGATTAGGAACCACTAAAGTGTGTGCATGCTTGTGTGCTTTCACTCACACACTTGTGTCATCACTCGCTCGTGGTCTTCATACCAGTCCTCATGTCTCTATGGAATGACAAGTAAAGGAGGTGGTGCTTACGCTTGAGCTACATCAAATTTTGGCACTGTTTCTGGGGAGAGAGCTTCGAGGACGAGCGTTGTGACGGTAAGATCGTAGATTTGCGATGTTGGAAGGTAAGAAATAGTCATTTTCTGTTATTTTTCTGATTTTTTCTTCTCCTTCTTCATCATCTTCATCATCACCATATTTATCCATCATCATCTTCATAGAAAATTTTTGTTTTTGAGTGCATTTTTATCATTTTCACATCATTTCTCATGTGTGGGAATGCAAGAAAGAGCTAGGAAGTGCTTGGGAGTGGATGTGCTTATGTTTTTCATGATTTTTTGCACATTTGGGTCTTGACGCAGAACTTCAAAATTCCCACCTAAATTCTTAGAAAATCGTGAATTTTTGCAAAAAATCACGACTTTTTGAAAATTTCAAAAAAATTGAATTTCACAAATCTTTAGTTTCCTACCTAAAATGATAAAAAAACTTATGACTTTTTGCAAGAGAATTTTTCATAAAATCGCGATACTTTGGCTCTAAATGTGGAAAAAAATCGAGACTTTTTGGCTCTCTAAATTTCAAGAAACCGTGAATTTTTGCTTTGGGCTCTCAAGGAAATCGGAAATTTTTGCTATGGGCTCTCAAGGAAATCACAAGTTTTTGCTTTGGGCTCTCAAGGAAATCACGAATTTTTGCTTTTCCGATTGGAGAAAATCGCGATTCTTTGGCACTCTAGTTTTGAAAAAAATCACGATTTTTTGAAATCCCAATGAGAAAATCGCGACTTCGTGCACTCATTTTTGAGAGATTAGTGACTTTCTACTAGGCATTTCTTGAGGAATTCGCAACTTTTCGAAGGTAGAAAAGAAGAAGAATTTGAGACTTTTTGGATACTTATTGGGCAAGGAATCGCGACTCTTTGGGTTGTTGGATTTCATAAAATTGCAACTTTTTGGCCCTCTGACTCTCAAAAAATCATGATTCTTTGAGAGGACTTGTTTGCCTGTTTTGACCCCCAGAAGCTTGATTTGACATAACGTTTTCATCCAAAATCCATTTTTTGAGCTCTAGAGTGCATCGGATAGAGTAATTTGAAGTTGGCCTTCAAGAGGGGTTGGGAAACCAAGGGAGCTCCAAGGGATTTTGAGCAATACAAAGGGAAATTTTGGAACTAGAAGACAAAGCTTATGAACTTGAGATCTGATAGACACCTAGGCAAGGATAGATAAAGCATTAGATGTTGTGAGGGTAGTGTCAACCCTACAGCTAAGTCTTGGGCACAACAACTAAGTGGTTATCCTTACATGCTAAGTTTAGACACAAGTGATTCAGAAATGTCTTTTAGCACGTGGAGACCTACAAGTAGCTCAAGCATTGCCTATTTGCAAACACCAGAGGTTTCGTATAAGACACAATTGGAGTATATGTGGACCAACCAATTAGGTTCTCGCATCTATGAGGATGGCTTGAGGTGATCAATGGTCCAACTCAAAAAATCTTGATCAACCCTTGGGACTTGAACACCCAGTGGTTAAGTTTGAAGATGGTTCATATATTGATAAGCAAGGAACCATGTATATGGTTACGAGCTTACCAGATAGGACATATTACTTTGGAAATATCATTCCTGAGAACAAGATAGGAGACCTAGAGCAAGGAGACCTAGGATGAGAACATGGGCAGAGACAAACAAGGACTTGAGGGTGAAAGAGATGAAAGAGAGAGACATCAAGCACATAGGCATCAAAGAGTTGAACATGATTTTCCATTGCCTCGACCCTGCAAGCACCCAAGAACCCTTAGACCCTCTCAAGTAGTTAAGGCAATGAAGAACTACTTTGATGATTTAGGAGATCATTATGATCATGTGGCCGAGTACAAACAAGTGTTAAGAGCTCAACAAGTTGAGGACTTGTTTCCTTAGCTTGGTTTCAGCCCCCTGAACAGTCACAATCACCAAAATATACGGCAATTGCTAGAAGCATTCATTGTGGAGTTTTCCAAGTGCAACATCGGGCATAATACATCATCCTTGATCCGCAACTTCAAGCAGACACCCCAAGAAATAGTGCGACTTGCAAGAAAGAGGGTTCAAATAGTACTTAGAAAGATGCCCTATTCCTTAGTCATCCACACCAGCCAAACAAGTGGCTTTGTTTTATGATGGCTTACTAAGCACAAAGTTAAGATCATATGTGTACTTGAAAGAGCCTAGATCCATAGAAGAGTGTGTGCGGATGTGCATTGACATAGAAGATAACTTGGGTGAGGAGTTAGGATTGTCCAAACTCTATAAGGATTCTGACAGCTGTACTACTTATACTTCTAGAACCTCCATGGAGATAGATGAGATAGTTGAGTAGATTTCCAAGAAACTAGGAGTTCAAAACAAACAAAAACCAAGGGTCACTGCAGTGAGGCGATGTTACAATTGTGGAGGAGGCCACATGGCTAATATATGCCCAATGCAAAACCAGAACATGAGAGAATTCAATGATCCATATTGCACTATTGAGAGCAAATACACGAACCATACGGCTCAAGATTGTCCCTACAATATGTCCTCAACAAGTTGAGGACTTGTTTCCTTAGCTTGGTTTCAGCCCCTGAACAGTCACAATCACCAAAATATACAGCAATTGCTAGAAGCATTCATTGTGGAGTTTTCCAAGTGCAACATCGGGCATAATACATCATCCTTGATCCGCAACTTCAAGCAGACACCCGAAGAAATAGTGCGACTTGCAAGAAAGAGGGTTCAAATAGTACTTAGAAAGATGCCCTATTCCTTAGTCATCCACACCAGCCAAACAAGTGGCTTTGTTTTATGATGGCTTACTAAGCACAAAGTTAAGATCATATGTGTACTTGAAAGAGCCTAGATCCATAGAAGAGTGTGTGCGGATGTGCATTGACATAGAAGATAACTTGGGTGAGGAGTTAGGATTGTCCAAACTCTATAAGGATTCTGACAGTTCTACTACTTATACTTCTAGAACCTCCATGGAGATAGATGAGATAGTTGAGTAGATTTCCAAGAAACTAGGAGTTCAAAACAAACAAAAACCAAGGGTCACTGCAGTGAGGTGATGTTACAATTGTGGAGTGTTGGGAGTGATGGTTGGATGCACTCAAGAGATTAGTTGGTACTGCTAAACCTGCTTCACACCTGCCCTCCTTTGACTCCAGATATGCTTAGTAGACGCTCCTCTGCATAATTGTTGTAGTCTTTCCTATTTCTGTATCCACCTTGATAGTTGCCATTGTGATTGTAGTTGTTGTTATAATTATTGTTGTAGCCATGGTAGCCTTGAGATTGGTTGAATCTGCCTCTGCCTTGAGAGTATCCTCCTCTTTGGTGACCTCTTCCTCTTTGGTTCTTGTAGTTTTTGTAACATTCATCTATGGTATGGTTAGACAAGCCACAAATATTGCATGGAGATTGGTTGTAGGGTCTCCCCCTACCTGACTTACCTCCTCTGCCTCTTCCTCTAGATGACCTACCTCTCCCTGCATAGTTTGCTTGGGAGGTAGAGCCTTCTTCATCAACCTTTTTGTTTTTACCTTTGTCTTTAACTTTCTTATCAGTGTATAGGGCAGAGGGGTTGTTACCTTTTGATTGCTCTCCATTCTTTGTGATCTTTGCTTCATGTGTAAAGAGTTGTCCAATCAAAGTTGTTAGATCAGGTGCTTGGATGTCCATGTATAAGTCCATTGCTGTGGTAAAGCTCTCCCACTTGTCATCTGCCTTTAGTCCATTGATCACTTGTCTGACTATTTGCTCTTCCTCAATCTCTTCTCCAACACTTGCAAGTTGGTCTGCAATGTCCTTGACTTTGGTAACAAAATCTGAAACACATTGCTTTGATTGCTTCCTAAGAGTGGTAAACTCAATCCATAGCTCATTCTTTCTGGCCCTTGTGCTTGATGAAAAATAAGTTGACAAGGTTTCCCAAGTCTCTTGGGAAGTTTTGCAATTCCTTATGTGTGGTAGAAGGAAATCAGAAATAGAGTTTAGAAGATATGACCTTGCCAAAGCATCTTTTGCACACCATTGATTGAGTCTCTCTTGCTCTTCCTTGGTGGGTAGACCTCTAGCTTTGAATGAGGGCAATTCCTCATCTCCTGATATGAATCCAAATAAGCTCCTTCCTTGTAGATAGGTCTTCATCCTTAGAGACCAAGCTTGGTAGTTGTTCCTGTCTAATTTGTCAATGAAGGAAGGGAAACCATCACCCATGATTACCTATATGCTCTGATACCACTGTTGGGAGTGATGGTTGGATGCACTCAGGAGATTAGTTGGTACTGCTAAACCTGCTTCACACCTGCCCTCCTTTGACTCCAGATATGCTTAGTAGACTCCTTGAGCTTCCAAATGATACCAAGAAATCATATATATACTTTGCAAATGTTATAAGTAATGATCAACTCAAGACAGACTACTTGTGACTTCAAAATCCTGAAAAACTTGCTATTTTGGTATTGACACCTGCTCAGAGTTATGCTCAGTGTGACTAGCACACTTAAAATTGATCTAATTGCTTTTGGACATAATCAATTAGCTTAACAAGCTTTCATTTGCAAGTGGAATGAGAGGAAATGACAAACTACACTCTGAGAAATCAATTTAGCAAACTTAGGAACATCCCCGACATTTTAGGAACTGTACAGAGAAATACCAGAGATCACTTCGAGCGCAATTTCTCCCAGATGGTTGATCCAATGACCTTCAAACTTTGTAGGCATATAGTATGCTTCAAGCTTGTTCTAATGTGCTTTGAATTATCCAATTTGGTTCAGTAGATCTTGAGATATGCCTCTTGGAAGTTGACAGAGTTGAAGAGTACACTCAGAGAATAATAGAGATAATAAATGTGAGTATATGTATTAGATCTATTGATTGTACATTCCCATTGGCATGATATGCAATGCCCAATGGTACACAGATGTGTAGGCTATAGTGTAGCACTCACACACTCAAATATTGATGCAAGATTGCCTCGGGATCTGAGCTAAGTGGACAAGCTAACCCGCGACTTTTCTTCTTCACTTATATATGGTTTTAGTGAGGATTTGAATTTGAACTTTAATTCAAATCTCCTAGAATCTTGTACCTAAAAGTGAATGAGATATTCTCTCAATCATTCACCCACTCAATCAATCAAATTTTCCATGACTTAAACTAGTAGGTGTGATTACATGAGTGGTTAGAGTCATATTGACTTTTACAAGAGATAAAAGGTAATAACCAATAAGCATTGGTTCCTATGATCATTGTTTCATGTAGATATATCCCTCAAGGATCCAAGCTTTATGTGTAGTCTTCAAGGTTGATATCCAAGCCAAGTGTTAAGGCTTGAATTACACCAACATGGAGGAGGCCACATGGCTAATGTATGCCCAATGCAAAACCAGAACATGAGAGAATTCAATGATCCATATTGCACTATTGAGAGCAAATACACAAACCATACGGCTCAAGATTGTCCCTACAATATGCAGGCTGCTAGATAAACTTATCAGCAACCTTACCAACAACTATCAAAACCAACACCAACAACCATATTATAGGTCACAATAGCAATATCCACCTCAATACCAACAACAATATCAGGCACCATATAGGCCACAACTGGTCGTAGGAAACCAACTACCACCTCTTGCTAATGAAATTCCAGTTAAGTATGTAGTGGTAGAGGAAAAACTTAATAGAGCATTGGTGCCACTAACCCTGTTGGTCTTAGAAAATGACTCTCATGCTCATAGTTCAGACTGCTCCCATGAAGATAGTCGACAAGCTTATTAGACAAAGTCACTTGAGCATAGTGAGATTTATTGGTATCAGTATGAGGCACCACCTATGGAACAAAATTGGAAGCCAGAATATTCTAATGTCATGTATATGAATCCTAACCTGTGGCCCCAATTGAGACAAATGAGACCACAAGCCCCTAGAGGACCATGTGTTAGATGTTAGAGTGACCATTTCATTTGTGAATGTCCCCACTCATAAACTCTAGGACAAGGACAAAACATCACAATACAAGGCTTTTGTCTTGAGTGCGGCAAGGAACATCTCCCAAGAGATTGTCCAAGAAACCCCTCTAGTGTGCCCAAAGTTACACCCATTAATATGGTAGGCTTAGTGGTGGACTCAAGTGCTAGTAGCAGTAACGTGGCTCCTGTACAAGTAGTCATTAGGGCACAAGCTGTACAATAGGCTTAACTAGTTGAACAATCAGAGCCAAGTGAATCAGGTGAGCCTAGTAAGAGGAAAACAAGAACATGGAAGGATACTAGGGAGAAGGCGAATCGCAAGTGGAATAAAACGTTATCTGAACTAGAAGAAAGCATTAAAGATGCAAAAAGTAAAATAAAAAATATTACCTTGCAGAATCTCTCACATGCCAAAATGCCATCCACACCACCTCATCCCACCCCACCATCCATTGTAAATAGACCACAACAAGAGGGTCTGTTCTTGTAGATCCAACCCCAGAAGGCTTGGACATGATGTTCAAGGCCTACCAAGCTTGACTTTAAGAACGGCCAATAGTTGTAAACATAGGTAAGAGTTACCCTAGAGCAGATTTAGAGATTAAACAGACAAAAATGTGCATGAAATGGTAGAGCTAGCTCAAGCTATGCTTGAGACTAGTCAATCGTTCAATTAGACAAACTCTATCAAATCGAATTTGCATTTCCAGGGCTTACTAGAAAGATTAGAGTAGTCGGTGCACAAACCACAAGTTTCTTTACCTCCGCACGCTCAACTAGTTGTTGAAAGAGAAATATCACCACCAATGGGAGCTTTTGTTTCTAGTTCCATGGATGCTAGAACACCTCTTTCAATTCAACAATACTCTCAAGAGTTCTTGTGAGAAATACAAGAGAAATGGGCCAAGGAGAAGGGTAATCCCCCTCCTATTCCTGAAATTGATGACCTTCATGATCAATTTCCCCAAGACATTCCATCTATTTATGGAGACCAAGTAGAGCAATAAGAAGAAGAAAGATTAGACTTTGAATCTAACTCTTTACAAGAGTTGCCACAATTCACTCGCCCATGGGAATCTGAATCTCTTCAGATCAGAGCTCCCACAAGATTGGTAAGGCATGAAGACTCAGTGGTTCGAAGGAACACTGATGTCGTGAAGAACACTAAGGTTCAGTGTCATCTCATCGTAGAAGAGCTACTCAAAGTAAAGCCAGAGCTATGGAAGCATGCGGCGAATCTGGTTCCTGAACTTGATTCCACTGTTGAAAGCACGCTCGAAGCAAAAAGTACTAGAGATACAGCTAGATAAAATAGGAGACATGTGTGAAGGTGAAGAAGGTAATACTTATCTTCCAATCACCTACCAAGGCTACACAACGAAAGCGATCATAGATTCAGGTGGCGGTGTTGCGATTGCAACTAGCTCTTTGTGGAAGCAATGGAGAAAATTCGCATAAAGACCAACTAGAATGAAGCTTCAAATGGCTGATGGCCATGTTGAAAGACCTCTAGGATTACTTGAAGGGATAGCTCTAACCACTTGTGGAGTAGAGTTTGATCACACCTTTGCTATGTGTGACTTTGACAAAAATAATGTCTATGAAATGATCCTAGGAGGACCCTTCTTATGGAAATTGTAGAAAGTATAGGATTGGGGAACCAAATCCTTGTACTTGGAGCACTTAGGGGTCACCACCAAGGTGAATTTGAAGGATTATACATTTAGAGATGTACCACCCCTACAGTGGAATCCTATCCACAAGGTGCAAGTAGATTCAATCTTTGTGCATTCTGAAAGTTCTTCTAATCCATCATGGATGCATGAAGATACTCATTTGTGGATATGCAAGGTCGCAGAGGAAGAGGAAAAGCGCCTAAAGGCGAGAGATGAAGGAACTTTGCTTGGAGATAGACCAGTTAGAGACCCAAGCTACACACCGATGATCTTTCTAGATGAGGAATTTGAGCCTCATGGCTGGCCAGAAATCTTAACCACCATGGACATCCTTGTCAATGAAGAACAGTGGACACCTCATTGTGATGAGGAGGGTTATGATATTTTAGTGTTCATGTGTCAGACCGTCAACAATATTATGAAGAATGGAACTTGGAAGCTAGTGGATCGACCCCCTAAGCATAAAGTCATTGGCACCAAGTGGGTCTCAAAGCTAAAGTACAAGGCTGATGGTACTATAGAAAAGTAAAAAGCAAGACTTGTTGCACAATCTACTCATATGTTGAAGGCATTGACTTTTGTGAATCATGTGCCCCCACTGTAAGGATGACTAGTTGTAGCTGCACATAAATGATGGCTAGTCTATCACATGGATGTCAAATGAGTGTTCCTAAATGGAGACCTCAAGGAGGAGGTATATGTGTCTCAACCACCAAGGTTTGAGGCTCCCCATTCAGAGAACAAGGTATGTAAGCTTGAGAAGGCATTATATGGGCTGAAATAAGCCCCTAGAGCATAATACCAACAGATAGATAAGTATCTCTTGTATCTAGGTTTCAAAAGATGTGCTTTTGATGCTAACATGTATGTTCTAAAGAGAGGAGGGAAGCCAATTGTGCTTGTACTCTATGTAGATGACCTTGTGATTAGATGAAATGATGATTCTCTTGCTCAACAAACAAAAGATACACTGAGTTCAAAATTTGAAATGACAGACCTGGGCTTAATGCATTATTGCTTAGGCCTTGAAGTTTGGCAAGAACTAGGGATGATTTTCATCTCTCAACAAAAGTATGCAAGAAAAGTATTGAAGGTATTTGACATGGAGTATTGCACGGAAACTTCTACACCTGTTGACGTCAACACAAAAAGTATCTATGGAAGATACTTCACCTCTAGTGGATATTAGAAGATATAGGAAATTAGTTGGAAGTCTCATCTACTTGTGCAATAGCAGACTAGATATTTCTTATGTTATTGGAGTGGTAATGAGTTTCACCAATAAGCCTTGCCAAATGCATTCGAAGGCAAGCATGCGGATACTAAGCTATATGAAAGAAATCATGATTATGGTTTCTTTATAAAGAAGGATCATCTCGTATTGGATACTATATCATTATCTTGGATCAGTAAGAAGCAACCAACTGTAGCGTTATCGTCTACTAAAGTTGAGTACAAAGTTACATGTGTTGCAACATGTGGAGCACTATGGTTGAGGAGGATCCTATGGAACATTGGGATACAAGGAAAAGAGGCTACAAAGTTGAAGTGCAACAACCAAAGTTGAATGGCCATCGCCAAGGATCCTATCTTGCATGCATTTTTTAAACACAAAAGTTTAGTATCACTATGTGTGTGAGTTGATTGAGAATGGGATCATTGAGATAAGCTATCTTCCAACTAAAGAGAATGGAGTAGACATCTTCACCAAGGCCCTTGGGGAGAGCAACTTCATTAACACCTTCCAAATCTTGGCATTAGACCAAGGAGGTAGTTCACCATAGGGTGGACATTGAGGGGGGAGGGGGTGTTAGGTATGCCCAATACTCCACCCTCAATTGACCACAAATGATCCATGGTGCTCTAAGTTGTAAGGCCCTTATTATGAGGAGAAGCCACTATGAGAGCTCTTACTTTTATGGAACCCTAACTTCTAAGTTAGATGAGATCTATGTGTGACCGTTGATGAAATTTTGGATTGTCATAGGGATAACTTGACGGTAGATGGGAAGCTCCACCTCGCCCAAACAAGGGGTTTCCACACCTCCCAGTCCTATGAGGTAGGATTCAACAGGATGGATTTTCAATTGTAGACCTTGGCAGTATGAAAGTATAAGTGCACTAGTTGCAGCACCCGAGTCAATCAATGCTCTCACAGTCCTTACATTCTTTCCTTGTCCTACCTCTATGTTCACAAAGGGACATCAGTCAATTATTTGAGAAGTAGTCACACTTGATATTGGGCACAGGGCCATATGATATTGTGGGGTGTCAAGATTGATATCTAGTCCTATTTGTTGGTGCATTTTACCCAAGCCTACATGCTTGATATATTTGATATTATCCTCATTTGTAAGTCACATGTGTACTCATGTGAACACCTCTTGTAAAAGAGTTCATTTTTATCTCTTGTATTTGAGAAAAGAAAAAAGGAAAAGGATGGCTTACCTCATGCATGATGTAAAAGCAAATTCGTGGCTATAACTACCAAAATCACAAATTTTTGAGCTGAGGGAATCTCTCCTAACTTTGGGGATCACTTTTGTGAGTAGAGATGTAATTTTTGATGAAAACAAATCATGGTTTGATGATGACAGAAAAGTGAAGCTACCTTATGACTTGGATGAATATTTTCCATCACTTCAACCAAAGGAGGCAAAGCAGATTGAAGAAAGTGATTCTGAGATTGACCTAGAAGACTTGGAAAGACTAAAGCTATGGAAGAACAAAGGAAAAGCAAAGATGCAGGATGCTACATATGGACCCGAGAGCTCACATCAACCACTTAGAAGGTCTTCGAGGGAGAAGAAGAAACCAGAGAGGTTTGTTTATGATACTTCTTTGGTCACCAAGCACTCAATCTACATTGCAAAGGATTCAACCAATGAAGAACCTACCACATTTGAAGAAGCACAAAGCAAGAAAGCTTGGAGAGATGCAATGGATGAAGAAATGGAAGCCTTGAAGGAGAATGACACTTGGGAGCTTGTACCTAACAAGCCATCAATGAAGATAATCGGATCTCGATGGATATACAAAATCAAGAGGAATCCAGATGGAAGTATAAATAGACACAAAGCAAGGTTAGTTGCTAAAGGGTTTGCTCAAACCCATGGTATTGATTATGAGGAGACTTTCTCTCCTGTTGCAAAAATGCCTACAATTAGGGTTCTCATTAGTCTTGCTGCATCTAGAAATTGGAATCTTTATCAACTTGATGTAAAGAATGCTTTCTTGAATGGATGGATTTATGAGGGAGTGTATATGGCACAACCTCCTGGATATGAGGATGCACATCATCCTAACTATGTATGCAAACTAAAGAAAGCTTTGTATGGATTGAGGAATGGATCTGAAGTGATCTATTTATGTGTGTATGTTGATGATATTATTATCACAGGCAATGATCGTGAAGGAATCAAACAGGTAAAGAGTCAAATGAAGGAGGAGTTCAAAATAAGTGACCTCGGACCACTCACTTATTTTCTTGGATTGGAGTTGATCTACACAGATTCAGGTATATACATCACACAAAGGAAGTATGTCCATGCCATGCTCGTCAAGTTCAAGATGGAAAATACCAAGTGTGCAGGTACACCTATGGAGCAAAATCATAAGCTTAGTGCTTATGAAGGAGAGCCAATTGAAGACATCACAAGCTATCAAAGCTTGGTTGGAAGTTTGAACTATGCAACACTCACAAGGGTGGATATATGCTATAGTGTTAGCATATTGAGTCAGTTTATGCATAAGCCGAGAAGACCACATATGGAAGCGGCCAAGCGAGTCCCCAAGTACCTAAACGGGACCATGAATGAAGGTTTGTTCTATTCATATACTTCATATATTGAGCTAAAGGTCTACTCAGATGCAGATTGGGCCGGATCTAAAGATGATAGAAGAAGCACATCAGGGTATATATCATTTGCAGGTTCAAAAATCATTTCTTGGTCATCGAAGAAGCAACCAACCGTGGCATTATCTTCTACTGAAGCAGAATATAGAGGTTTGGCTAATGCAACTCAAGAAATCATGTGGTTAAAGTCTTTGTACACAGATCTTGGACTTCATTCTTCAACACCTCATATTTTTGGTGACAACACAAGCTCACTACATCTAGCAGCTAATCCGGTATACCATGCTAGAACCAAGCATATTGAAGTCCACTACCATTATGTAAGGGAGAAGCTATTGAGCAAGGATATTCAACTATCCTATGTCTCTACAGATATGC
The DNA here is from genome assembly GCA_020310875.1 of Ceratopteris richardii. Classification (NCBI taxonomy): domain Eukaryota; kingdom Viridiplantae; phylum Streptophyta; class Polypodiopsida; order Polypodiales; family Pteridaceae; genus Ceratopteris; species Ceratopteris richardii. The sequence goes on from CM035413.1 coordinate 122,243,970, forward strand.
AATGTGCAGACATGTTGACTAAAGCTCTTGATGGTATGAAGTTAAGTAGATTCAAGTTGATGATTGGCTTGCAGGAAATCAAGGACAATTGAAGACTTATTTGGAGGCCAAGCATGTTAGGCTTGAGGGGGAGCTGTTGGTGCATTTTACCCAAGCCTACATATATTTGATATTATCCTCATTTGTAAGTCACATGTGTAGTCATGTGAACACCTCTTGTAAAAGAGTTCATTTTTATCTCTTGTATTTGAAAAAAGAAAAAAGGAAAAGGATGGCTTACCTCATGCATGATGTAAAAGAAAATTCATGGCTATAACTACCAAAATCACAAATTTTTGAGCTGAGGGAATCTCTCCTAACTTTGGGGATCACTTTTAGGTGGAGCCATTCAAATTCGAATTCAAAACTCCCTCCAAGAATAGCTATAAAAAGAGCAAGAAGGAAGAGGAGATTAGCAAGCCTTGTACGTGACCACTTCATGTCATTTTGTAGAGATTGAAGAGCTTAATCCATAGCTCTATCATTCTACTCCCATTGTGCAAAGATTCATTGCCAATGTGGTTGTAATCATATGTGAATCTATACATTTATCATCATCTACTTCTCTGTTTTGTTCTCTGCTATACTCACTCAGAGCAGTACATTCAAAACGTCATATCTCGAGTTCTACTGATCTTTTTTCAGTAATTTAACGTGCGTTGGATAGATCTTACTGTCTAGTTTATGCATATAAATTTTCAAGGTCATTGAATTAATACGTTTGGAGATATCTGCATTTTACTGCTTACTGGTCTATCTCTGTAGAGCCCCGAGAATTGTGGGGAGGTTCAAGAAATTCTTTAAACTTGTTCTCAGTGCTCAGTCCATCATTTGAAGTGTTTTAACTTGGATTGGGAAGCTTGCTAAGTCTATTTGCTATTCCCAAAAGGAATTTTTCAAATTCTTACCAGGTTGAGAGCACTGTTCATTTTTTCCAGCAGGTGTATGTCCAAAAATAGCAAGTTTTGGGAACTAGTCATTTTGCAACTAGTCTGTCTTGACTTAAACTTTTGGGATACATGTTCCAAAGTACTTGGCTGATATTTTGGTGGATTTAGGAAGCTCACAGGGTCTACTAATCAACTCTGAAGTCTCAGTTGGCTGGTGTGAAGCTGGTTGTAGCAGCACCTACTCATCTTTGGATTGCATCCACCATCTCTCTTCACACTATTCACCGCCTAATATGCTCTCTAGCCTCTGCATGTACTTCTTCTCTAACTCTCAAATCTTCTTGTTTTAGCTACGTAGCAGTGTTGAATCTCCTTAGCATATCCTCTATGAGAGGTTCTTGATATAGCTTGACTCGACATCCACTAATATAGTTTGGCAAGATGTCACCCTCTAGAGTGGCCAATTGAACCGCACCACTAGTGGAAATTCTATTTATGATCATAGGTCAATATCCTCTTTTTTCCAACTTATGGGCATGCTTCTTTAGTGTATAAACCAACACTATATATCCTTCTTTCAATCCTTTATCCTTGATGTAGGCATCCAAGTATGCCTTTTGTCTTTTCTTTGCAGCATAGATGCCTGCTGTTGCTCGTAGCCTCGTCTCACCTAAGCGTTCTATATCAAAGATCCTGGATGATAACTCGTGTGCATTCCACTCATGCTCTTGTGCTACTTTTAAAGCTTGGATTAGGAAATCTAATGGTAGCACATCATTCTGTCCAAAGACCATTTGAAATGGGATGCCATTGAGTGCCTTTCTGTAGGCAACTCGGTAAGCCCAAACACCATGATGAAGTTGTTTATCCCAATCAGAGCGTTTATTATTTACCAGTTTTGTTAATAAATTACAGAGGATTTTATTGGTGCTCTCGGCTTGTCCGTTAGCTTGTTGGTGATAGGGGGCAGACTTCTTATGTACCACCAAGAATTCATGGAGAAGGGACTTCATTCAAGAAGTGTGTACCTCTATCACTTACTAACTCTATTGGAAATCCATATCTTGTGAACACGTTCTCAAATAAGAACTTAGCCGTTGTTTGAGCATCGTTCTTTGTTGTGGCTTTTACTTATACCCACTTTGTAAGGTAATCTGTGGCTACAATAATGTGTCCAGCATGGGAGTTTCTAGCTGGGGGGTTAATAGGACCTACAAAGTCTATACCCCACTTCCAAAATGCACGTGCTCCCATCATTGGCCTCAAAGGCATCTCGTCTTTTCAAACTGGAGATTGTGTGCATTGGCATGTGTCACATTTCTTCACATAGGTATGTGCATCCATATGAAGAGTGGGCCACCAAAGTCCTGAGAATAGAATGGTCTTGATTACTTGGTTAGGCCTGAAATGTCCACGTGCAACACCATTGTGTGTAGTTTTTACGACTTTCAAATAGTCTAATTCATGAACGCACGATCTTAAGTAACTATCTTTGCCTCTTCGTTATAGGTTGTCTCTTACTAAGGCATAGTCTTGAGCCTCTTGCTCCATGCTTTGTTTTCTTGCTAGAATAGCCTCATTGGGTAGTGTTCCTAATCTCATAATTTCTACAAATGGAGCATTCCAATCTGGAATTAATGCCACGTGATAAAGAGTGGCATGCTCCACTCGCGGTCTCTCTTGACATATTGGATAATTATTAATCCACTCATGTATTTCTTTGTCCATGCTAGGCCAACACACTCCTAAACATTTCAGATTTTGCAATGTTCGTTGTTTGGAATAGTGATTTCTTAGCAATCCTTCATGTGCTTGTTGCAACCAACTACTAGGTTCATTGTTCTCGACACAACAAGCTAATACACCCACTGTATCTTGTTTGAACATGCTTCTTGCCAATATTTGATAGTTTTGTGATCTTACAATTTCCTCTTTGTTTGTTCTCACATTCTTATTTGCAGGTCCGAAGGTGAGGACAGGTACCAACTTATTTGCCCATTTAGGAACAACTTCTAAATTGAACAGATAAGCATTAGGTAGGTCATCAGACACTCGTTGCGGTGACTCTCCTGAAGTGATGCGAGAAAGGTGATCCGCCCTTAGGTGGGCCAATATTGGTGCTGTGCACAAACCTCTCTTCAACTGATTGAAGGAATTTTCACACTCGGCATTCCACTCAAAATTTGTCAACAAGGCATAGAGAGGCTTAGCTATGATTGCATACATGTGGATAAACCTATGATTATATCCACAAATGGCCCATAAAGGCTTGCACTTCTTTAACATTCCTTGGCCTTGGCAACTTCGCTATAGCTCTGACTTTGTACCATGAACACACACTTCTGTGGGTTCAGACACACTCGATATTCTCTACACTTGTTGAAGATCTGTCTGAGCTCAGGGATGTGGTATCTTCTTTCTTGGGAATGAGCACATAAATCATCCACATATACTTCTAAGTTCTTTTGCAAGAACTAGACTTTGAAGACATGACACATGAGCCTTTGGAATGTTGCAAGTGCATTGGTGAGCCCAAATGGCATCACACAAAATGCAAAGATACCCCACTCTGAATTTTATTATAAAATAGTAAGTAATATAAATGGGACTTGAATAATTCCCAAATTTCTTGAATAGGCCTTTGTTTGAAGACATGACACATGAGCCTTTCGAATGTTGCAGGTGCATTGGTGAGCCCAAATGGCATCACACGAAATGCAAAGATGCCCCACTCTGTGGCAAAAGCTGTTTTGTGTTGATATTCTGGGGCAATGGCTACTTGGTTGTAACATGAAAATCGATCAAGGAAGCTATCGACTTCCTTGGCTACAACACACTCCAGTAAATGTTCAATGATTGGAAGCGGATAACTATCTCTGATCATAGCAACATTAACTTGTTTAAGATTAATACACACTTGCAACTTTTCGTTCTTCTTGGGCACCACTACAATGGGGGACACCCATGTAGTATGCTCAATCTCATAGATAAATCCAACTTCAATTAATCTGTCAATCTCGTCTTTGATTTTTGCAGCATAAGTGTCATTATATGTGTAGGACTTCTGTTTGGTGGGCTTGGCGTCAACTGTCATGCGGATTGTATGAGAGCATATTTTTGGATCTTCTCCCTTCAAGTCTCTATAGTGCCACACAAACACATCCCTATATTCCCTTAATAAATCTACAAGCTCTATTTCTTCTTCTGCACTTAGGTCTTCTCCTATGTACGTACATCTCTCTTCATTCCCTTCAATGGTCACAAGAATCTTTTTGGTCTTTTCTTTATTATCATATGCTTCTCCTATGGTGGCCTCTCTCTTAGGCATTCGTACCTTGAAATTCTCTCGAACTTCAAACAATGATTCATCCTCTTCTTGTTTTATTGTTTTTCTTTTCATTTTCTTTTGACTACCTTCACTTCCCTACTTTGAATTTACCGTTTTAATGCTTGTGAGAGGCTCTTCTTCTTTTTGGTTAAAGCAACTATCCATCACAATGGACTCTAGATCTTGTCATTCTCTTCTTCTTCTAGGATTTCACTAGGGTCACACTCTTGAATGAGCTCAGCCACCAAGGCTGTGTTTACAATCTGGGAACTTGCATGTCTTTGTTCCTCTATTATCTGTGATTACCTTGGTCCATCTACAACCTATTCTAGTGACTCTAGGATGGGGTTTGTAGAATCGTGGATTGCCTCACCCAATATGGCAATGCCTTTTTCCGCTTAGATGATGGTAGTTAAGTGACTTTCAAACTCATCATTTGAAGATCATGCCTCCTTCCCTTGTTTAGAAGGGATAGCTCTTGGGCCAGGTTCATAGTGGATTGCCCCTTTGCTTGATGATAAAGTGGAAGCTCTCTTTTCATCCTCCACTGCATGCAACTGCTCCTCCTTAAACACCATATCACAACTCATCATGATCTTCTTAATCTTAGGGTCATAAAGCTTAAAAGCTTTCTTATCTTCATTGTACCCTAAGAAGATACATTTGATGCATTTTGGTAGAAGCTTTTTTCTCTCCCTATCTTGAACATGCATGTAACATTCACTTCCAAATTCTTTAAAATGGGAAATAGATTTCTTTTTACTAGTGTAGACCTTTTGTGGAGTCTTTCCATCAAGTGCCTTGGTGTATCTTTCATTCCAGATGTAGGCAACACTATTGGCAACCTCTACCCAAAATTGATTAGGAAAACCCTCTCCCTTCAATATGCACCTTACCATCCCCATGATGGTTCGATCGGACATTCACTAACACCATTTTGTTGAGAGCTATGTACCATTGTGAGTTGATGCTTGATTCCTTTACTCTTCCAAAAATCGTCAAACTATGTTGATGTGAACACCACGACCATTTCTATTAAATTTCTTCATCTTCTTCCCTATTTCAATTTCAACAAGTAGAAGACATTCTTTAAACTTAACAAAACCTTGTGCCTTATCGCAAAGGAAGTACACCCACATCTTCCTAATATAGTCATCGACAAGTAACATGAAGTAGGAATACCCGCCCAAAGCATGTGTATGGATTTTTCTACAGATGTTAGCATGCACTACCTCTAGACAACAACTTGCTCTATTCTTGCTTTTTTGTGGAAATGCCTTCCTCTATCGCTTGCCCATCAACAAGCTTCACATGGTTCTTTCATTTCCACAATCGAAGGTAGGTGCACAACCATACGCCTGCAATGCATCCCCTTCAATATAGGCTATCTGATATGCTTGCCCATCAACAAGCTTCACATGGTTCTTTCATTTCCACAATCGAAGGTAGGTGCGCAACCATACCCCTGCAATGCATCCCCTTCAATATAGGCTATCTGATATGGCTCAATATCTCATGCCATAGATTACTTGTGCCCACACTTGTAGTGGCTATAAGAGCACACAACTCATACACATTGTTCGTCCTTATGCCAGTCCCAAAAGCATTGTTGTTATGATCCATAATCTTAGCTCCTCTCTTACTAAAAGATACTTGGTGACCTTGATCAATTGTAGAAGCTATTGAAAGTAGATTTGGTTTGATTTATGGAACATACAACACATTTGAAAACTTTTTGACATCCCTATTAGAATTAATGAAATAAATTGTAGCCTCATCGTCTGCAAGATATCTTGCATTGTTGCCTACCTTAATTGTGATGGGTTCCTTTAGAGGCTCTATGGAGTACGAAGAGTCTTTTCTATTCGTCATGTGATGAGAGGCACCACTATCCAACATCCATGAGTCATTTCTTCTTGAATATTCGTATGAGGAACATACCTCCTCTATCCTGACAAATATCATGAGCTTAGTTTTTGCAGTGTTGGGAGACTCCTTGCTCTTGCCACCTTTGGAAGAGCCATTCTTCTCTTCTGCCTTCTTGATATGACAATCTTGCATTTTGGGTACTTTCTTCTTGCAATGGAAACACTCTTCCTTATGTATTGTTAGTGTCCATGTGAAAGGCCAAATGGCCGCCGCACACTTTTGTATATGTTCCTTAATAAAAGATATAGTGGCATGGTCAACCAGAGACTAGAAGTTCGGCCACATTTGTAACACCTACGAAATCTATTTTTGTGCTCCCTATGTATTGTGTTATTTTGTGTATACTAGGGTATCATCATGAAGCTCTCAAGAAGGAGATTTCATCATGGTGAATCGCCTTCTAAATAACTCACTGGTATCAAAGCATTTTGATGCAAAAACTTTCTTTCTTGTGTTCCTCTCTTCAAGGCTTATGCTTAAGGCGACGACTAAGGTGGCAACCAAGGCATAGATCTTGGCATACCTTGTCATGGAGTCATCATTGGCACCATTGGCTACGTGCGAGGGAGGACCTCAATGATCAAGGAAGGAGGTTCTCATCACTTCGTGAGAGGTCACCAATCCAAGTTTGTTCCCCTTAGAGCTCCCTTAATCGACAAGCTCTTTTGCCACTAAGCTACACTCTTGGGGTGTCTAAAGAAAGGGAAAGAATGAGGTTAACATTATCTTGAACATCCTTTGATCCCGTAAAGCTTCATTCTTTGCTTTGAAAGCCTATTTTGAAGCATTTTTGGGATGATAATTGGAGCCATTTGGAGTACTTTTGCTCTTTGTACTTCTTAGACAATGAATGTTCACCTTTGGGGCTATTTTGTTCAGCCACACTAGTAAATCTACATGTTTCTTGAAAGTTTTTGATTGTGGTGGGAGCAACTACTGCACGTTTATGCAAGTTTTTTGAGCGAAATCAATAGGGTTGATAGACACTTAAAGGTGTTGTTGACTGGTGTTTGGGCGATGAATTATGCCTTTAAGTTCCATCTTACCTCATATATTGAGCACATACACACTATGCATGCTTTTGTGGATATTGCTTATGTATGTCCATGTGGTCATTGATAGAGCGCTCACATTTTTGCATAAAGCCTTTGATGTTGATAAAGAGGGTCATGGTGAGGTTTTCTTAACTAGGAGACACCCACACGTAAAGGTCTCTTCAATGATGCAAGTGGAAGACTTACCTAGCCTCGCCATAAGAGATTTATGCTAGTTGTTCATAGGTGTTCGATAAGTTAAGTTGGCTTCTTTTGGTTAACTAACTATATGCAATGGAGTCAAATATTGCCTATGCAGGTTTACATGTCAATACTTGCAGTCTTATCTGCATTCCATAGTGTTCATATGCTCATTTTGTATAGAAGACTCTGGCAAAATGTTTCCAAATTTTTTGTTTTGTCATCTATATAGTGGTCAATTTACTCCTTGATACACTTATTGGTGCGAGCACATATATTCTCAAAAAATCCTTTTGGTTGGTCATTACTGCTTATTAATCGATTCCTCTAGGGAGACTCTGTTAAATTTTCTAGAATTTGATACTTATCCTTTTTGAGCCTTAGTGGTGTTTGGACTCTTCTAGCTCCATTATCAGTCTGGTTTGTTCTCGATCATCATTGTATCAAAGATCTCAGGCACATCTAGCGGATCAGGGTCTAGTGCTAGTGTTCCCAAAAGAAGCTATAACTTGCAAGGAAAAGACCGTTTCGAGATTCAAAAATTTGATGGCATAAACTTTGCTCAATGGAAGAATCAGATTAAAGATGTGCTGATTCAAAAGCAGCAATGGAATATAGTAAATGGAATCTCAAAGAAGCCTGCTAACATGGATGAAGATTATTGGGATGAGTTGGATGAAATGGCTAGGTCTACTGTTAGATTGCACCTGGTAAATAATGTTTACTTCATAGTATTGGACTATGAAAGTGTAGAGGAGTTTTGAAAGAAGTTATGCAATACATATGAAAAAGAAACGACATCAAATAAAGTGTCTCTGATGAGAAAGTTATATGACCTTTGCATTAAGGACAAAAATATAAAGTGTAACTGATGAGAAAGTTATATGACCTTCGCTTTGAATGCGTTTTGATGCTATATTCTCTTAGTTACAAGCTCAAAAAATGGTAATGGATAATGAAATGACAGTAGTCTTGTCATTATGCACCTTACCATCATCATGGGATACATTTTGCACAGCTATTAGCAATAGTGCACCTGGTGGTAAATTGTTCTATGATGACATATATGGAGCACTCTTGAGTGAGGTGATTCGTAGAAAATCTATGGTTGGTACTCAGACTAGAGATGCATATAATGTTTGTGATTCTTACCAAGGAAAGAATCACCAACGTGGTAGGAGTAAGAACATGGAAAAGAATGGTAAACAAAATAAGAGTAGAAGTAAATCAAGAAAGAGGCATATCGAATGCCATTATTTTCATAAGAAAGGACACATGAAGAAAGACTACTATGCATTAAAGAATGCTACAGGTAAAGGGCAAAATGTTGATGTGCATGTTAAATAACTACCTCCATCATCTAGTTTTACTATGAAGATTGAAGAAATCAATGTTATTTTTGACGATGTTGATGTGTTAACACTTGAGAGTACTATACATATTGAGGCTTTTATGGCTAATTCTCTTTCCCACACATGGCTGCTAGATTTTGGTGCTTCTTTCCATGTAACACCACATAGAGAGTGGTTCTCTATTTATGCGGCAAAGTCTCTTGGTACTGTGAGACTTGGTGATTCTTATCAGTGTGATGTTGTCTGGATTAGAGATGTGAATGTGTAGTTCATTGATGGTTCAAATTTACTATGCATAATGTACGACATATACCTTAGTTATCATGCAGTTTGATGTTAGTTGGTCAAGTTGATGACCTCGGTTACAAGGTGGTCTTTTATGCTCAATCCTTTTGCATATCAAAGGGCAATATGGTTATTTGTATCACAATAAGAACCCTTGTTAGTTGTTACATGTCAGCCTATGGCTTGTATTTGGCATCACCCTTTGGGCCATATATCACGTAGTGGAATGGAAAATCTTTCTCGTTCTGGCTACTTACCTGTGGTACCTTTATCTAATTTTTCATTTTGTGAGCATTGTCAATATGAAAAGCAAACTAGCAATTTGCACAAGAGGCACATTGACTTTTCAATTCAACTTGTAGATCTCATTCATACAGATATGTTTGGTCCAATGCCTAGAAGGTCATTAAGTGGTTTTCTTTACTTTGTCACTTTCATAGATGATGCTACTACCAAAGTTTGGGTATATCCTATTAAAACAAAGGATGAGGTGAGAGTAGAAAAGGAACTCAGGTTAAAGCTTTATGTTCAAATAACGGGGATGACTATACCTCACATGAATTTAGGATTTCCTCTCAATCTAGTGGAATTCGTAGAGAGTCTACAATTGCTTATATCCGAGAACAAAATGATGTAGCTCAAAGGATGAACATAACTATTTTGAATAGAGTAGTTTCCATGTTGCATCATGCAAAACTTTCATGAGGCTTTTGGGTAGAAGAAGCACTAACTACAATTCATGTGATTAACCTTTCACCTAGTATTGCCAAAGGTTTAAAAGTGGCATAAGATTTATGGATAGGGAAGCCACCATATTATGATCATCTTTGAGTTTTTGGGTGTGAAGCATATGCTCCTATACCCAAGAACCTTAGAAAAAAGTTGGACCATAAGTAAAAGAAATGCATTTTTCTTGCATATGGTCGAGAAGGTCAATTTGGATATTGCTTATGGGAACATGAAACATGGTTAGTGATCAGAAGTAGTGATATCATTTTCAATGAGTCAAGGATGCATGAACAAGCCATTAAGGAGGTTGTAGTGAGAAGAATGGTGTTCGAGAATACTAGTTTTCTACTTTACATGCATAATAATGTTGCACATACGGATGTTCAAGAGAATGTCCAATCAGATCAGTCTACAAATATTGCAGTCTAGCAACCATTGAGATGTTGTGCACATGTCTCATATCCATCTATAGATATGTTTTATGTTTGGATTTTGTTATGCTAATAGATGCTGGTAAGCCTTCTTGCTACAAAGAGGCTATGCAGATAGAGGATCATGTCAAGTGGGAGTGTGCCATGAAGAGTGAGTTGGATTCTATTAACAAAAATCTTTATATAAAGATTTACCATGTAAATCTTTATATAAACTAAAATTCACATCAGATAGTGCTTCTCCAAAGTATAAAGCATGACTTTTTGCAAAGGGTTTTAAGCAACAACATGGTGTTGATTTTGAGGAAATCTTCTCTCCAATGGTCAAGATGACTACCATGTGAATGTTAGTTGGATTTTTTGTGATGGACGACTTAGAGCTAGTCCAACAAAAACCTCTTTCTTGCATGGAGATCTTACAGATGAGATCTATATGGAACAACGAGAGGGTTATCTAGTTCTTGGCAAAGAAATTCTAGTTTGTAAGCCAAAGAAGAGCTGATATGGACTTAAATAGTCTCTTGAAGAATGGTGCCAAAATTTTGATGCTTTTATGAAGTCTCAAGGCTATTTTAGAAGCAATGAGGATCATTATCTCTACATAAAAATATGTTGAGATGGTAACTTGATATGCTTGATACTTTATGTCGATGATATGCTGATTGCAGGGAGGTCCTCTCATGACTTGTCAATTCTCAAAAAGAAGTTGAGTGAGACATTTGATATGAAGGATTTTGGGGATGCCAAACATATTATTGGTATGCACATTAGTGGCGATAGGAGTAAAAGATGCCTCTACTTGTCTCAAAGTGAGTACATATCCAAAGTACTTCACAGGTCCCATATGAAGAGTCAAAAGGCATTGAGTACACCTTTACCGACATATGCAAAATTGAGCTATGATGATTGCCCCAAATAAGATGAGGAAAAGAAATTCATGACCAAAATTCCTTATCACTCTGTTGTTGGTAGTCTCATGTATGCCATGGTAGCTATGAGACTAGACATTGCCTTTGTAGTGGTACTTGTTAGCAGATAAATGTGGAATCCTGGCAAGAAGCACTAGGAAGCATTCAAGATGATTTTGACATATCTGAGTATTACTAAGAACAAGTGTCTCTTCTTGGGTAGAGGGTAAGCATCCATTATTGGTTAAACAGATTCTGATTATACTAGTCTTGTAGAGAATCATAAGTCTATATCAAGCTATATTTTTCATTTTGCTAGTGGTTTTATCTCTTGGAGATCTCATCTTAAGGAATGTATAATTGTTTCCACTATAGAAACACAGTCTGTTGCAACAAGTGAGGCATGTAAGGAATCATTGTGACTTTCCCTTATTGCTTGTGATATGGGTCGACCTAAGCATGTACCTCATTTACTTAGTGATAGTCAAAGTGCCATTGCATTGGCTAAGAATACAGTCTATAATGCAAAGACCAAGCACATTGAGGTAAGGTATCACTCCATTAGAGACTCCTTATCCATTGAGTGCATTATTCTTGAGAAGGTTTATACTCTAGATAATGTTGTAGATGCTTTGACTAAAGCTCTACCACAAGATATCTTTTGAGACTGTTGTTACTTGACAAGGATTACTTGATTCATGACCCTACAAAGTTACTTCTATATTATGTAACTTGCCTATCATGTGGGAGGTATAGTTTGTATAATTATACTTAGGTATCCTTCATCATTCTTTTTTTCTCTCCCATAGTCACTTTGGCCACATCGACCTTTAGTGGGAGATTATTACCATTAGTGTCCATGTGAAAGGCCAAATGGCTTCCAGATACTTTTGTATATGTTTCCTAATAAAACATATAGTGGCTTGGTCAGCCAAAGCTTGGATATTCAATCACATTTGTAACACCTACAAAATGTATCTTTGTGCTCCATGTGTACTATGTTTTTTTGCATATATGATAGCCTCCTTACAGACTACTGTGTGCAGTGCCTAGAGCTTAGTTTTCTACTCTTAGGATATAATCATGGATCTCTCAAGAAGAAGAGTTTAGCGTGGTCCATCGTTGTCTAAATACTTCACCGTGAACTTCTTTTTGTCATTCTTCTTCTTGTGTCCATCTTTTGAAGAGTTGGCTTTGCCTCCTTTGGCATTTGCTATGAATGCAACATCTCCTTTCTTACTACAAAAGAGATAAGGCAGAGAGCTCACTCACACACTCTCAAACTCAAAGAGAAGCACACACACAGATTGAGGCAAGGAGGAATGATATTCTTCTTCTTGTTCTATTACATAAAAGGAATATACAAGACTCACCTAAACCAATAATACAACTACTACAATATATAAAGAACAATACATAAGGGAAATCCTAATGTCCACGAGTGAGTGGGCTAGCAAGTGTGCCATCACTCTTGATAGATGAATCTAATAAAGCTCACTAAACTACCCCTCATATATACCTATGTGAGCATTATTTTTAGAGAATGAAATAGTGATATGCACCATCCTCGATCATCACATGTTGAGCTTTGATATCGGAACACTCCCCCTCAAGCTCAACATCATGTGCTCTAATCTAAGAATTTTCTGAAACTTCTTCAGCTTTCCCACTCAAAGTGCTTTAGTTAAAATATCAACAACTTGCTCATTTGTTCACACATAAACAAGATCAATATCACTTGCTAATACCTTCTCTCAAATGAAGTGATTATGTACCTCAATATCCTTTTTTCTAGATGAAAAACAAGATTTCGTGCTAAGTGAATGCTCCTAAGATTATCACAATAGACAGTGATTGGCTTTTGCACTTCCACACCTAAATATGAAAGTAGCATCTCTAACCATCATGCTTCACATGCTTCCATTGGAGCACCTCTATATTCAACCTCTGTACTCAACAAAGCAATAGTGGGTTGCTTCTTGTTGCTCCATGTAATAGCTATGCTCCTAAGTGAGAATAGAAATCCACTAGTAGAACTTCTATCTGGAATACTACTAACCCATTTTGCATTGACGTATCCATGAACCTGCAAATCTACACCAACTTCATAAAACAATGCATAATCCAAAGTAGCACTCACATAATGTAGAGTGCACCTCAGAGCATCTAAATGTCATTTGTTGGAAACGTGCATAAATTGAATTTGAAGTCCAACAATGTGTTGAGATATCAAGCTCAACATGTGATGATCTAGGATGACACGTACCAGTTTTTCGTTTCTCTGACATGTATGGTGGTCATGCCGGTATATGTCAGGGATACTTCATTGAGCTTTATTAGATTTATCTACCGAGAGTGATGGCACATTTGTTTCTTGCCAGCTCACTCATTCGCGGACATTAGGTTTTTCCTTATGTACTGGTCTTTATATATTGCACTTGTTGTATCCTTGTTTTTAGGTTTCCTTTTATGTAATAGAAGAAGACGAAGAAGATCATTCTTCCCTGTCTCAATTTGTGTGTGTGCTTCTCCTTGAGAGTGAGAGTGTGTGTGTGAGCTCTCTTCCTTATCTCCTTCCTCGTGACATGGTATTAGAGCCAGCGTGGCTGTAGAGAGCTCGTGGAGAAGGCGACCGTGAAGACTACGTGGCAAGGTGTGGAGAAAACGCGATTTCACAAACGGCCTCCGTTTGCTCTCTAGAAAATCGGCGTTTGTTTTCGTCACATCGAAGTTTAGGAGCCATCTCAACCTTTGTTTCGAGCCCGCAAGGTGGGGCCCATAGAAAGACCAGGTCAATTTCAGAAACTGTAACTTGCGTTGTGTTCGGAGACACTCATATATTCTAGATCCAGAATTTCAAGCGATTCTGTGTACTGTTGATACACGAAAACTGTGTTTTTCTGAGATCGAACTGTCACGTCATAGTGCGATAGTGTTCAAGCAGAAGTGCTGCTTGTAGTGTGTTGCGGTGTTGTGAATTGTTGCAGAAATGGCAAACGCAGATGGAATGAGTCAGCTTATGAGCGATAATCTAGACAAGAACAACTTCCATGCTCGGAGATTCAGAATGACGAATTTCCTGATGGGAAAAGGTTATTGGAAGTACATCAAAGGAGAGAATGAAAATGCTCTGCTGTTACCAGAAAGGAATCGGACTGCAGAACAGTTAAGAGCATATGAGGAATGGAATCAAGGAGCACGAAAGGTAATGTATTGGCTATCTGTTAGCATACATGATAGCATGATTGGACACATACAGGATGCCAAGACTCCAAAAGAGGCTTGGAACAGTTTGGTCACTTTGTACGAGACCAATACAAAGGCACGGAAATTGCAACTCAAGAACGAACTGCATACATTGGAGAAAAAGAGCATGTCGGTAAGTGACTACACTCTAAAAATCAAAAGCATATGTGAGTCACTTGCATCTATTGGCGTGAATGTAGATGATGATGATGATAAGGTGGAAGTGTGCCTTCGTGGTTTAGGAGCTGCATATAAGCAGTTCAGAACTTCTATACAGACCAGGGAAAATATTTCGAATTTTGCTAATTTGGTATCTATGCTGATTATTGAAGAAAAGAATCTTGGTGAGGATTCAAACTCCCAAGGAAAGCCCAGTTCTGAGCAGGTATTCTACTCTGGCAGAGGAAGAGGCAGAGGTAGAGGTTTTGGAAGTGGAAGAGGAAACAATAACCAAGACCAAGGTCAAGAACAGAATCATGCAGGAGGAAGAGGACAGTTTCGAGGCAGGGGGAGTCAAAGAGGTCGTAGAAATTTCCAAAGAAATGATTCAGGTAATGATAGTAAAGGATGCTGGAATTGTGGTAAACCTAGACACTTTGAACGTGATTGCAGGCTGAAGAATCAAAATAACAGAAGGGAGCAAAAAAACTATGCATCCACAAGTGCAGATGATTCTGAGAAGCTGTTTATGGTTCAACATCACATGATGAATACAATGTCTGCTGGTGTTTCAAAATCGAATGATAATGTCTGGTATGTTGATTCAGGTGCTTCAAATCACATGACCAGTCATGCAGAATGGTTTAGTAGTTTGCAGAAAATGGTAGTTCCTGGATATGTTGAAACAGGTGATGATACATCTCATCCTATTGAGCATACAGGAAACATAGCATTGTCTATGGAGGACGGAAAGGTAAAACATCTCGCTGATGTGCTGCATGTTCCAAATATAACAAAGAATCTAGTTTCTGTTGGACAAATGGTTGACCAGGGATTACAAGTCAGGTTCAATGCTGATGGATTATATGTAGAAGAGTACAAGCAGGATGGACGATTGGTTGCCAAAGGAAACAAAGTGGGTAGGATGTTCACCTTAAATGTGAAGATTCCTGAAATGAATGCAGCCATGTTTGCAAAAGGTGCAGGAGTTATTGCAGATATAGAGATAAGGCACAAACGGATTGGACATGCAAACTTGCAAAGGCTGAAACTGATGCAGTCAAAGGAGATTGTCCATGGACTACCAAATTTCAAAGTTGTTGAAATGCAAAAGGTATGTGGAGCATGTCAATTTGGTAAACAGTCAAGAGCATCATTTCCACATGACAAGCATGTTAGTGAGAATGTACTAGAAGTAGTACATACAGATGTTTGGGGTCCAGCAAAGACCACATCTATGGGTGGTTGCAGGTTTTATGTTACTTTCATTGATGACCATACACGCAAAGTATGAGTATATTTCATGAAAGAGAAGAGCGAGGTGTTTACTCACTTCCAGAATTTTAAAGTTATGGTGGAAAAGCAGACACGGAAGTACATTCAGACATTAAGATCTGATGGAGGAGGTGAATACATGTCAAATGAGTTCAGCAGTTTTCTAAAAAATCATGGAATTCGGCGTCAGTTTTCATGCAGGTACACACCACAACAGAATGGTGTTGCTGAACGTAAAAACAGACATATTGCAGAAATAGCAAGAGCCTTAATGGCTGAGAAGATTATGCCTCATTGTTACTGGGCAGAAGCTGTGCATACTGCTGTATACATCATGGACAGAACTTCGGCTGTTGTTGTACATCAAGTTACACCTGAAGAGAAGTTTACAGGTAAAAAGCCAAACTTATCACATCTGAAAGTTTTTGGCTGTATTGCATATGTACATGTACATGTCCTAGATGAATTGAGGACAAAGCTTGATCCAAAAGCAGAAAAGTGTGTCTTCATTGGATACTCCCTTGAGTAAAAGGGGTATAAATGTTATAACCCACTCACACGACAGGTAAAGGTGAGCAGAGATGTGGTATTTGATGAAGTGTCAAGCTTCTATGCAGATGCCAAAGAAGGACTGAGTCTTGAACCAAATGACAAAGAAAATGCGGAAAAATCAAGTGCAGAATGTCAGGTTTTGAGTGGACTGGATGCATCACCAAGCAATAGTTCCAACTCAAATCCATGGAGTGGAAGATTACGTGGGAATTTCAGTCCAGCAAATTCATCAAATACATCCAAGAAAGGTAAAGAAAAGCTTTCTACTGGTCATAAAACATGTGTAGGTTTTGAAGAAGTTGATGGAGATTCAAGCGGTTCAGAAAAGAGTCTTGATGAGGAACTTGGATTGCCCTCTGTGAAGACTCCAGGAGTAAGAAGGGCACATGCAGATGATACAAGGCGTTGATGATCTGATTGTAGGTGGTGATAATGAAGAAAGCATCAAAGAGGTAAAGAAACTTCTTATGCAGGAATTCAACATGAAAGATCTTGGTGTGCTGTGCTATTTCTTGGGCATTGAGTTTATACATACAGAAACAGGTATATGGATGTCACAAAGGCAATATGCCTTGAATATGCTGCAAAAGTATGGTATGGATGATTGTAAGCCAGTTTCTATGCCTTTAGATCAGAATTTGAAATTGGATACTACATTAGGTGAAGCATTGGAAAATGCTACTATGTACAAGAAAATTGTGGGAAGTCTTATATATCTTACAATTACAAGGCCTGATTTAAGCTACACTGTTGGAATTGAAAGTCAATTTATGCAGGTTCCCAGGAAGCCACATTTGGATGCTCTGAGACGCACTCTACGTTATGTGAGTGCTACTTTGGATTATGCATTGTTTTATGAAGCTGGTGTAGATTTGCGGGTTCATGGATACACCGATGCAGATTGGGCTGGTAGTACTCCAGATAGAAGATCTACTAGTGGCTTTCTTTTCTCACTTGGAGGTGTAGCTATTACATGGAGTAGTAAGAAGCAACCCACTGTTGCTTTGTTGAGTACAGAGGCTGAGTATAGAGGTGCTGCAATGGTAGCATGTGAGGCATCATGGCTGGAGATGTTACTTGCAGATTTAGGTGTGGAAGTGCAAAAGCCTATCACTATCTATTGTGATAATCTTAGCAGCATACAATTAGCATGGAACCCTGTTTTCCATGCTAGAACAAAGCATATCGAGGTACATTATCACTTCATCAGAGAGAAGGTATTAGCAGGTGATATTGATCTTGTTTATGTGAGAACAGATGAGCAGGTTGCTAATATTTTCACCAAAGCACTTGGAGCTGAGAAGTTGAAGAAGTTTCGGAAGATGCTTGGATTACAGGATATGGTGTTGAGCTTGAGGGGGAGTGTTGAGATATCAAGCTCAACATGTGATGATCCAGGATGACACGTACCAATTTTTCATTTCTCTGACATGTATAGTGGTCATGCCGGTATATGGCAGGGATACTTCATTGAGCTTTATTCGATTTATCTACCAAGAGTGATGGCACATTTGCTTCTTGCCAGCTCACTCATTCGCGGACATTAGGTTTTTCCTTATGTACTGGTCTTTATATATTGCACTTGTTGTACTCTTGTTTTTAGGTCATTCTTGTACATTCCTTTTATGTAATAGAAGAAGAAGAAGATCATTCTTCCCTGTCTCAATTTGTGTGTGTGCTTCTCCTTGAGAGTGAGAGTGTGTGTGTGAGCTCTCTTCCTTATTTCCTTCCTCGTGACACAATGTAGGTAAGATCAGGTCTTGTAATTGTGAGATATAGCAAACTTCTCGCAATTTTCCTATACATAGTAGCATTTTCCAATGCTTCACTTGATGTAGTATCCAACTTCAAATTCTAATCTAATAACATAGAAATTGGCTTACAATCAGCGATACCATACTTTTGTAGCATACTCAAGGCATATTTTCTTTGTGACATCTATATACCTGTTTCTATATGTATAAACTCAATGCCCAAGAAATAGCGCAACATACCAAGATCTTTCATGTCAAATTCCGGCATAAGGAGTTGCTTTACCTCTTTAATGCTTTCTTCATTATCACTACCTAAAATGAAGTCATCAACATAAGTAGCCACAATCATGATGCCATCATCACCCTTGCATATAATGAATGATCTCCATCACACATAGATAATCCATTGGTGGTTAGGTAATCAACAATCCTTCCATGCGCAAGCACGAGGGGCTTGTTTAAATCCATACAAAGCCTTTTGCAACCTGCAAAAATATTTTGAGTGCTTTGAATCTTTGTATCCTTGTGGTGGATCCATGTACACTTCCTCTTGTAACTCATCATGTAAGAAAGCAATCTTCACATCCATCTGATGCAAAGTCCATCCCTTTGTTATAGCTAATGCAACAAGTGGTCTCATAGTAGATATTTTAGTTATAGGGCTGAATTTTTCCTCATAATCAATGCCATTTATCTGTGCATATCCTTTTGCTACCAATTGTGCTTTATACCTACTTATGTCACCATAAGCATTGTCTTTTACCTTTGAAACCCACTTGCAGCCTATGGGTTTCTTTCCTTGTGAAAATGGAACCAATTTCCATGTTTCATTTCCATAAAGTGCAACCATCTCCTCATCCACAACTTTTTCCCATTCTACATTTTCAATTGGATCTTCAAAACAAGAGGGTTCTGCATCTTGTATTACCTTGGTCATGTAGGCACAATGACAAGCCATGTAACTATTATACATCAATTGTTGCATTGAATTCTGCATCCTATTAGATATTCTTGGTCCAAGGTCACTTCTCCTTGTACCATTTTCATGTGCTTTTCTTACTCCTAGAGCCTTCACAAAGGGCAATCCAAGTTCCTCATCAAGACTCGTTTCTAAACCGCTTGAATTTCCATCAATGTCTTCAAAACATGTAGATGTTTTACTACCAATAGAAAGCTTTTCTTTACCTTTCTTTGATGTAGATGAATTTGTTGGAGTCAAATTTCCATGCAATCTTCCACTCCATGGATTGAGTTGGAACTATTGCTTGGTGATGCATCAGGTCCACTCAGAACTTGAGATTCTACACTAGAGTTTTCAGCATTTCCTTTGTCATTTGCATCAAGATCAAGCCCTTGTTTGGCATCTGCATAGAAGCTTGACATTTCATCCAAAACCATATCTCTGCTTACCTTCACGTGTCGTATGAGTGGGTTGTAACATTTATATCCCTTTTTCTCAAGAGAGTACCCAATGAAGATACATTTTTTTGCTTTTGGATCAAGCTTTATCCTCAAATCATCTGGAACATATACATATGCAATACAACCAAATACTTTTATATGTGATAAGTTGGCTTTTTACCTGTAAGCTTCTCTTTAGGTGTAAAACCTTATCTCGGGTTCTTGAATCGGAGACTTTTGTTGCGTTTCGCGGGGTTTTGTTGCCTCAGCTTTTTCCTCCGCGTCTTGATGTACACCAACCGTTAGAGTTTTGTTCATGATGTATACAAAGATATGCATAGCTTTTGCCCAATAACAATCACGCATATTCTTCTCAACCACCAAGGCTCTTGCTATTTCTACAGTATGTCTATTTTTGCATTCAGCAACACCATTTTCCTATGGTGTGTGTGTGCATGAAAATTACCATTGAATTCCATGACTTTTTAGAAAGCTACGAGACTCATTTGACATGCATTCACCTCATCCATCAGATCTTAATGTCTGAATATACTTCCTTGTCCACCTTCCACCATATCTTTAGAATTTTGGAAGTGAGTGAATACCTCTCTCTTCTCTTTCATGAAATATAACCATACTTTTTGTGTATGTTCATCAATGAAAGTAACATAAAACCTACAACCGTCCATAGATGTGGTCTTTGCAGGATCCCAATATCTCATAGTACAAGAAGAGTTTGGACAAAATTATTTTTGGAATAGAATGCTTGCTTTATAAGCTTTCCAGTAAGTACATGAACTCTCAGAATGGGGCTTTCTACAAAGAGAAATGGAAGTCCTAACAGCCTGCTACAGAAATGGAGGACCCTTTGGAAAGGATAAGAGAGATATACGAGAGAATAAGAGAATCTATGAGAGCTATGGCTCAATGACACATATATATGCAGCACCGCAACTTCCTAGTATCCACACATGCCTTGAATGAGCTTGGATGGTCTTTATATAACCTTGGGAGCCTTCTATGACTCTTCATATGTCCTCCATGTCTCTTCACATGCCCTCCTTGTCTCTTCACTTGCCTTGTGACTTTGTCTCTTCATTGGAGTGGCTTCTGGTGGCCCAATGCCTCCTTTTGGATAACGTTGCGCCTTCAATTTTATACTTTGACTTTCCTAAGGTTCAAAAGCCTTCAAATGAAGTTATTTTACAAAAAACAAAACTTGATCTTGCCCTCGAAATGCATATCTTTTAACACTCCCCCTCAAGCTCAAGTTTCTTTTGCATTTGAAGTTGGTTCCTTGAGTTGTATGGCTTGCTTCAGCTTAGCAAGCTTTCCAGCATCCAAGAACTTTGTTAGTAGATCAACTACCTGGTCCTTTGTACTTACATGATGAATATCCACTGCCTTTTCAAGCACCTTCTCCCTTATGAAATGATAGTGGACTTCGACGTGTTTGCTCCTTGCATGAAACATAGGATTGATTGCAAGATAGATGTTTGATATATTATCTCCAAACAAAGGAACTGATCCAACCTGCACATTCAAGTCTTTCATTATCTTTTTCACCCACATTATCTCACAAGTAGCTTGGGCCAAGGCTCTATATTCAGCGTCGGTTGAAGATAAAGCAACCGTGGGTTGCTTCTTTGAACTCCATGATACACAATTGTTTCCTAGCATGATCACATAACCTGTGGTGCTTCTTCTATGATCTTTGGAGCCCACCCAATCAGCATCGGCATATCCTTTGAGCTCTAATGATCCTCCATAAGCATAGAAAAGTCCTTGATTTATTGTACCTTTGACGTACCTGAGTATCCTCTTTGCTGCATTCAAATGATCATTAGTAGGAGCATGCATGTATTGAGAAAGAATTCCTACACTAAATGCCAAATCTGGTCTAGTTATGCTTCCATATATAAGTGAGCCTATGAGGCTCCTATAGGTATGAATGTCCTAAAGTTCTTGTCCTTGGGTGGAGCTAAGTTTGGTGTTTATATCCATTTGTTGCTTTAGTGGTTTGCATCCACTCATTCCAAACCTATACAATACATCCAACAAATATTTTCTTTGCATCAAGTAGATGTTGGCGAAAACTTCAGCTTTAACGCCACTGTTGCGAAAATACTTTCGCCCTGAAGGTGGGTTTCACGACAAAGCTTGAACTCTGTCAGGCCTGCGGAAATTGCCGCGCCACCGCAATAAAATGCTAAACTAGAGTGATTCAGAACACCTCTGTAATCAACACTAGCTCAGCCCAATTAAGGTCGCCTTAACTATGTTATCCTGCGACACAAGTTCCACCAGAACTTCACCAGACTGTCACTGGACGTCACCGAAAACGTACCGGAAGTTTACCGGAATAAACTTAGTTCTGCTCGTAATTGCTTCAGATGAACTATGTGAAGTAAGGGAGTAGTGTGTGAGCTTCCTTCACCGAATGAACTTCCTTCTGGAAACTTCACAGTTCTAAAGTGCTACTTTCCGGTTAACTTTTGTACTATGTGTACATCTCCATTTCACAGGAAACTGTGATCACCTTAAAGTAGAGACGTCTAGCCACAAGCTGAGCTATCTCTCATACAAAGCTTCGAACTCTGCTGCGAGTTATACTTCGTTGTTCTACCGGAAAATCTTGTTTTCTGAGAAACTGTAACTGACCGAAAATTACTGAAATATGTTTACTAAGTAAACTGTTATTCACCGAAACATGCGTTTACAGAGAAGGTACTGAAGCTCGTTTAGTAACGAGTCGTGACAGTTAACGATAAACGAAACTTCCTACCGTAACACAAAATAGCTTCAGATTCTTCACAAGTAAAGATTACGCGCAGACATCCACATGAACATGTGTTTTCACTTAGAGAAGATGTGTACAAGTAAGCTTGGCCTCCTCGCTCAAGCTACAGAAACTCTCCTACAGTGAGTAGTTTCTTATTACCATCTCTCTTCAGATGAAAAGACCCGACACTTCAGGCTTGTGTTATTCATCTGTACATACGCGATCTATGGCGTCTTCTGAGAACTTCTAACTCTCTCTTCACTCATACGCGATCTATGGCGTCTTCTCTCTTCCTTCTCTATATCTGTCTCTCGTTCTCCTCTGCGTATCATCCTCTCTTGAGTTCTTCAAATCTTGCTGTATATATGCACTTTCCTTTGGCGCTCCTCTGCGCTGTCATTCTTCAATTCGCGTTATGCGTGCCTCACGCGCCCGCCGCGGCTATTTGCTCTGTTATGCGCACACCGCGCACTAACTTCGCATACTGTACACCTGTGCATAGATTTTCCGGAATATTCTGTTTCTCTCTTTGTCCGTTGCGTCAAATTCGTGAGTGTTTCCTTAACAGCTCCCCCTCAATCACTAATTTGACATCTTCCGGTCTTTCATATATCTTTCTTTCTTTTATTCCTGCCATCTCTTTGAATCTGTTTGTCTTTGTTCCATCCAAGCTCTTGGTTAGAATGTCTGCAATTTGATCTTTCGTAGGAGTGTAGACTATTTCTATCTCTTTCTCCATTACTTTTTCCCTTAGGAAATGATACTGAATCTCTATGTGTTTTGTTCTTGCGTGAAACACAGGATTCGCTGCAAGATACAGCGAGCTCATATTATCTCCATGTATGATCGGTATACTTTGATCTATACCCATGCTTTTAAGTAAAGTCTGCATCCATATTACTTCTTTTGCTGCTTCTACCAGTCCTTTGTATTCTGCTTCTGTTGATGATAAGGCTACTGTGTGTTGCTTCTTTGAACACCAGCTTACCAGCTTATCTCCAAGGTATATCATATACCCGTGCGTTGATCTTCGGTCATCTTGACTTCCTGCCCAATCTGAGTCACTATATGCTCTGAGCTTTATATCTGATGTAAAGGGATAATATAATCCTTCCTTTATAGTTCTTTTGATATATCTGAGAACTCTTTGTCCTGCAACCCAATGTTGATCTGTCGGACAATGCATAAATTGTGACAGAATTCCCACCGGAAAACTGAGATCCGGTCTTGTTAGCGTAGCATATATTAAGCTTCCTACTAACGATTGATACTTCTTCATATCTTTAAACTCTGTACCACTATATTTACTGAGTTTATGATTTACTTCAAGCGGTGTTGAAGCTTCTCTGCAATTTTCCATGTTGAACTTCTTCAATAAGTTTAGGAGATACCTTTCTTGCGTGACATATACACCATGATCTGTATATGTGATCTCCATTCCTAGAAAGTATGATAACTTTCCCAGGTCACTGATCTTGAATTCCTTTTCTAGCAGTTTCTTTACCTCTGTGATTCCTGTATCTGAGGTACCTGTAATTATTATGTCATCTACATAGATACAAATGTAGATCATTCCTTCTTCTGTCCTTTTGATGAGTAGACTTGCATCTGCCTTCGAACTTTGGTATCCAAGTTCATTGAGATACTTCACAAGTCTGTAGTTCCAAGCTCTTGGAGCTTGCTTCAGTCCATAAAGTGCTTTTCTTAACCTGCAAACAAAATTTGGGTATCTGGAACTTATAAACCCTTCCGGTTGTTCCATATAGACTTCATCTGATATATATCCATTCAGGAATGCATTCTTTATATCTAGCTCACTTAGCTTCCATCCTTTTGATGCTGCTATAGCAATCACTGTTCTTATGGTTGACATCTTTGCCACCGGACTGAACGTCTCGTCATAGTCTATGCCATGCGTCTGAGCATAGCCCTTGATAGCCAGTCTTGCTTTATGTCTGGCTATCCTTCCATCTGCAAGTTTCTTTATTTTGAACACCCATTTATTTCCAATTACTTTCTTACCGTTTGGTTTAGGAACAAGCTCCCATGTCTTGTTCTCTTCCAGTGCGATGAATTCTTCTTCCATTGCTTCTTGCCATTGCTTCTTGCCTTTGGCTTCGTCATAGCTCTGAGGCTCTTCCTCTTCTTTAACCATATATGCATAATCTTGTTGAGTTATATATGATGTATCATACGAGTATCTTTCCGGTTGTCTTCTTACTCTATTCGACCTTCTTAGCTCATATTCTTCGTGTGTGTCTGAGTACCCGTCTTCATCTTCGTTCCTTATACCTGTTCTGGTCCTCAACGTACTTGCCTCGTCTTCTTTGTTTACCTGTACGATTGTTTTACCTTTCTCTTTTCTTTTTATCTCTTCTTCAAATTCTTCAGCTGTATGACTCTGATCTGCATACCAGCTTTTCTGTTCATCAAATGTTACATCCCTGGAAACAGTAAAATGTTTGGTTAGAGGACTCCATAACCTGTAACCCATCTGTTTCTCATCATATCCGACGAATACATATTTCTCTGCTTTCGGTTCAAGCTTATGTCTGAGTTGAGACGGTACATAAGCATACGCTACTGATCCAAACACTTTGCAGTGATCAAGTGTTGGCTTCTTTCCCCACCAAGCTTCATAAGGGGTCATTCCTTCTAAGGCTGTACATGGTAATCTGTTTACCAAGTATGTAGCTGTGTTTACAGCTTCAGCCCAAAGATAATCCGGGCAATTCTTTTCTTTTAGCATAGCTCGTGCAAACTCGACTAGAGTTCGGTTTCTTCTTTCTGCTACACCGTTTTGTTGTGGTGTATATCTGCAGGTTATTTCTCTCTTAATACCTGCATTCCAAAGATAGTCATTGAATTCTCGGGAGAAGTATTCTCCCCCTCCATCAGACCTCAGTCTTTTAAGTTTTTGTCCTGTGAGTCTTTCAGCATATGCATGAAAGTGTCTGAAAACTCCGAACACTTCTGATTTCTCTTTCAAAACATAAAGAGTTATCCACCTTGTTGCATCATCAATGAATAAAACATAGTACCTTGATCCGCTGATTGATCCTTCTTTCGTTGGTCCCCATACATCTGTATGTATGAGTTCCAGCACATTGTCATGTTTGAATCCTTTCTTCTGGAAAGGTAACCTGTGGGCTTTTCCCATTTGACAGGCTTCGCATTTGTGAATCATATGTTGGTTCTGTACGTTCGGTAATCCCAGTACAGACTGATTCGCTATCATAGCTTTGATTCCCTTTTCGTGAAAATGACCTAATCTCTTGTGCCAAAGATCAAGTTCTGTAATTACCTTTTCATCATGTGTGAGCAGCGCTTGGCCAATGTTCCCTTGTACTCTTAAGGTAAAGAGTCTGCCTTCTTTCTTACCAGAAACGATCTGATAATATCCGTTCTTGGGATCTTCTACAAATACTCCTTTGTTTGTAAATCTGACCTGAAAACCTTTTTCGACTATCTATCCCACACTGATCAGATTTTTCGGTATTGTTGGAACATACAAAACATTAGTTAGCAAATCTGCTCCACTCTTGCATTTCACTTTTACGATTGATCGTACTTTGTGTCTTGTATTGTCACCTGTTTGAACAGTGTGACTCGCACTTCCTTTTTCCAATTCTGACATTAGTTCTATGTTTCCTGACAAGTGATTAGAACATCCAGAGTCAATGTAAAATACCTTTAGATCTTCATTTTCTGATGTGCTGATTGAGTTCATCATCAATGATGTATGACTTTCATTCTGTGTGTCTTTTGCGTAATTGTTGTAGGTGGTGTTGTAGGATTGGCTCTGTCCCCAACTTCTCACTCCACCTCTACCATAGCCTCCTCTTTGGTTTTGTCTTCCTCTTTGAGCATTACTCTGATTTCTTCCGCTACTGCCTCTGCTATTGTTGTTCTGGTTTTGACTTGATCCTTGTTGATTGTGCCAACAGTCATGTGCCAGATGGTTACTTAGTCCACAAATCTAGCAAGCTTTCTTGATGGTATTCTGGCGGCTTCTTCCTCTTGCTCTTCCTCTGCCAGTGCCTTTACCTCTTGCGTAATAGGCCTGAGAGCTCGACTCTTCTTCATCTTTTGACTTGCCTTTGTCTTCCTTCTTGTTCTTCATGTACATTGCAGAGCTATGTCCTTTGTCTGCGTCTCCTTTCAGGTCTTGCTCATATGTGAGCATCAAACCAAGCAGCTGATATCTGGTACAAAATGATTTAAGGAGAGTTCAGTTGATAGTACGAAAGGTTTCCACCTTTCATCTCCTCTCAACCCTGTGAGCACTTGCGCTATCAATCTATGATCTTCGACTTCTTCATTTATGGATCCTAGACTATCTGCTAGATCCTTCATTTTAGTGACGTAGTCACTGATGCCTTGACTCGACTTCTTTTTGAATGTCGTAAATTCGGACCATAAGCTAGCCTTCGTGGCTTTTGTAGTATTTTGGAAATGATCTTCTAATGCACTCCATATGTCCTCTGCTTTCTCCAGACCTCTAATGTGCGGTAGCAGATGATCTGAAACAGTGTTGTAGATGTACGCTCTTGCTGTTGCATCTTTCTTTTGCCACGGCTTCAAAGCTTCTATCTCTTCCTTTTCTGGTTGGCTATCATCTTCGAAAGTCGGCTTCTTTTCTTCTCTGGTCACATACATCATTAAGTCCTTACTCATAAGTAAGGCTTCCATGCGCATTACCCATGCGGGATAATTATCTCTGTCCAATTTATCAATTTGGACATGATCTGCAATGATCTTCTTCCTCTCGTGGAATGATCCGGCTCTTATACCGATTCTTGGAAAACTAACCTGCTCTGATACCAATTGTTGGCGAAAACTTCAGCTTTAACGCCACTGTTGCGAAAATACTTTCGCCCTGAAGGTGGGTTTCGCGACAAAGCTTGAACTCTGTCAGGCCTGCGGAAATTGCCGCGCCACCGCAATAGAATGCTAAACTAGAGTGATTCAGAACACCTCTGTAATTAACACTAGCTCAACCCAATTAACGTCGCCTTAACTATGTTATCCTGCGACACAAGTTCCACCGGAACTTCACCAGACTGTCACTGGACGTCACCGAAAACGTACCGGAAGTTTACCGGAATAAACTTAGTTCTGCTCGTAATTGCTTCAGATGAACTATGTGAAGTAAGGGAGTAGTGTGTGAGCTTCCTTCACCGAATGAACTTCCTTCTGGAAACTTCACAGTTCTAAAGTGCTACTTTCCGGTTAACTTTTGTACTGTGTGTACATCTCCATTTCACCGAAAACTGTGATCAGCTTAAAGTAGAGACGTCTAGCTACAAGCTGAGCTATCTCTCATACAAATCTTCGAACTCTGCTGCAAGTTATACTTCGTTATTCTACCGGAAAATCTTGTTTTCTGAGAAATTGTAATTGACCGAAAATTACTGAAATATGTTTACTAAGTAAACTGTTATTCACCGAAACATGCGTTTACAGAGAAGGTACTGAAGCTCGTTTAGTAACAAGTCGTGACAGTTAACGATAAACGAAACTTCCTACCGTAACACAAAATAGCTTCAAATTCTTCACAAGTAAAGATTACGCGCAGACATCCACATGAACATGTGTTTTCAATTAGAGAAGATGTGTACAAGTAAGCTTGGCCTCCTCGCTCAAGCTACAGAAACTCTCCTACAGTGAGTAGTTTCTTATTACCATCTCTCTTCAGATGAAAAGACCCGACACTTCAGGCTTGTGTTATTCATCTGTACATACGCGATCTATGGCGTCTTCTGAGAACTTCTAACTCTCTCTTCACTCATACACGATCTATGGCGTCTTCTCTCTTCCTTCTCTATATCTGTCTCTCGTTCTCCTCTGCGTATCATCCTCTCTTGAGTTCTTCAAATCTTGCTGTATATATGCACTTTCCTTTGGCGCTCCTCTACGCTGTCATTCTTCAATTCGCGTTATGCGTGCCTCACGCGCCCGCCGCGGCTAATTGCTCTGTTATGCGCACACCGCGCACTAACTTCGCATACTGTACACCTGTGCATAGATTTTCCGGAAGATTCTGTTTCTCTCTTTGTCTATTGCGTCAAATTCGTGAGTGTTTCCTTAACAGTAGAGACCATCATTTTTGTACATAAAATCAATGCCCAAGAAGTATTTGAGGATTCCAAGATCTGAAATCTTGAATTCCTTTCCAAGTTTTGCCTTAATTTCTTTGATACCTGCATCATTATCACCTGTTATGATAAGATCATGAACATACATGCATATGCATATAGATTCTCTATCAACCCTTTTGATGTAGAGTGAAGGATCTTAATCACTTGCAACATAACCACACTTCATTCGGTACTCAACCAATCTCTGATTCTATGCTCTAGGTGCTTGCTTGAGTCCATACAAAGTCTTCTTTAGTTTACATACAAAATCATGCTTCTTTTCATCTTCATAAACTATGGGTTGATACATATAAACCACTTCTTCCAAATTTCCATTAAGAAAAGCATTTTTAATGTCCAATGGATACATTTTCGATCTTTTAGAAGAAGCCACTGAAATCAAAGTCCTAATTGTATTCTTATTTGCAACAGGACTAAAAGTTTCTTCATAATCAAGCCCATATGTTTGTGTGTAGCCCTTAGCTACTAACCGAGCTTTGTACCTTGCTAGAGATCCATTTGAATTCCTTTTGACTTTGTACATCCATTTGTTTGTGACTACCTTCATGCCTTCTTCTCTAGGTACCAATTCCCAAGTTTGGTTTACCTTCACAGCTTGAATCTCCTCATCCATAACATCTCTCCATTCCTTGTGTTGGCTAGCTTCTTCATAGCTCTGTTGGAAGATTTCTCCTCCAAATGCACAACAAGAAGCTTGGACCCTTCGCAAGACCTATCTGCCCTCATACTAGTACTCACTAAAACTGCTATATCTCACAATTCCAGACTCCAATCCAAAAACCCTTTTAGCCGCTAAAGCTAGACAGTAAGGGCTTTCCAATGGTCTATCAATCACTTGCTTTGGACACCTGTAAACCTATCAATTGAGTCACACAAGATAGCTTAGTTTTGCTAGCAGGTTTTGGGATAGAATAGTAGACAAAGAAATAGCAATATCTCATAGTACAAGAAGAGTTTTGCCAAAATTCTTTTTGGAATAGAATCCTTCTTTTATAAGCTTTCCAGCAAGTACAAGAACTCGTAGAATGGAGCTTCCTACAAAGCGAAATTGAAGTCCTAAGAGGTTGCTACAGAATTTGAGCACCCTTTGGAAAGGGTATGAGAGATATACAAGAGAAAAAGAGCATCTATGAGAGACTACGGCTCAATGACACATAT
This sequence comes from Ceratopteris richardii, assembly GCA_020310875.1. Classification (NCBI taxonomy): domain Eukaryota; kingdom Viridiplantae; phylum Streptophyta; class Polypodiopsida; order Polypodiales; family Pteridaceae; genus Ceratopteris; species Ceratopteris richardii. Next base: position 122,273,584 of record CM035413.1, read on the forward strand.
ATATGCAGCACTCTAACTTGCTAGCATACACACACGCCTTGAATGAGCTTGGATGGTCTTTAAATAGCCTTGGGAGCCTTCTATGACTCTTGATATGTCTTCCATGTCTCTTCACAGGTATTTCAGAAAGAAAGAATAGACAAATTGCAGAGGCAGCTAGATGCATGTTGAATGAGATGAATATACCTTTCATCTTGGGCTGATGGAGCAACCACAACAGCATATATTATGAACAGGTGGCCAACTTCAAGAGTTCATGGTCTTACTCCAGATGAGGTATACTATCAAAGAAAACCACATTTGTCTCATTTAAGGATTTTTGGTTGCATATGCTATGTTCATGTCCTCCATGTCTCTTCACATGCCCTTTTTGTCTCTTCAGTTGCCTTGTGACTTTGTCTCTTCATTGGAGTGGCTTTTGGTGGTCCAATGCCTCCTTTTGGATAAGGTTGCGCCTTGAACTTCGTACTTTGACTTTTCTAAGGTTCAAAAGCCTTCAAATGAAGTTATTTTATGAAAAACAAAACTTGATCTTGCCCTAGAAATGCATATCTCTTAACATTATCTGGGCAAAATGGACTTAGCATGAGGTGTTCTAGGCTATTTTCCAACGTTTTCCTATTCCAAATCTCCGATTTTTATCCAAGGAATGATGATTCCAAATTCATCCATCATATTAGATGAGCGTGTAACCACATATATAGTTCCTTTATTATGAATATGTGACCCTTCTTTGAATTTGACTACACAAGGTTCAATTCCAAAGGGTTGATCAAGGTGTCAGAGTTGGACCGCTAATCTTCTCAAACCATCCTCATGGATGTGAGCACCTAAGCAGTTGGTTTGTATGTATTCTAACTGAGTCTTATAGGGACCATCAAGGGTCTATAAATATATTAAAGCTCGACTATCTGTAGGTCTTTCCATGCTAAGTGACATTTCTAACTAAGTAGTTTTTGAGCTCAATACATAAGGATAGTCATTGACTTGCTGAGCCCATGACCTAGAAATGTGATTGACACTAGCTTCAAATGATTTGATGCTTTTCCTATGCCATCCAAGGTTTCTACCTAACCTAAGGTTCATGTGCTTTGATGATTGATCCAATTACCCAAGTGCAATCGTTTTGTTGTGTTCTTTTGTAGTAGCCACTTGTGATTTTTTTTTCTTATCTTAATATAAATGTTGTTAGGAGCATTTAAGTTTTATAATACTTTATTTTTTCCTCGATGAAATTATATTCTTTTTGTTTAGGGTTTTCCATGATGTAGCTTACTCTATACTTGAACTCGATAAGTTAAAGTCTCCTAAACTTGATCATGCCTATCGTGATCCTAACTTAATCGAATCCTAACTTAATCAAAAGTTTCTAATCCCTCTTAGCCTAAGCTAGAGAATCGACTATAGGGGTTGAGAGTTATTCCAACCTCATACTGGAGCCCTTTCTTATGATTGATTGCCTTGGATGTGTGCTCCGAAGCAAGCCAACCACATTTAACTTGCTTAACCCTTCAAGTAGCTTCAGAATCACTAGAAAAAATCCCAAAAAATAGCTATAAATTGACCAAAATTTGAAACCCTAATTTTTCCCTATTTTTGTCCCTCTATCAAGATATAGACGGTCTATCTGTCATGATGGATAGTGTCTATCATAGGGGTCTATCTATCGCAATGGACAGAGTCTATCCAAGGGGTCTCCTTATCGTGATAGGCTAGTTAGTCTCTTGCGATAGATAGGGTCTATCGAGGGGGTCCCTCTATTGAGATGGATAGAGCCTAGCATGATAAATGTGTCTATCATGATAGTCTTATGTGTCTATCACGATGGAGACATAGTCTATCTTGAAAAGGTGTTTTTCATGATGGACAAAAATTTTGGAGCAAGCATGTCTTTTGCGATGGTTAGTAAGTCTGGCATGATAGACGAGATGTCTGTCTGTTGTGATACATTGGCTATTCTCATTGCTTTGAGAATAGCCTTGAGACTTCATAAAAGACTCTAACTTTTGATTTTCTAGGGGACTTAGTGAGTGTCATGAAGCCTTGTTTGTTGTTTATCATTGACAGACATTAGATACTATGTGTCATAAAAATTATTTGTCGTGATAGATAGTCTATGATGATGGATAGAAAAAATGAATATTTTTCAATAAATTTTATATTTTCATGATGTATATGTGATTATGAAATAGAAGAAGAAGAAGAAGAAGAAGAAGAAGATTATTATTATTATTATTCCTTGCCTCAATCTTTGTGTGCTCCTCGCTTTGTGTGAGAGTGTGTGAGAGCTCACTTCCTTATATCCTTTCTCTCAGCATGGTATGAGAGCAATTGGGACTGTAGGGAGCTCATCAAGAAGGCCGATAGTGAAGAGTATGTGAGAAGGTGTGGAGAATGGGCACTTCACAAATGATCTCAAATTTCTATGAAATTCGGTCTGAAGGTGGAAGGCCTCAAAACATTTTTTAGTGTGATCCATTTAGGGTCACTCATTTTGGTCAGATTGTTGTTGCAAAGCCATCTTCACCTCTGTTTTAAGCGAAGGTCGGGCCCATGGAGAAAATAGATCAGTTTTCATAATTCTAACTTGCATTCTATTTGACAATGCTCAAGCATTCCAAATCTAGAATTGCAAGAGATTCTATAGATTATTGATACACAAAAACTCTACTTTGTTTAGATCAAACTGTCACATCATAGTGTGATAATGTTCAGGCAGAGGTATTGCTTCTCATATTTTTGTACTGTTGTGAATTGGTGTAGCACTTGCAAATATTGATGGAATGAGTCAATTTATGAGCAATACATTGGACAAGAGATTCATAATGAAGAATTTCTTGATAGGAAAAGTCTCCTAGAAGTATGTCAAAGGAGAGAATGAAAATGCTTTGCGGTTACTAGAAAGGAATCAAACCACAGAACAATTAAGAGCATATGAAGAGTGGAATCAAGGAGCATGAAATGTAATGTATTCTCTGTCTGTTAGCATACATGATAACATGATTCGACACATGTAGGATGCCAAAACTCCAAAAGAGGTTTAGAACAGTTTGGTCACATTGTATGAGACCAATACAAAGGCCCAAAAATTGCACCTTAAGAACAAGCTGCATACACTAGAGAAAAAAAGCATGGCAATAAGTTCAAGACTACATATAAGCAGATTAGAAATTCTATTTAGACCAAGGAAAATATTCTAAATTTTGTTAAACTCATATCCATGTTGATACTTGAAGAAAAGAGTCTTAGTGAGGACTTAAAATCCCAAGGAAAAATTGGCTTTGAGTAGGTGCTCTACTTTGGGAGAGCAAGAGGTAGAGGTAGAGGCTTCGAAAGCTGAAGAGGATATAGTAACCAAGATCAAGGTCAACAACAAAATCATGCAGAAAGTAGATCACAATTTTGAGTCAAGGGCAGGCCAAAGAGATGCTAGAAATTTCCAAAGAAATGATTAAGGTAATGACAATAAGGGATGTGGGAATTGAGGTAAATCTCATCACTTTGAACGTGATTGCAGGTTGAATCAAAATATCAGAAAACAACAAAATAATTATGCATTCACAAGTGGAGAGGATTCAGAGGAGCTATTCATGGTCCAACATCATATCATGTATACAATGTCTCCTTATCTTTAAAAATCAAATTGTAATGTCCGGCATGTTGCTTCCACTGCCTCAAATCACATGACCAATCATGCAGAATGGTATAATAGTTTGAAAAAATTATATGTTCCTCAATTTGTTGAAACAAGCGATGAAACATCACATCCTATCAAGCATACAAGAAACATAGCACTATCTATTGAGGACAAAAAGAAGAGAATTCTTACTGATATACTGCATACAATTTCAAAGATAACAAAGAATCTGGTTTCTCTTAGAAAGATGGTTGACGAGGTTACGTCCAATGCTAATGGTTTATATGTAGAAGAGCACAAATAGAATGGAAGTTTGATCACCAAAGGGATCAAAGTTGGTAGGATGTTCACCTTCAAAGTGAAACTTTTTGAAATAAATGTAGGAATGTTTGCAAAAGGTGCAAGTGTTATTGCTGATATAGAAATTTGTCACAAGACAATTGGACATGCAAATTTGTAGAGGCTAAAGTCGATACAATCAAAGAAGCTTGTCAATGGACTACGGACTTTCAAGGTTTCAGAGATGAGGAAGCTATGTGAAGCAGGCCAATTTGGTAAATAGTGAGGGAATTATTTCTATATGACCATCATATGATATACGTATTCCTTATAGAGGTTTGGGGTACTTGAAAGTCCATATCTATGGGAGAATGTAGGTTTTATATCAATTTTATTGATGACCATACACGAAAGGTATGGGTATACTGCATGAAAGAGAAGAGTGAGGTGTTTACTCAGGTTTAGAATTTCAAGGATATGGTGGAAAAGCAAACAGGAAAGTATATTCAGACATTAAGATCTGATAGAGGTGAATATATGTCAAATGAGTTCATACTTTTCTAAAAGTCATGGAATTTAAAGGTAGTTTTCATGCAGGTACACACTAAAATAGAATGGCATTGCTAAACACAAAAATAGACATATTGTAAAAATAGCAAGAGCCTTGATGGCTGGGAAAAATATGCCTCATTGTTATTGGGAAGAGGCTATGCATACTACTATTTACATCATGAATATAAGTCCCGCTACTACCACACATCAAGTTACACCTCAAAAGAGGTTTACAAGTAAAAATCCAAAGTTATCACATATTAAAGTATTTGGTTGTATTGCACATGTACATGTTCCGGATGAGCTGAGAGCAAAACTTGATCAAAAAGCAAAATATATATATCTTCATTCGGTATTCCCTTGAGAAAAAGGGATATAAACATTACAATCCACTCACACAATAAATAACAATAAGAAAATATGTGGTTTGATGAAATGTCAAGCTTCTATGCAAATGCCAAAGAAGGACTTAATCTTCAATCAAATGAAAAAGAAAGTGCTGAATCTAAAGTTCTAAGTGCACCTCATATGTCACCAAGGATTGCGTCAAAATTTCAGTCCAACAAATTCATCAACTGCATCCATCAACTCAATCCCATGGAATGGAAGATTGTGTGGAAATTTCAGTCGAGCAAATTCATCTACTACATCCACTAGAGGTAAAGAAAAGGTTTCTATTGGTAATAAAAAATCTAAAAGTTCTGACAGCATTAATGAGGAATCAAGTTCAGAAACGATCGTGATGAGGAACTTGGATTGGCCTTTATGAAGACTCAAGGAGTAAGAAAGGCATATGCAGATGATACAACAAGAAGAAATGACCCATGACCAAGACCATCTGGAAGGATGTGGGTTTGAGTGCAACCATTGACGTATGATAGTTACATGCCTCTTCATTGTGCCTATATGAACAAGGTAATACAAGATGTTGAACCCTCTTGTTTTGAAGATGCAATTGGAAATGTAAAATGGGAGAAAGTTATGGATAAGAGATGGCTGCACTTTATGTAAATGAAACATGGAAGCTGGTTCCTTTCATAAGGAAAGAAATCCATAGGTTGCAAGTGGGTTTACAAGGTAAAGCACAATGATGATTGTAGCATAAGCAAGTACAAAGCACGATTGGTAGCAAAAGTATATGCACAGACATGTGGCATTGATAATGAGGAAGCTTTTAGCCTTGTAGCTAAAATGTCTAGTGTTAGAGTACTTCTTGCATTAGCTATAGTAAAAGGATGGATTTTTCATCAGATGGTTATGGAGAATGCTTTCCTACATGGTGAGCTATAGAAGCATAAATTGACTAGCCACAAGGATATGAGGATTCAAAGGACCGAGAACATGCTTGCAAATTGCAAAAGGCTTTGTATGGGCTTAAACAATCCCCTTATGCTTGGCATGCAAGGATTGTAGATGATTTAACCACCATTGGATTCTCTATGCATGATGGAGATCATCACTCATTATATGTAAGGAATTGATGATGGCATCAGGATTGTGGCTATTTATGTTGATGACTTGATTGTAGGTGGTGATAATGAAGAAAGCATTAAAGAGGTAAAGAAACTCCTTATGCAAGAATTTGATGTCTTAATTACTTTAGTCTCTTTCAAATCTTTGAAAATGAATGTTGTTCTAAAGACATAGTTCCAAGATCATGCATACATAGAGAAAGGGAACAAATGGTATCCTCTAATATATTTTTTCCTTTGAATAAATAATTTGCAAATTTCAAGAGAATATTTCTTAGCAAAAGAGGAACTCAATTGAATTAGGTTTCATTGTTATGGAGAATACAAAACATTTGGTTATTAGCTATGTAGTACAAGAAATGCAATTGAGTTGGGAATGAGTGTACATTGTATCTTTTCCTCTCATTCTAGAACATTAAGGGAAAGAGAAACTTAGTATCATGCTAAAGTCAACTATGAAAACCTATCGTGAAGACTCAAATTATAGTGAAGCACCAGTTCTTTTCAAGCATGCTAGAATGGTAGAATTTAAGCTACTTAGCCATGCAACCTTGGAATAAGATATATTTTGAGTTTGATAGTGATTGCAAGTGTAATTTTAGTCTCTTGGCTTGGAATCATCTTATGGTGAGAATTTCCATTGAACATCCA
>CM035413.1:122292674-122387716 GCA_020310875.1 Ceratopteris richardii
GGATTGAGGATTCTCATTACAAGTGATTTGCCTCGAGGGGTTCTGGGATCTACACCTATGTTCCCTTGCTCTAGGTCACCTATGTCCGTCTCTGGAATCACATTCCCGAATTCGTCTTTCCTATCTAGGTGACTGGTGACTACGTACATGGTTCCTTCTTTGTCCAAGTATGCACGATTTTCAAACTTGATTGCTCGATGTTTGAGTCCAATGGGTTGATCTGGGTTTTTTATCTGGACCACAGATCTTCCTAGGCTGTCCTCATAGATGCAAGCACCTAATCGGTTGGTCCTAATGTATTTGAGTTGCGTCTTGTAAGGGCCTTCAATCCTTTGTAAGTACGACACACCTGAACTTCCTGTGGGTCTCTCCATACCTTGAAACATCTCTGATTCACTAGTCTTAGAGCTAGGGTAGTGTGAATAATGGCTCAACTGCTTGGCCCAAGACCTAGCAGTATGATTGATGCTAGTCTCTGAAGTCCTGAGACTCTATCTATCTTTTCCTAGGTGTCGTCCTGATCTAAGGTTCATATGCCTAATTGAATAGCCCTAATTTTCCCAACTACAACCTCGTTACTGAGTTCTTTTGTATCAATTACTTAGTTCTATTTTATGTTGATTATCGTGTTTAAGTTCTTGTCTGATATCACGTCGCTAGGAATGTTTGAGTGATTCTCTACACTTAAAGTTGATCGGACCATGTTAACTTCTTTCCTTTACAGTTATCGGTCGCACATAGGGATTATGTATCCAATTGGACTTGAGTATTTAGGTAGTCTTCAACTTGATAGATGCCTATCGTCTCCCTGATTTACTTCTAGCACTACTCGCACTTAGCCTAGGCTAAGAATTGACAGAGGAAGTTGAGAATGATCCAACCTCGCTTGCTGATCCCTTGCTCTTTAGTGCTCAAGAACTTGTTCTCAAGCTTGGAGAATCTCTTATTTTGGATGCCCTCTAGTGCTCTCAATAGACCTATAAAAGTCCCAAAGTTAGCTCAACACTTAGAATCAAATGACATAACAAATCACTTCCATTCATGTAATTCACAGACCAAACTGCCCCTTGCCTTTATTGAAAACAATCCTAGAGTACCCTCAATTTTCTTACCCACGAGCTTTCCAATAAGCCTAAGATCACTCTGAACGGATTTCGTATGAGGAAGTTATGACTGTTCAGGGTTCTAAGATTAAAACAGGGTTCAAACAGGTTAACAGGCAAATGGGGTCTTCTCAAACTATTGGCTTATGGCCTCCCTATGTGCCCTATAGCCCAATATTCATGTCCAAAATTGCCCAAAATCTTCAAATAAAAACCCTAAAATTAGTCGCAATTGATGGTGTCAATCACGATCGACAGAGTCGGTCGTGGGGTCTGTCAGCCGTCAATCGTGATCGACACTTTTTGCAAGAACTCCAGCGTAATTTCAGTTGATCGTGGGTCTGTCCATCACGATTGATATGTGGACACGCGAGTTTATGTGTCAATCATCAAAATTCAGTCGATTGCAATTGACTCTGTCAATCGTGACTGACAAAGATGTCGTTCGTGGCTGTCGATCGCGATTGACAGGGTTTTCCATCGGGGTTTGTCGATCGCGATTGACAGGGTCTGTCAGTCGCGATGGATAGGGTCTGTCGGTCGCGATGGACAGGGTCTATCGGTTGCAATGGACAAGGTCTGTCGGTCGTGGTTGTTGGTCGCAATCGACAGTGTCAATCGCGATTGACATGGTCTGTCGGTCGTGATAGATGGCGTCGGTCATGATTGACAGAAAAACACGGAATTTTTTTGTTCTATTTAGTGACTTGGAATGTGCTCTTCATGTGTATTAAGGTGGTGCACTTTGTTTTACCAAAAACTCAAATTTTCTGTGGATCGCGATCGATAGAGTTCAGCGAAGCAGAGATAGTGTTGAGCCTTTCTGTACTTGTGCAGCCTGCTGGAGACGGTGATACTGCCAAAATCTGTAAGAACTCTCAAAAAAACATGCAAAAATAGCACACAGAGATCGCTCTCTCGCTCTCTCTCACAAGTGGAATTGAGGGAAATGGGAGGAGGAAGGGAATATGATAAAAAAACTGAAATTTTTCGCGATGATGGAGGTGGAGATGGGAGATGGTGAGGATGATGATGGTGATGATGATGGTGATATAAGAAAGAGAAAAAATAAGGAAAAGTAAAGAAATTACCTACAACACCAACGTCACAACTCTATGTCTTACCATCACATGCTCTTCCTCAAAGCTCGATCCCCGACAACGGTGCCAAAATTTGGTGTAGCTTAGTGATGAGTAGCACCTCCTTTAATGTCAATCCGGGAAGACATGAGGATGGTGTGAAGACCTCAAGCAAGTGAAGGCACCAGTGTGTGAGTAAGAAGCACACTAAAATGCACACACATACACACACACGCGCATACAAGGCAAGAACAAAGAGAGAGACAATGGAGTTCTTTAGATTACTCAAAAGTGCTCTTACGAGTTCAATTCTACAACAAGCTAACCTCAACAATGAGCTCTCTAGCTCTTTTTATAGTTTTTGACTAGCTTTAACCCTGTCTAGACCTAGTGTCCGGCCTAGTTAAAAATTAGGTTCTAGGGCCTATTTGAGGGCTCAAACGGAGTCTAAAAAATATGGAAATTGATAGGTAGGTACTTCTGATGCTCCTCAAGCTCAAGGACTCCTTGGCTTGCACAAAATGGAGCTATAAAAATATGAAATGGTATTTACAATGGCTTTTAGTGATGAAAATCACTATTTTTGTAGGGATTTCTTCTAAAAAATTTGACATACACTTCTTGGAGATCCCTTTTTGCTCCTTCTTCTTGTGTGTCCACCTCTTTGATGTGCTCTTGTGCTCTGTCCTTGACCTTCAGCTTCATGAAAAATGATAGGCCTATTTGCCAGATCTTCGTTGATTGCTTTGCCTACTTGGCCCTTCTCTTTGCTCTAATTCTCTGCATTGGATTCCTTGTCTCGTAAGTCCGTGCCTTCCCTGACCACTGCCAACACCTCTCTTCCCCCTACATTACCCTCTCTCGTTCGGAGAGGAACAGGCTCTTCGCACAAAGAGCCAACACTACACAGAGCACTTCCTGATTATGACAGCAGATGGTTTCATTCAGAGACCATGATCATACATGGCACCAGCAAAGAGAGTGGCCATTGGGCAGCTCAAAGTACCATCACACTAGCTCAAGATTGAGGTTGGACATGCAACACGTACCCCTAGGGATGAGAGATTATGTAGGATATGCCGAGAGGAGGTGGAGGACAAGGAGCACTACACATGCATATGCGAGGCATATGAGGACAGTAGAGACCGCTACCCACAACTCTTCAAGGGGCCCAGAGAGATTAGGGCTTTATTGGAGACGGAGGACCAGCGCCCTCTAGGTCATTTCTTAGTAGGGCTCCAGTGCCATTGTGCATTACTTCTCCAGTAGCAGATGGAGATACACCTTACCCCCCAGACTTATATTAAAGATTTTTTCAGACCCACAACCACCCAAGGACCCGCATCGATGTGGGGTGTCACATTTCAAAGAATAGATGAGCTTAGACGACAGTGTCGATGATCGAGACCCCCACTCCGGAGAGCCCATCCCTACCAGAGAGAGATTCAGGCGATTCACGCAAGCCATGACATTGTGATACGGAGACCTCAGCAGTGCACCCCTGTCAATCTCGATGTGGAGAGCATTTTGAGGATCGCCATGATGCCTTACCCACAGATGCATTATATCCTACATCCACTCTAGACATTTAGAGGGTTATGACACCACTGGGCCTCCCCTCCCTATGCATAACATATTTGTATCTCACCTATTGAGCATATAGAGTGCATGCACATAGCACCCCACACCCTCGACGCCAGCTATTATCCACTCCTTTTATACTCTCTTTTGTACTCACACTTTATTTTCCTTTTGGGATCACAGTGGATTGGATCATACAGATGTATATCTTTTGTCTCATAGTCTCATTTTGGCCTCTAATAGACATTGAAAAGTCTTTCTTTCTTTCTTTCTTCTTTCTTTCTTTCTTTGTCTCTCATTATCTATCTATCTATCTTTCTTTCTATCTATCTATCTATCTATCTATCTATCTATCTATCTGTCTATCTGTCTATCTATCTATCTATCTATCTATCTATCTATCTATCTATCTATCTATCTATCTATCTATCTATCTATCTATCTATGTATCTATCTATCTATCTACCTATCTACCTATCTATCTATCTATCTATCTATCTATCTATCTATCTATCTATCTATCTATCTATCTATCTACCTATCTATCTATCTATCTATCTATCTATCTATCTATCTATCTATCTGTCTATCTATCTGTCTATCTATCTATCTATCTATCTATCTATCTATCTATCTATCTATCTATCTATCTATCTATCTATCTATCTATCTATCTATCTATCTATCTATCTATCTATCTATCTATCTATCTATCCATCCATCCATCAATCCATCCATCCATCAATCTATCCATGCATCTATCTATCTGTCTATCTGTGTGTCTGTGTGTCTGTCTGTGTGTCTGTCTGTTTATCTATCTGTCTGTCTGTCTGTCTATGTGTCTATCTATCTATCTATCTTTCTATCTATCTATCTATTTATTTTGTATATGTTTATTAGCATTTAGTGTGTTCGGATGTTAGTTGGTGCTTACTTTTTCAATTTGTCTATTGGAATATGGTTTTGTGTAGTTTATGGAGAAATTTGATTTTAGTTTCATTAATCACTTTAATTCGTTTGCTCTTGGGATGTTTTTTTGGAATGTTTGTATGCCTTTAACAAAATGATGCATATCGTTAGTATAAAGAAACTTGAGAATGTCTAGGATTTGATGTATGTGAAAGATTCAATAATATTGATTTCTTTTGTGGACTAGATTTCAATGTAGTGTTCTTTAGCGTGATGATTTTTTTATTCATTTTAAAGGGTAGAAATAATTATTAATAGTTGATTAAATCATAATGAATATGTAGTATAAGTATTTGTGTTTTATTCTGTGTTTAGTATTGGAGACATGAGACAGTGCGATGCAAGGAAAAGATGGCAAGCTTGGAGGAACGTTTCAGGTTTGACCTTTCTTATGAATAATTTTTATTTTATGTTTTTGAATTCTAGATTCGATGAAATGTCCTTGCGTCTATTAATTTGTTTTTTTTTATTTTGTGGGAAGAAATAATATTGTGGATGATGTGGTTTTATAAAATGATTATTTTCATTGATAGATCATACGGTTTATGAAATTCGATACTAGTTTATAACATTGAGTTATCTTATGTAAGAAATGGGATTCCATACCATATATCTAAGAAATTAAAGTTGAATTAAAATTGCGTAGTGGATTTTGAAATTAAAGTTGTCTACGAATAAGACACGTGATTAATTTAAGTATGAAGAACGTTACTTATCAACATTGTGACTTTCTCTTCTAAAAGGGTAAAAGTCCAATTGTGGTCCATAATTTCCTTGATTTGTCACTAGTGGCGAAGCTGAAGTTGCCCTCGCAATAGTCACCACATCGGCAGATAATTTCAATGATGCAAGGATCACATTGTAAAGTTTGGGATATTATTGTATGCGACCTTCAATTTATTATCAAATATATAAAGGTAAAATCCATTTCTATATCATGAGTATGGAAAGAACTTATAAGGTATTGGGAAGGGAGTCCATTTAGGCTTAGGAGTAGTATTGAAGTGTAGTTACTTATTCAATACCTTTGAATTCAAGAAAAATGGTGGCCAATACTTGCTCCATGGAAAGCATGATGAAAATTTTAAGTTTGATGGTTTAATGAATATGTTTGGATTTTTTTTCCAAAATAACTTATCCATGGCTTATCACCTCCTTGAGAACACTTTAATCATTCCATTGGGTTGCTCTTAGGTACTAAGCCTACATGTAAACCTTTTATTAGCTCCCATAATCCTAATAAGCAAAAGTCTAGAAAAGTTGAAGGAATACCTTGACAAAGGATTCATTCAACCTAGTCAATCACCTTAGGTATCTCCCATCCGCTTAGTGAAAGGAAGGATGGATCAATGGGATTATGCATTGACTATTGAGATTTAAGTAAATTCATAGTGGAAGACAAATATCAAATGTCTTGAGTAGATGATCTATATGATTCATTGAAATTAGTTAAGATATTCTCAAGGCTAGATCTTCCACAGTGATAGCATCAAATTTGAATAAAATCTAAATATGTACAAAATTCAATCTTTTGGACCAAGTACGGCACTAAATTCCTAAGCATGCCATTTCGTTTGTCAAATGGCTCGCCTACTTTTGTGAGTCTGATCAATACAATTGCAAGACCTTATTTGGATAAATTTTTAGTTGAGTACTTGGACGCCATATTTTCTATATTGAATAAATAATTTTCCATTTGGATTGTTCAAAAAACAAATTCTAGATCCTAAGAGAAAAAGAGTTTTATTCCAAAGATTATAAAATGTCAGTTTTGTGGTAGAAGATATTAGATACCTTGTCCACCTTATATCCGCAAACGAAGTAATACATCTTGAAAATGTCAAGTCTATTCTTAACTGCAAACATCCAAAATCATTATTGGAATTACAAAGCTCTTTGAGATTATTAGGTTGTTATGGAAAGCTTGTCCGAATCTTTGCCAAGACATCGGTTCGTTTATATGAGAGATTGAAGGGAAAACGTAGAGGCCTTATTAGGGGTGAGGAACAAGAAGAGATTATGGAACCACTAAACATGGTTATTGCATTGGCTTTGATTCTATAAAATTGTAGATCTAGACAAAACCTTTGTGGTTGAAAGGAACTCAAGTGCGCTTACAATTATAGGTGTTCTTAATCAAGATCGCCAATGAATTGATTTTTGAAACTCAAAAGTAGAATCCGACTCAATAGAGTTATTCTACCTATGAAAAAGAGTTGTATGCCATCATGTATGCTCTAAGGAACAGGAGACGTTATACTTTTGGGTTCCAAGCAACCATATTATTTGGTCAGGTGAGTAACCAAACTTTATTGAAGGATAGAAGGGATAGATGGGAGGCGAAAATTCAATAATTCGACTATGAGCTCAATATTGGAAGGGAAGCTCGATGTAGTTTTACACGCATTATGTTGAATGCTTATGTTGAGTTCTAGAAGCTTCATAGAAATGTCTAATGACTTAATCACTCAATGAAAGGAACGTATTAAGAAGTTTCAAGTTTATAATTAATGTATGAACAAAAGGTTTACATACCTTGTGTTATATATTTTAGAAAAAAAAGTTTTCTTTGAATGTCATGATTGCTGATGCAATTAAAACCAAGCCCACATACTTGGTTAATTAGCACATCTCTTATGGAACCCCATGTGATCAATCTATTGTAAACCTCATTCACAATTATCTTTGTAAAAGTTTCCTACAACCACGAGAGGAAGTTAGGAAGCATCAAATCTAGAAATCCTTGATTGTTGATAATGAGAGAATATATCCTATACTTTAGGAATCACTTTTAGGTAGACATCTTTGAATTTGAATTTAAATATCGGCTCCAATTACAACTATAAGAAGAGGATGATATGACTTGTGGGATATCTAGACTCCTTGAGATCATGGTGAAGGAATCTATGGTCAATTGAGAGCTCATCTCATAGCTCATTCACCTCCCACACATTGAGCAATGTATCATCTCCAATGATATTGTAATTGTATATGTTTTAATATATACTTTCTATCATAGTTTCACCTCACCTCTCTATCGTGACCATATCAGAATAGTGGTATTCTCAGAGCTTCTTCTCAGTGCATGATTGATCATTTGTCACACTTTAAAGCATGTTAGATTCATCATACTGTCTAGTATATGACTACAAAGTTTCATTATCATTGCTTCTCTAGATCGTGAGATATTAACACATCTTTACTCATTGGTCTGTTGATTATTGCACCCCAAAAATGTCGGGACTATAGTCTGATTTGCTAAACATCATTGTCTGCATATAGTCTATGATTTTTTATTAAATCACTCATGATTGGTATTTTTCTAAGCTAATTAGAGTTTCCCAAAAGGAATTAAGCTAATTGCTATTGTGCTCAAAGAACTCTTCAAAACATTGAATAGGTATTGAGACAAGAATGTTGGAGTTAGACGTCTACGGAAGCATGCGAACAACACAAGGAAGAAGAAGAAGCTTGGAGCACAACACATAATAGTAAATGTATTACTAGAGATTGTACAAAGATAAGTAGTCCATTAGGGCAATAGGTGCATATACAAGCCGGGGGAGAAAACCTCCTAAAGAGGGAAAAAAGTGCCCCGGTGCTCCTAGAGTGTTCACACACATCACTACCTAAATATATCAAGAAATCCCCCCTGGGAGTGATGCAATGAACAAGGCGCTGACACTCATGTACAAGGAAGTGCCAAGCTATGTGGAAATCACTCCACAAAAGGAATTTAGCCCAAAGCTTTGCAAAAAGCTTCAAACTTCTCCCTAGGCAGAGCCTTCGTGAAAAGGTCTACAATGTTCTCCTATGTGGGCACATATCCCAAGCTGATCTCCCCAGTAGAGAACCTCTCCCTGACATAATGATAATGCACCTCAATGTGCTTAGTGCGAGCATGGAACACAGGGTTCCTTGCAACTGCCAATGGGTTGTGACTGTCAGTCAAGATGGTGATGGCAAAAGACAGACCAACACCCAAATCAGCCATAAGGCGTCTGAGCCACACACACTCAACAATAGCTGTGAAAGCTGGCCTATACTCAGCCTCACAACTGGAAGTGGGCACAGTAGGTTGCTTCTTGCTCAACCAAGATATACATGAGCTACCAAGCATGAAGCAAAAGCCACTAGTGGACACACGATTGTCATAGCAACGAGCCCAATCAGAGTCAGAAAAAGCATGCAAATATGGTGGTAGTGATCCCCCCTTGGGATAAAACAACCCAAGTAGCCGAGTACCACTCAAGTAGTGAAAGATGCACTTAACCTCCTGCCAATGCTTGACTCTTGGGCAATGCATAAACCTGCTCATCTATGAGACAGCAAACTGAATATCTGGTTGAGTGATGCATAAGTAAATCAGGCACCCAATAGCCTATTGATAGAGAACAACATCAAATGCATCTCCACCATCATGAAGACTCAATCGTAAACCTGTCTCCATAGGAGTGGCAATAGTTTTACAGTCTTCAAGGCCAAAATGCTACAATAATATGTCAATATATTTCATTTGACACATAGCCATTCCACCATCAACGTGCATAAATTGAATGCCCAAATAACGATGCAAATGCCCCAAATCAGACATCTCAAATGAGGCATGCAAATCAGCCTTAAAATCAGCAATATGCCTCTCATGAGGATCAATGAGCAGCATGTCATCAACATAAAGCACAATGATCAGAAGTACATCATTAGCAAGCTTAACATATCAGTTGCTTTCAGGTGGACAGTTCTCAAAACCATGTGTAATCAGATAGGCATGTATCTTTTCATACCAAACACGTGGTGCTTGCTTTAAAGCATATAATGCCTTCTTTTACCTACACACCTGGTTTTCATGCCCTTTGTGCACAAAGCCATGGGGTTGAAAAACATAAACTTCTTCATGCAAGTCACCATTCAGAAATGATGTTTTAATGGCCAACTGATGTACATTCCAACCATGATGAGCTCCAAGTGCACAGATGCTACAAACAATAGTCATTCGACAAGTAGGAGCACATGTTTCATCAAAATCAATGCCTCTTTCTTGCGCATAACCCTTTGCAACAAGCCTAGCCTTATACCTGTCTACTGTACCATCTAGTTTACGCTTCAACTTGTATACTGACTTAGTGCCAATGGCCTTCTTGCCAGGAGGCAAGTCACATAAAGAGCAAGTACCATTCTTCATTATTGCATGATATTCACATTGCATAGCAGCCATCCGATTTTTTGAATTTTGTGCTTCATCAACCGAAACAGGATCACTCTCATCATAGAGACTAGATGCAGCCATAGCATAGCAATCTGATGCAAAAGAGGCACTATGAGAGCTTGATCGAGTACGATATGATAGAGGTGCATCTAATTTGTTGTCACGCAAGGTCTGCATCAGCCATTTTGGCATAGTTCTTGCTTGCTCAATATCAACTCTCTCATCAATAAGTGCCTCATGTAAATCTGCATTAGAAATGGAATGATCTGCATCATCACATGAGACCTGCAAAGGCTGAGAAGTTGCCTCTTTAGGACCAGCACTAGACTGTCCACCTATAAAAAGAGGCATCAAAGTATCATACATATCTTTGGATCCAACAGATGTCTCCTTAGTACATGAAAGCAATGGTTGAATAGCATGTGGTAAAGCCTGACTCTTGACCATACACCTCGCCATCTCCATGAGTGAGCTGTTCTTTCATTCGGCAACTCCATTCTTTTGAGGTGTATATGGCATTGTACACTGGTGTTTTATCTTAGGTTCAGCCAGAAATGCATTAAAATTAGAAGACATATATTTTTCCCCCCCTCGATCAGAACGGAGGGTGCCCATTTTACATGCTGATAGATTTTCAGCTAAAACCAAAAACTATTTGAAGCACATGAGCACTTCGGACTTTGCCTTCAATGGATATACGCATGCATGCATGGAAAAATCATCGATGAAAGTGAAGTCACGAAGTAAAGATAATTCCCAAAAGAAGGTGTCTGCATAGGACCACATACATCACTATGTACAAGCTGCAATTTCTGAGTAGCCCGAACTTAACCATCTTTTGGAAAAGACGAACATTGCATTTTGCCCAAAATATAGCCTTCACAAACATGTTTTCCAAGTGCCTCAAGTTTGGGCAAAGAGGACACCATTTCAAATTTTTGCAGGCATAGCAAACTAGCAAAATTTAGATGACCAAAGCGTGCATGCCAAAGCGTGCATGCCAAAGCTTTGCATCTGACATAGCCTAAGAATCATGTACTGCACATGCCGAATCATTTATAGAGCTTTCATAGTCTATGAGCTTATACAACCCACGACATAAAATGTCAGAAGCAATAATCACATCCCCATTTGATAGATCATGAATTGTACACCTGTCATCAAGAAATTTCACAACCAAGCCAATATTGGCTAATGCAGAAACTGATAACGTATTTTTCTTGATCCCTAGCACAAACAAAGCATCTGACAAAGTGAAAGAACTACCATCAGCAGTAGTCAAAATGATTTTACCAACTTCTATAATAGGATAAGAGGATTTGTTGGTGCATGTAACAATGTTCCCTATAGGGGCAGGCTCGAGTTAAGAGAAGAAACTTCGCTGCGAGGTAATATGTTTGGTTGGCCCACTATCAAAGTACCAAACATCTGAGTCTACTGCAGACATGCATTGCTCATGAGAATATGATCCAAAACTGCAAACAATATTAAACACCCATTCTTCTTCCTGCATAAGATTAGCGACCTCTATTTTTTGTGTAGAGGGCTCTGCAACAACCATTCTAGCCTCTTTCTTCTTTGCCTCTTTAGTAGCCAATTTTGGACAATTCTTTATGATATGATCATTTCCTCTATAGTACTTGCAAAACAATTTTTGCTTTCCTGATTTCTTTTCATCTTTGTCTTCCCTCTTTGATTGTGCCGAATTAGCAAATTTCTGCTTACTAGTTGGAGAGCTCCATTTTCCTTTGCCCTTCCGACATGTTCTGCCTGGACTGATCCTCCTGCAATAAAACAGAGACTAACTCCTCAAAAGACAAGGCATTTGGATTGCCTTTTATCATCAACCGAAGAGTAGAAGCAAAACTCTCATATGAATGAGGAAGACCATTCAGAATGGTCTGCACAAGTGATTCATCTGGTATAACCTCATTAGTAGAAATCAATTGTTCTCTTGAGCATCTCTGCCATCCCAACAAATTTTCTCTACAGTAGGTGCAGCATAAACCGTAGCACGAATAGCAATATGCAGAATAACATCATCTTCGATACCTTTTGCATCAGCTTTAGAACTTGTAGTTGTAACAATTGCAGGTGTGATAGGACGTTTTTCAACACCCTACACAATGTTCCACAGTCCTTTTGCAACCAATACATGTCGCATCATATAAGACCATAATGGGTAGTTGGTACAATCCAACTTATCCTCAACAGCCAACATATGGAATACATCATTACTTTCAGCCATGGCCAGTGACTAAAATACCTTGATGCAAAAAATTGATTATATCTCAAAAAGTTGAATAGAACTGCCCAGACGAATTCTGCTAGACTTGTAGCAGACTTCCGAGCGCTTATACTGGCAAACTAAAATTGGTATATACCTTTGGCACAAAAAGATGAAATAGCCTACACAAGCATTACTATAGTGCATTTGGAGGCCGAAACGAGCTCACATCGCGGTTTCGGCACCACAGAGCGAAGCAGTTTTGATCTCGAAAACAGGTTGAGTATGCTGATCAAAATTCATGCGATTCTGAGATTGCAACCAAAGAGGTGTCGATGATGCCCTAGATGAAGTAGCGACCTGCTCTGATACCAATTGTTGGAGTTAGACATCTACGGAAGCACACAAACAACACAAGGAAGAAGAAGAAGAAGAAGCTTGGAGCACAACACACAATACCGAATGTATTACTAGAGAATTTACAAAGATAAGTAGTCCATTAGGGCAATAGGCATATATACAATGGGGGGGAAAGAAAACCTCCTAAAGAGGGAAAAAAGTGCCCTGATGGTCCTAGAGTGTTCGCACACATCACTACCTAAATATATCAACAAAGAATAGCAAGCTTTTTGCTCTTGGATCAATTCCTACCTATCCATTTTGATCCATTGATTAGTGGATCATGTTCCAAGAGAAACATATGTGATTATTTATGATCATTGGATAGCTAAAGAGGCCCACTAGATTCTCTAGCAATCATTCTTGGTAGTTGTGAAGAAGGATCAAACAACACTGCTTCATCGTTGAATACTATCCACCATCTTCTCCAACAGTGGTATCAAAGCAACAACAAGCAAGATGGGAAATGGATTTCCATCCTTCATTGACAAATTGGATAGAAACAACTACTCAGCATGGTCACTATGGATGCAAGCCTATCTTCAAGGGAGAAGCCTATATGGATACATCCTAGGAGATGAAGAGATTCCAACCTTTAGGAGCAAGCATCAAGATAGAAGAGAAGAGCAAGAAAGGTTGACCACATGGTGTGCAATGGTGTGCAAAGGATGCTCTTGCAACCTCTTATCTACTAAAACTCAATCATTGATTTCTTATTGCCTCACATTAGGAATTGTAAGACCTCCCAAGAGAGTTGGGAAGTACTCTCATCATATTTCTCATCAAATATAAGAGCTAGGAAGAATTAGTTATGGATGGAGTTTACAACTCTAAACAGGCAACCAAAGCAAGGAGTGGTTGATTATGTAACCAAGACGGAAGATGTGGCTGACTAGCTTGCAAGCATTAAAGAGGAGATAGAAGAAGAACACATAGTAAGGTAGATCATTAATGGCATTAAAGCTGATGATAAGTAGGAGTCATTCACCACGGCAATGGACCTCTACATGGATATGCAAATACTTGACCTCAACAACTTGATGGGGCAACTCTTCACCCATGAGACAAAGCTCAATAAGAATGATGATAACTCTAGAGGTAACCAATCTTTTGCCCTTTATACAGATAAGAATAAAATTAAGGATATAAAAGAAAAAACAATGAAGAAGAGACTAGTACCTCTCAAGCTAATTATATGGGTAGAGAAAGAAGTACTAGAGGAAGGGGCACAAGAGGAAAGCAAGGCAGAGGGAGACCCTATAACAATCCACCTTGCAATATTTGTGGTCTTACCAATCACACCACACACGAATGCTTCAAGAACACAAGGAATCAAAGGGGAAGAGGCTTCCATAGAGGTAGCTATGGACAATCCAGAGGTAGGTACAACAATGGAGGAAGCAACTACAATGATAACTACAATCAAAGCTAAAATAGCAACAATTATCAAGGAGGTTTTAAAGAAAGAAGAGATTACAATAACTATACAAAAGACCAAGAAGATTCTCTACCCATCATGAATATGACATCAAAGCAAGGTAAAGATGATGAACATCTTTTCTATATTGATTCAGGTTGTTCCAATCATGTGCTTGGAAATGTAGCTTTATTATTTGATCTTGAAGAACCCAAAGGGAAGCATGAAGTACAGATAGGTAATGACACTAAACACTCAGTCAAGCAAATTGGAAATATCAAGACTTTTGATGGTAACATGAACCTCTTGAGTAAATTTATGTATGTGCCAAGGATAACCAAAAACCTAATTAGTGTTGGACAGATTGTTGAGAAATGCTTACAAGTTAGATTGACTAAGCATGGAGCATATGTGGAAGAGCCTCAATAAGGATTCAAAAGGATTGTTAAAGGTGAGAAATTTGGTAGATTATTCACATTTGAGATTGAAGACACCAGGAACATAGCACTTTTTAATTACAAGGATAAAACCTTATCTGAGCTAGAGATATGGCAATATATGATATACAAATGTGGAGCATGTCAATTTGGCAAAGCTCACAGGCAACCTTTCAACAAGAAGGGATACATGCATGAAGACTATTTGGAATCGGTACACATTGATGTGTGGGGTCTTAGAAAAGATCCATCAATCTTAGATTTAAGGTACTATGTTTCATTTATTGATGGTTACAGTAGATGGACAATCCTTTATTTCATGAAGCATAAGGATGAAGTATTTGCATGTTTCAAAAAGTACTTGGTACTAGTTGAGAACCAAACAGGAAGAAACCTGAAATGGATCAGATCTTATCGAGGTGGTCAACATTTTTCACATGAATTTGATTCATTTTTTACAAGACGTAGGTATAAAGAGGGAAGTAACAACAAGATATACTCTTGAATTGAATGGAGTAGTAGAAGGAAGGAACATGCTAATAGTTGAAGCTGCTAGGTCAATGTTAAATTAGAAGAAGTTACCTAATTAACTATGGGCAGAGGCTTTTTTCACAGCCACCTACTTGGTTAATAGGCTCCCATCCAAATTCTTTGATGGTATGATACCCTATGAAGCATGGAATGGCACGAGATCCTCACTCGACAATTCCAAAATATTTAGGTGTATTGTTTATGCATACATTCCATCACAGACTAGAGGGAAGCTTGACCCTAGAGCTAAAAAATGTATATTCATTGGGTATGATCAAAACCAAAAGGGCTACAGGCTATACAATTCCACTAACAAAGCATTTATAGTTGGTAGGGATGTAGTGTTTGATAAAAATAATTCATGGTTTTAAGATGATTGCAGGAGTCAAGAAACCATATGATTTTGAAAATGATTTTTCAACCCTCACTCAAGAAGATCAACAATTACTAGAAGACATCAATTCAGAGGATGAAGAGCAAATGGATTTCAAGGCATGGAAGTCAAGAGGAAAGACCAAAGTTAAACAATTGGAAGACATACCAGAATCCTCCAACCAAGCACTCATGAGATCTCAAAGAGAAGGAAAAAAATCCTTAAGGTATGG
The DNA here is from genome assembly GCA_020310875.1 of Ceratopteris richardii. Classification (NCBI taxonomy): domain Eukaryota; kingdom Viridiplantae; phylum Streptophyta; class Polypodiopsida; order Polypodiales; family Pteridaceae; genus Ceratopteris; species Ceratopteris richardii. Next base: position 122,308,229 of record CM035413.1, read on the forward strand.
CTATCATACATCATTGGTCGCCAAGCATTCTGTTGCTAATTGTTGTGCTTAGAGAACTGTTCAAAATGTTGAATAAGTGTTGAGACAAGAATAGCAAGTTTTTTGTTTTTGGATCAATTCATACCTATATGTTTTGATCCATTGATTAGTTGATCATGGTCCAAGCAACATATGCGATTATTTATGATCATTAGATAGATAAAGAGGCCCACTACACTCTTCAGTAATCATTCTTGGCAAATGTGAAGCAGGATCAAGCAACACCACTTCATCTCTAAAGACTATCCACCATCTCCAACAATGATGCCCCTAGTGAAGTCCATCCAAGACTCACCAGAACTTATGAGTTGTTAAAGAGATAGTTCTATTGGGTAAGTGTAAATAGAGATGAACAAAGATGCATAATCAAATGTACCAATTTGCAATAAAATAAAGTAGAGTAGTCTAAACTCAAATGCAAAATCTCAAGCTTAGAGTGGACTGGATGCATCAGCAAGCAATAGTTCCAAGTCAAACCCATTGAGTGGAAAATTGCATTGAAATTTCAGTCCAACATATTCATCAACTACGTCAAAGAAAGGTACAAAAACGTTTCTACTAGTAATAAAACACATACAAGTGTAGCCCAAGCATGAGCACCACCTCCTTTACTTGTTATTCCATGGAGACACAAGGAGAATATGAAGATCATGAGCAATTGTGGCAAGCAAATATGAGTGATAAGCACATACATGCACACACACACACAAGGAAATATAACAAAGATAGAAACAATGGAAGCTTTTATTCTCAATAACTTAATTTTACTCTTGAAGTAGCTTGTTGTCTAACTTGCTCTAATAAGAATGAGCTCTCTAGCTTTTTTGATAGTTTTTTGACTAGTTTTGGCCGGTTTCAGACCTAATGGCTAGCCTAGTTAAAAATAATTTCTTGATGCTGTTTGAGGGCTCAAATGAGCTCTAAAAATTATGAAATTTGAACCATGAGTTCTACATAGGTTCCTCAAACTAGATAATTCCTCGATTTGCACAAAATGGAGTTACAGATACATGAAATGAGATTCATAATGGTTTCTAGTGTTCAAAATCACTATTTTTATAGGGGTTTATTGTAAAAGTTTGATATATACTTCTTGGAGCTCCCTACATGCTCATTCTCTTATGGTTACACTTCTTCGATGTGTCCTTGTGCCTCATGCTTGACCTTGAGTGTGAACACTCCCCCCTACTCTTGAGTTTGTCGTCCCTTACATACCCTTATTGGAGTGGGTGTTCCATCTCGTACTTTGAGAGATAGTGTCCATCATGTATCAACAAGAGCAGTTTGTCTTTCAAATGTAGTGGGTGGGTTGTTCTATTATTCATTTTGTTAGTGCTAGCCTTTGCAAGTTCTATTCCCTTTTTATGTACTTCTTCTTTGGATTCAAGCATGATGGTGTATTTGTGAGCTTTCAAAAATTGCTAGTTGCTCAAAAGAGGTTGTCAATGTTGATTTTGAGCTGCTATGCATTGCTTCACAGGTACTGATGTTGTAACCTTGATCTCCTCTCGATCTTCAAAACATGGGTTTCATAGTTATCATGCCAAGTACTCATAACCCATAATGAATGATGGGTAAGTGCGTTAGTGCATAGGCTGAAGAAAATATGTGACTTGTGCAGAGCCTTGTAATGTGGCCCTATGCATCGTTACTTGGGGAATGCATTATAAGAAGTATGGTGCAAAAAATTGGGTCTTGAGGTAAGTGCTCAAGGGTATGTTGAGGAAGAGGTTTTCTAATTTATCATTATTATAGTGTTGCCAGAGTAGGGGATTCATACCATGGTGAAAGGCCATCAATGTTCATCTCTTTGTGTTGTACTCCCATCATGGTGATTGACCATTGGCTTGTCTTTTGCTGTTGATGGATATCCTTATTGATGGTTGACTCATGAGATTCTTCGAGCCCATGGTTTGTCCCTTCTTTTTTGTTTTTTTTTGTTATTTTTTTAAGGAATAGTGTCATAAAACAAGAAGAAAAGAGTAGTATCAATAAAATAGTTTACATATGTCAAATGCATCTTATGTGCCTCGGATTCTCAGCTGTGTCTATGCATAGCCTTGTAATGTGGCCTTATATTAATGCATAATTTGGCAATGCATGATGTGAATGGTTCAAACGACGGGTTATGCAAAGGGAACATGGTTTTTGCACATCGAGGCTTCTAATGTTACTTGCAGGTGTTGATGCAATCTTTGTTTGGATATATCCATTGGATCTATAAATGATGCAATCAATCCATGGTTGAATGACAACTCATGATTCCTCCTTATAGTGGAGGTTCTATTAATGGCCTCTTCATCCTTGAATGGTTTCTTAAATTTTGTATCCCTCGTGGTTGGCTCTTTGGTTCTGTGGGGGATACTAGTTCTTTTGTCTTTCAAAACCATAACCTTGTTGATTATCTTCTTCTTACTATTGTCAAAGAGATGAGTTGATCTTCTTTTGATCTCTCTGCTTGGTTCTGACCCTTGGCTCTCCTTGGCTTCTTTGTTGAGACTTTTCTCGTAAGGGAGAGAATAGGGTTGTGTGTATGTAAGAGTTCCTTGGGTACCCGCATGTGTTCTCACCCTTGTTGAGCTACAGGTAGTTCCTTTGGCACCCAAATGGTTGGATATCTTCTGATTGAGCATGTCGTAGTTTCCTGGTTCTTCTTTTGGCATGGTTTGCTTGCATGGATGGGAATTATTGGGGTAAATCTAGTGGTTTCTTTCCTTTCACCCATATTTGCTTAGTCTTGAAATTTGGTTCAGGTTTTTTTCCTGGTGAACGATGAGTGTGGTTTTGTAGTAGCTTTTGTCACAAAGGTGACCTCCTTCTTGCCATTTGGTTGCACTTGTCCTTTCCTCTACAAAATTGATTGTTTCAATTGTGATGTTGATACTTTTGGAAGTGTAGGGGGCTCTAGCACTTGCTTGACGTGCCCATCAATAGGTGAGTAATGATGCACATTGGACTCTATAGTGCTTGCAAAGGGCCCTTGCCTTCCAATTCAACTATTAGGTGTTGCTTTTTAACCCAGACTTGAAGCAATGGCTACCATAGGTTTAAGTCAATTGCATGATTGTACAACCAATCTTGCCCTAATATCATATGTCATATGATGTCCTCAACATGGAAAATTAGCAACTTTATTCTGAAAGGGATATCCATTGAGAGGATAGCAATGTCAGCCTCATGAATAAAAGGGGTTTCCACACCACCTAAGCCCACTAAACAATCTTCTAATGGCTTAACTTCCATGCCCAATCCTTTATAATATGAGTACCTAAGTGCACTATTGGCAGCTCCAAAATTGATGAGAGCCTTGATAGTCTTATTTGTAGTGCCATGCCCTAGCTCAACTATGATGAATGGTGATCTATCAATGATGGTCATCTATTGATGAATGGTCATCTATCGATGAATGATCATCTAATGTGCTATCTAGCCTCTACCTATGATTCTTCTCTAACCCTTAACTCTTCTTCTTTTTGCTTCTTGGTAGTATTGAGTCTCATAAGCATATCCTCTATAAGAGGTAGTTGATATAGCTTGACTCGACATCCACTAATATAGTTTGGCAAGATGTGACCTTCTAGAGTGGCCAATTGAACTACACTACTAGTGGAGGTTCTATTAATGACCATGGGTCCATATCCTCACTTTTCCAATTCATGGGCATGCTGCTTTAGTGTATGAGACAAAATTAGGTCTCCCTCTGGTGTAGCTCAAGCGTAAGCACCACCTCCTTTACTTGTCAATCCACGGAGACGTGAGGACCGATATGAAGACCACGAGAAAGTGAAGACACAAGTGTGTGAGTGAAAGCACACAAACATGCACACACATACACACACACGTGCACAAGGTAAGATCAAAGAGAGGAACAATGGAAATCTTTGATTGCAAAAGAGTTCTCTTACTAAAGCTCTATTCTCTAACAATCTAACCTAAAAAATGAGCTCTCTAGCTCTTTTTATAGTTTTTTGACTAGTTTTGGCCTTGTCCAGACCTAGTGTCCGGCCTAGTTAAAAATTCGGTTCTAGGGTGCTTATTTGAGGGCTCAAATGAAGTCTAAAAATTATGAAACTTAGTAGGATGATACTTCTAATACTTCAAGCTCGAGGACTCCTCGGCTTGAACAAAATGGAGTACAAAAGTAGAAAATTGTATTTACAATGGTTTTTAGTGATGAAAATCTCTATTTTTATAGGGATTTCTTCTGAAAATTTGACATACACTTCTTGGAGCTCCCTACTTGCTCCTTCTTGTGTGTGTCCACCTTTCTGATGTGCTTCCATGCTTGTGCTTGACCTTGAGTTCCAACACCCCCCCTCTCGAGTGTGTCGTCCTTAACAGACCCTTGTTGTAATGGTTGTTCCAGGCAATGCTTTGAGAGGTAGTGTCCATTCGATAGGAGCTGGAGTCTTCTATCTTCCAATGTGGCAAGGTTGGTTGTCCGTTCTTTATTTGTCAGTGCGAGCCTTTGCAAGTTGTAGTCCCTTGGTATGTGCGTCTTCCTTGGATTCTAGCATGTTTGCGTCGTTGTGAGTCTCCATTGATGACCTCGAGATCTTCTGAAAATGGAAATTCCGGCGCAAAGCATGACTCATTCATGTTCCATGAGCCAAACCTGGGAACAAACTCTCTCTCTTTCTCTCTCTTTTTTTTTGAGAGACAATGTCACCAAACAAGACGACAGATGTTAGAATCAGAGAAAATAATTGACATATGTCAATGTGCTCTTCTGCATGGGACTCTTAGTTGTGTCTATGCACAGCCATGTAATGTGGCCCTATGTTAATGCATACTTTGGAAATGCATGGCCTGAATGGCGCAAAAGACAGGGTTGTGCAGGGAGCACATGGTTGTCGCTCGTCGAGGCTTTCAATTTTATTTGCGGATGTTGATGCCATCTGTCGTGGAGGTATCCATTGGATCTCGAGATGACAATTGATCCTGCCTCCTTATAGGGATCCATTTGAGAACGATTTGCGACTGTGTAGTGAGCACCTTTGGCCTATTCCTCCTTTGCTCATTTCATGATTGTTGTGTCCCTTGTGGTTGGTGCTTTGGTTTTGTAGGGGTTGCTGATGCTTTTGGCTTCCAAACCCATACCTCTGTGGTTGGTCGCTTGACTCGCGTTGAAGAGTTTAGTTGGTCTACTTTTGTTCTTGGTGTTTCTTTATGACCTTTGCCTCACCTTGGCTTCTTTGTTGAGACTTTTCACGTATGGGAGAGCATAGGTTGTTGCGGACGTAAGAGTTTCCTGGGTACCCACATATGTAATTGCCCTTGTTGAGCTGCAACTAATTTCTTAGGCACCCAAATTTATCGGAGATCTTGTGGTTGAGCTTGTCCGAGCTTCTTCCTTTGTCTTCTGGCCTGGTTGGCTGCCCTGGATGGGGTTTGTGGGGCCAAGGTTGGAGGTTGCTCGCCTTTGCGTACCCAGATCTGCGTCATGCCCGGACCTGCTTTCTTGTTGAATGGTGTCTTTCTATTTGCTATAGCAGTTGTTTTGAATTGTTGTGCTTGCTTTTTAGGTTGAACTACTGAGGATGCTTTACTCTTCGAAAAAGAAGGAGGGTTCGCTTGCCTTTGCGACTATCGTTCCATGATTGAGTCCTTTTAGATCATGGAGCTTTTGACACATACAACATCTTGCTCGTGAAGATTAGTCTTAGAGGAACTAAGAGAGTGTGTGGTGCCATGATCTGTGAGCATGCAGTTCTCTAATTCTAATGTAATGCATTGTTCATGTACCCAAACTTGAAGAATTTGACTTCTTAGGTTTAAGATAATTGCATGGTCATAGATCCAATCTTGACCCAAGACAAGTGGTTCTGTAACACATCTTGACAACTAGCACTTTGACTTTCATTGGAACATCTTGAAGGTAGATGGGAAGTTCCACCTCGCCCAAACAAGGGGTTTCCACACCTCCTAATCCTATGAGATAAGCTTCTATGGGATTGATGTTCAACTGAAAGTCTTGGTAGTAGGATAGTCTAAGTACACTACTTGCTGCACCTGAGGCAATCAATGCTTTCACACTCCTTGCTTCCTTTCCTTGTCCTATCTCTATGGTCACAAAGGGACGTCGGTCAATGACTTGAGAAGTAATTATGCCAGATTTTTGGCACATATCCATGTGATATTTTGGGGCTTTTGAGTTGACATCTAGGCCTAGTCACCTTAACTTATTTCGCCTAATATGCTCTCTGGCCTCTGCCTGTGCTTCTTCCCTCACCCTTAACTCCTCTTCTTTTCGCTTCTTAGTAGTGTTGAGTCTCGTAAGCATATCCTCTGTAAGAGGTTCTTGGTATAACTTGACTCTACATCCACTAATATAGTTTGGCAAGATATCTTCCTCTAGAGTGGCCAACTGAACTGCACCGCTAGTGGAAATTCTATTAATGATCATGGATCCATATCCTCTTTTTTCCAACTTATGGGCATGTTGCTTTACCGTATAAACCAGCACTAGGTCTCCGTCTTTCAATCCTTTATCTTTGATGTGTGCATCAAAGTATGCCTTTTGTCTTTTCTTTGCAGCATAGATGCTTGCCGCCACGCGTAGCCTTGTCTCACCTAAGCGTTCTAGATCAAAGATCCTAGAGGACAATTCATGTCCATTCCACTCATGCTCTTGTGCTACTTTTAAAGCTGGAATTAAGAAATCTAATGGTAGCACAGCATTCTGTCCAAAGACCATCTGAAATGGGGTGGCATTCAGTAGTATTTTATAGGCAACTCGATAAGCCCAATCAGCATGATATACCTGTTTGTCCCAATCAGAGCGTTTATTATTTACTAGTTTTGTCAATACGTTACATAGGATCTTGTTTGTGCTCTCAGCTTGTCTGTTAGCTTGTGGATGATAGGGGGGCAAACTTCTTATGTATCACCAAGAATTCTTGGAAAAGATTTTCAATGACCTCATTCAAGAAGTGTGTGCCTCTATCGCTCACTAACTCTATTGGTAGCCCATATCTCGTGAACACATTCTCGAATAAGAACTTAGCCATAGTCTGAGCATCATTCTTTGTTGTGGCTTTCGAGAATGCACGTCCCCCCATCATTGGCCTCAAACGGATATTGTGCGTGTTGGCATGTGTCACATTTCTTCACATAGGTGTGTGCATCCATATGAAGAGTGGGCCACCAAACTCCTGAGAATAGAATGGTCTTAATTACTCGATCAAGACAAAAGTGTCCACTTGCAACACCATTGTGTGCAGTTTCTAAGACTTTTAAATAATCTAATTCATGAACACACAATCTTAGGTAACCATCTTTTCCTCTCCAGTATAGGTTGTCTCCAACTAAGGCATAGTCTTGAGCCTCTTGCTCCATGTTTCTTCTTCTAGCTAGACTAGCCTCTTTGGGTAATGTCCTCGATCTCATAAATTCTACCAATGGAGCACTCCAATCTGGTATTAACGATACATGATAAAGAGTAGCATGCTCCACTGGGGGTCTCTCTTTGCACCCGAGACAATTCTTAATCCACTCGTGTATTTCTTTGTCCATGCTAGGCCAATACACTCCTAAACGTTTTAGATTTTGCAATGTTCGTTGTTTAGAGTAGTGATTTCCTAGAAATCCTTCATGGGGTTGTTGCAACCAACTACTATGTTCATCGTCCTCAACACCACAAGCTAATACACCCTCAGTATCTTGTTTATACATGCTTCCTGCCAATATGTGATATTTTTGTGATTTTACAATTTCTTCTTGTGATGTTTTCACATTCTTATTTGTGGGTCCGAAGGTTAGGATTGGTACCAGCTTGTTTGCCCATTTAGGAACAACTTCTAAATTGAACAAATAAGCATCCGGTAGGTCATCAGACACTCCTTGCGGTGACTCTCCTGAAGTAATGCGAGAAAGATGATCTACCCGGAGGGGGGTTCTACCTTTTCTAACAACAACGTCAAAGTCATATTCCATTAGTAAGAGAAACCATCTTACTAAACGTCCTGTATTGCAAGGTCTATTGACCAAATATAACAAAGCTTGATGATCAGTGAAAAACTTCAACTTATTGGCCAATAGATAGTGCCTAAACTTCTTCATGGCATACACCATGCCTAAACCTTCTCTCTCTTGTTGTATAATTTCGCTCCATTGCAGTGAGTTGTCTGCTAGTGTATGCTATAGGCAAGTCTAGATTTCCTTCACCTATGCGTTCTGCTAGCACACATCCTATGGCATGATTGGATGCATCCACATGGACATGGAATGGCTTATTCCAATAAGGAGTGGTCACTATTGGCGTTGTGCACAAACATCTCCTCAGCTCATTGAAGGAATTTTTGCATTCATCGGTCCACTCAAAATTTGTCAACAACCCATAAAGAGGTTTAGCTATGATTGCATACATGTGGATAAACCTGCGGTAATATCCACAATGTCCCATAAAGGCTTGTACCTCTTTAACATTCCTTGGCCTTGGCAACTCTGCTATGGCTCTTACTTTATCCTCGTCTGTTGATATTCCATTCTTGGAAACAATATGACCTAAGATTTTACCTTGTCGTACCATGAATACACACTTCTTTGGGTTCAAACACACTCGATAATCTCTACACTTGTTGAAGATTTGTCTGAGCTCAGGGATGTGGTATTTCTTACTTGGGAATGAGCACATAAATCATCTACATATACTTCTAATCTCTTTCGCAAGAACTCTTTGAAGACATGACACATGAGCCGTTGGAACGTTGCAGGTGCATTGGTGAGCCCAAATGGCATCACACAAAATGCAAAAATTCCCCACTCTATGGCAAAAGCTGTCTTTTGTTGATCTTTTTGGCGCAATGGCTACTTGATTGTAACCTGAAAATCCATCAAGGAAGCTATAAACTTCCTTGCCTGCAACACGCTCCAGTAAATGTTCAGTGATTGGAAGTGGATAACTATCTCTGATCGTAGCGGCATTAACTTTTTGAGGTTAATACATACTCGTAATTTTCCATCCTTCTGGGGCACTACTACAATGGGGGACACCCACTCAGTATGCTCAATCTCATAGATAAATCCAGCATCAATTAGTCTATCAATCTCTTCTTTTATTTTAGCTGCATAAGTGTTATTATATGTGTAGGGCTTCTGTTTGGTGGGCTTGGCGTCGGCAGTCATGGGGATCGTATGAGAGCATATTCTTGGATCTACCCCTTTCAAGTCTCTATAGTGCCATGCAAACACATCCCTATATTCCCTTAATAGAGCTATGAGCTCCATTTCTTCTCTTGCACTTAGGTCATCTCCTATATACGTGCATCTCTCTTCGTTCTCTTCAATGGTCACTACAATCTTCTTGGTCTTTTCTTTATTATCATATGATTCTCCTATGATGGCCTCTCTCTTAGGCATTCATACCAAAATTTTTCGATCCTCAACTTCATATTTCTTGAAATTCTCTGGTACTTCAAACAATGATTTCTCCTCTTCTTGTTTCACTGCTTTTCTTTTCTTTTTCTTTTGACTGCTCTCACTTCCATCCTTTGAATTTAACGTTTTAATACTTGTGAGAGGTTCTTCTTCTTTTTGGGTAAGCACTCCTACATCTTCTAGATAGTGCTGCACTGAATTAAAGCAACTATCCATGACAATGGACTCTAGATTGTCATTGTTCTCTTCTTCTTCTATGAAATCACTAGGGTCACATTCTTCTAGCAAGGGCTGACACATGAAGAGAGAAATATCATAATCCTCCTCATCACAATGAGGTGTCCATTGTTCTTCATTGACAGCAATGTCCATGGTAGCTAAGATTTATGGCCAGCCATGAGGTTCAAATTCCTCATCTGGAAAGATCATCGGTGTGTAGGCTGGGTCTCTAATTGGTCTATCTTCTGGCAAAGTTCCTTCTTCTCTCGCCTTTAAACATTTTTCCTCTTCCTCTACGACCTTGCACATCCACAAATGAGTATCTTCATGCAGCCATGATGGATCATGTGAACTCTTAGAATGCACAGAGATGGAATCTTCTTTCGCTTTCTGGATAGGATTCCACTATAGGGGTGGTACATCTCTGAAGGAGTAATCCTTCAAATTGACCTTGGTGGTGACCCCTAAGTGTTGTAAGTACAAGGACTTGGTTCCCCAATCCTGTACTATTTGCAATTGTCGTAGGAAGGGTCTTCCTAGGATCATCTCATAGATATTATTTTTCTCAGTCACATATAGCAAATGTGTGTTCAAAATCTACACCACAAGTGGTTAGAGTTATCCCTTCGAGCAATCGTAGAGGTCTTTCAAAATGACCGTCGGCCATTTGAAGCTTCATTCTAGTTGGTCTTAATGTGGGTTTTCCCCATTGCTCCCACAAGGAGGTCGTCGCAATAGCAACACCAGTACCTGAATCTATGATTGCCTTGGTTGTGTAACCTTGGTAGGTGATTGGAAGATAAGTATTACCTTCTTCACCCTCACACATGTCTCCTATTTTATCGAGAGGTATCTCTGGCACGTTTTGCTTAGAGCCTGTTTTTGACATATTGGAATCAAGTTCTGGAACCTGATCCTTCACATGATCCCATAGTTTAGGGTTTGCTTTTAGCAGCTCTTCTACCGTGAGATGACATTGAACCTTAGTGTTCTTCACAACATCAGTGTTCCTTGGGACCACTGAGTCTTCATGTCTGACCAGTATTGTGGGAGCTCTGATTTGAAGAGATTCAGATTCCCATGGGCCTAGAAATTGAGGCAGTTCTTCTAAGGTATTAGATTCAAAATCTAACCTTTTGTCTTCTTGTTGCTCCACTTGATCTCCGTAAATGGATGGAATGCCTTGGGGAAATTGATCATGAAGATCATCAATCTCAAGAATAGGAGGGTAGTTACCCTTCTCCTTGGCCCATTTCTCTTCTTGTATTTCCCGCAAGAACTCTTGAGAGTACTGTTGAATTGAAGGAGGTATTCTAGCATCCATGGAATTAGGAACATAAGCTCCCATTGGTGGTGAGCTTCCTCTTTCAATAACTGGTTGAGCCTGTGGAGGTAAAGAAACTTGTGGTTTCTTTACCAACTGCTCTAATCTTTCTAGTAAGCCCTGCAAATGCAAATCCGATTTGACAGAGTTTGTCTGATTGAACTTTTGACTAGTCTCGAGTATAGCTTGCGCTTGTTCCACCATTTTCATGCACATTTTCATCCGTTCAATCTCTAAATCTGCTCTAGGGTAACTCTTGTCTAGGTTTGCAGCTGTTGGCCCCTCTTGAAGACGATCCTGATAGGTGGGTGGAGGGGTGGGATGAGGTGGAGTAGATGGAGTTTCAGCATGTGAGGGGCTTTGAGAAGCAATGTCATCTATTTTTGTTTTCGCTTCTTTCAGGCTTTTTTCTAGTTCTGATGACTTTTTATTCCACTTGCGATTAGCCTTCTCTCTCGTATCTTTCCATGTTCTTATTTTCTGCTTGGTAGGCTCTCCTGATTCACTTCACTCTGATTGTTGAGCTTGCTTATCGTGTTTTAAGGCTTGTGCCCTAGTGATTCCTTGGACAATCTCTCGGGAGATGGCCTTTGCCGCACTCAGGGCAAAAGGCTTGTATTGTGATGTTTTGTCCTTGTCCTAGAGTTGGTGAGTGGGGACATTCACAAATGAAATGGTCGCCCTGACATCTGAAACATGATCCTCTAGGAGCTTATGGTCTTATTTGTCTCAATTGGGGCCTAGGGTTAGGATTTGTATACATGACATTCGAGTATTTGGGCTCCCACTTTTGTTCCATAGGTGGTGCCCTCATATGGATACGAGTAAATCTCACTATGCTCAGGTGACTATGTAATAAGAATGTGGACTACCTTCATGGGAGTAGTGTGAGCTATGAGCATGAGAGTCATTATCTGGTATCAATGGGGTTAATGGCACCAATGCTCTATTAGGATTTTCCTCTCCCGCAGCATACTTGACTGGAATCACGTTGGGAGGAGCTGGTGGTTGGTTTCCCAAGACTGGTTGTGGCCTATATGGTGCCTGGTATTGTTGTTGTGGTCTATAATACAGCTATTGGTATTGGTTCTGATACCTACCTTGTTGGTAAGGTTGCTAATAAGTTTGTCTAACAGCATGCCTAGTGTAGGGACAATCTTGAGTCGTGTGGTTCGTGTATTTTCTCTCAATAGTGCAATATGGAGCATTCCTTTCTCTAATATTTTGGTTTTGCATTAGGCATACAGTAGCCATGTGGTCCCCTCTACAGGTATAACATCGGTTCAATGAGGTGACTCTCTGCGTTTGTCTATTTTGGACTCCGAGCTTCTTGGCAACTTGCTCAGCTATCTCATCTATTTCCGTGGAGACTCTCGAAGTATGACTAGTAGAACTATCAAAATCCTTATAGAGTTTGGACAATCCTAACTCCTCACCCAAGTTATCTTCTATGTCAATGCACGTCCGCACACACTCTTCTATGGATCTAGGCTCTTTCAAGTACACATATGATCTTAACTTGGTGCTCAGTAAGCCATCTAAGAACAAGGCCACTTGTTTGGCAGGTGTGGGTAACTCTGGAGCAGGGCATCTTTCTAGGTACTGTCTGAACCTTCTTTCTGCTAGTCGCACTGTTTCTTGGGGTGTCTGCTTGAAGCTATGGATCAAAGATGATGTGTTATGCCTGATACCACTCTTGGAAAATTCTACAATGAATTCGTATAGCAGTTGATCTATATCGCGATAGTTGCGACTACTCAGTGGTTAAAACCAAGCTAAGGCAGTGCCCTTAAGAGTCGAACCAAATGCCTCGTACTGGGTGAACATATCCTCAACCTGCTCAGCTCTTAACACTTGTTTGAACTCGGCCACATGATCATAAGGATCTCCTGTCCCGTCAAAATAATTCTTCATTGCCTTGATCACTTGAGTGGGTCTAAGGGTTCTTGGGTGCTCTCGGGGTCTAGGCAATGGAAAATCATGTTCATCTCTTTGTTGCCTATGTGCTTGATGTCTGTCTCTTTCAGGTCTTTCATTTTCAATTCCTGATCTATTTTTGCCCATAGTGTGTGCAAAACTTACCTCAGGTCTCTCTCTATTTCTTTCTCTCTGGGCTTCATGAGCTTGGGATGATCCTACTCCTTGGAGCTCATGGGAAACATTGGATCTTGGTGGAGGGAAAATCAATTCACTCTTCCAAGTATATGCATGTCTATCGTGTTCTGTTACCAAGAACATCTTCTCTGAAGTGTTATCGAGGTAGACAACTTTGCATGGTATCTTTGGATCCTTGAACTCGTAGATGATGACTGTGCCCAATTGGCTAGGTTGATCTGGCTTGAATCTCCAAAAGTCTTCCTTTGTTTCTCTATTCAAGAACAGTTCTATGCTTTTTTTGTCTTGAGGGATCCAATTTGGAGTGATTACTCTGGTCAAAACTGACTTATCTCTAGGAGTCTAGGGTCCTTGTCCTACATTTCCTTGTTCTAGGTCTCCTATCTCATTCTCATGAATGATATTTCCAAACTCATTCGTCCTATCTGGTTGGTCGGTGACCACATACATGGTTCCTTCCTTATGAATGTATGACCCTTCTTTGAACTTGACTACTGGGTGTTCAAGTCCAAAGGGTTGATCTGGATTTTTGAGTTGGACCATTGATCACCTGAGGCCATCCTCATAGATGAAAGCACCTAATCGGTTGGTCCGAATATATTCCAACTGTGTCTTATAGGGACCTTCTGGTGTTTGTAAATAGGTACTGCTTGAGTTACCTACAGGTTTTCCCATGCTAAAAGACATTTCTGAGTCACTTGTATCTGAACTTAGTACGTAAGGATGACCACTTAGTTGTTGTGCCCAAGACTTAGCTGTATGGTTGACACTAGCCTCAGAAGATCTAATGCTTTGTCTATCCTTGCCTAGGTGTCTACCAGATCTCAGGTTCATAAGCTTTGGTTAAGAGTCCAAAATTTCCCCTTTGTATGGTTCAAAAATCCTTTGGAGTTCTCTTGGGTTCCTAGTCCCACCCGAGGATCAACTTCAAATTATCCTATCTAAAAATCAACGCGTTATTTTTATAAAAAGTAGTTGAAGCCATGTAGGATTCAAAACGAGCTTTCCAACGAGCTATAGAGCTCAAAAAATGGACTTTGGATGAAAACATTATGTCAAATCAGGCTCTTGGGGGTCAAAACAGGCAAGCAGGACCTTTTGGAAAAAATCACGATTTTGTGTGAAAATCGCGGTTTTGTGAAATCATGAGAATCGCGATGCTGTGAAATCAAGAGAATCGCGATGCTGTGAAATCAAGAGAATCGCGATGCTGTGAAATCAAGAGAATCGTGATGCTATGAAATCAAGAGAATCGCGATGCTGTGAAATCAAGAGAATTGCAATTCTTAGCAATCCCCAAGAAACGCGATTTTGAGTGAGAATTGTGAGAAACGCGATTTTGAGAGAGAATCGTGAAAAACGCGATTCTGATAGAAAATCGTGTTTTTGGCCTGAAAAATCGCGAATTTGAGAATGACCAAAAAATCGCGATTTTGATTGAAAATCGTGTTTCCTCAAAATCGTGTTTTTTTTTAAATCGTGTTTTGAAAATCACGATTTTGTACCTTAGTGAAAATCGTGTTTTTGAAAATCGCAATTGCCAATAGAGAATCGTGTTTGATCACAATCGTGTTTTTGGCTGAAAATCGTGATTTGTAAGAATCGCGATTTTGAGCCCACTGAAAATCGTGTTTTCTCAAAGTTGTGTTTTTACTTGAAAATCGTGATTTTGGCTGAGAATCGTGTTTTTGCTCTGAATCGTATTTTTTGAGAATCGCCAAAAAAAAATCACGCTTCTGAGGGTGACCAGAGAATCGTGTTTTTGAAAAACTTAGAGAATTACGATTCTGAGACTGATCTCGGAATCGTGTTTCCTTCAGAGAGCTTTTAGGCAGGAAATAGAAAATTGTGATTTTCAAAAAATTTTGAATTTTTCACAGAATCGTGTTTCTTGGCAGGAACTTCGAATTCCTGAGCACCGAGCAATGGGAGCTCCGTGTGTGCAGAATATCGTGAAAAAACACAGGCGCTTGCTCTCCCATGCACTTCCTAACTCCTTCCCACACAATAATGCATGAAAAATGGTATGAAAATGGTGAAAATGCACTAAAAAACTAGAAATTTCTATGAAGAAGAAGATGGAAGGAGATGGAGATGGTGATGATGATAAAGATGAAGAGGAAAAATCAGAAAATGAACAAAAATGATAGTTTTTTTACCGTCCAACGTCGCAAATCTACGATCTTACCATCACAATGCTGGTCCTCGAAGCTCTCTCCCTGGCAACAGCACCAAAATTTGGTGTAGCTCAAGTGTAAGCACCACCTCCTTTGTCAATCTGTGGAGACGTGAGGACCGGTATGAAGACCACGAGAAAGTGAAGGCACAAGTGTGTGAGTGAAAGCACACAAACATGCACACACATACACACACACGTGCACAAGGTAAGATCAAAGAGAGGAACAATGGAAAGCTTCAATTGCAAAAGAGTTCTCTTACTAAAGCTCTATTCTCTAACAATCTAACCTCAAAAACGAGCTCTCTAGCTCTTTTTATAGTTTTTTGACTAGTTTTGGCCCTATCCAGACCTAGTGTCCGGCCTAGTTAAAGATTAGGTTCCATGGCTTATTTGAGGGCTCAAATGAAGTCTAAAAATTATGAAAATTGGTAGGATGATACTTCTTATACTCTTCAAGCTCGAGGACTCCTGGGCTTGAACAAAATGGAGTTACAAAAATAGAAAATGGTATTTGCAGTGGTTTTTAGTGATGAAAATCACTATTTTTATAGGGATTTCTTTTGAAGATTTGACATACAATTCTTGGAGCTCCCTACTTGCTCCTTCTTCTTGTGTGTGTCCACCTTTTTGATGTGCTTCCATGCTTGTGCTTGACCTTGAGTTCCAACACCCTCTTTCATCCTTTATCCTTGATATGTGCATTGAAGTATGCCTTTTGTCTTTTCTTTGCAGAGTAGATACTTGTTGCAACTGGTAGCCTAGTTTCACCTAAGCATTCTAGATCAAATATCCTAGAGGATAACTCATGTCCATTCCACTCATTCTCTTGTGTTACTTTTAAATTCAGGATCAAGAAGTCTAATGGTAACACAACATTTCTCCAAAGACCATCTGAAATGGGGTGGCATTGAGTATCATTTTGTAGGCAACTCAATAAGCCCGAAAAACCTGATGAATTTTTTTATCTCAATTAGAGCATTTATTAGTTACCAGTTTTGTCAACACATTATATAGGATCTTATTTGTGCTCTTGGATTGTCCATTAGCTTGTGGATGATAGAAGGCATACTTCTTATGTATCACCAAGAATTCTTGGAGAAGGTTTTCAATGACTTCGTTCAGGAAGTGCATACCACTATCACTTACTAACTCTATTGGTAACCCATATTTGCTGAACACATTTTTGAATAAGAACTTACCCATTTTTTGAGAATTGTTCCTTGTCATGTCTCTTACTTCTACCCTCTTTATAAGGTAATCTGTGGCTTCAATAATATACTTTGGATGGGAGTTTCTAGATAAGGGGTTAAGAGGACCTACAAAGTCTATACCCCACTTTGAGAATGCGCATATCCTATCGTTGGCCTCAAAGACATCTCATCTTTTCTCATCGGATATTGTGCATGTTAACATGTGTCACATCTCCTCACATAGGTATGTGTATCCATATGAAGAGTGGGCGACCAATGTCCTAAGAATAGAATGGTCATAATTACTCAGTCAAGCCTGAAGTGTCCACTTGCAACACCGCTATGTGCAATTTCTAAGATTGTCAAATATTCTGATTCATGAATGCACAGTCTTAAGTAACCATCTTTCTCTCTTCAGTATAGGTTTTATCCTACTAAGGCATAGTCACGAGCCTCTTGCTACATGCTTCATTTTCTTGCTAGACTAGCCTCACTAGGTAGTATTCTGGATCTCATGAATTCTACCAATAGGGCACTCCATTCTAGAATTTATGACACACCATAAAAGATAGCATATTTCGAGAATACTAACAATTATTAATCCTATTGTGTATTTTTCTGTCCATACTAGGCCTATACACTCTTGAACATCTCAGATTTTGCAATGCCTGCTGTTTAGAATAGTGATTTCATAGAAATCCTTCATGGGCTTGTTGCAACGAGCTGGTATGTCCATCCTACTTGAATAGATAAGCATTGGGCAATTCATCAGACACTCCTTGTGGTGACTCTCTTGACGTGATGTGAGAAAGGTGATCCACCCTGAGGTGGCTCCTACTTTTCCTAACAACCACTTGAAAGTTGTATTCCATTAGTAAGAGAAGCCAACTTAGTAAACCTCCTATATTGCAAGGTTTATTGACCAAATATAGTAAAGCTTAATGACAATGAAAAACTTGAAGTTGTTGGCCAATAGATAGTTTCTAAAGTTCTTCACGGCATATACCATGGTTAAGCCTTTTCTTTGAGATGCTGAGCTATTTTTAACTGTCTACTAGCATATGGTATAGGAAAATCTATATTTCCCTCACCTATGGGTTGTGGTAGCACACATCCTATTGCATAATTGGATGCATCTACATGGACATGCGATGGTTTATTCCAATCAAGTAGTCAGTATTGGTATTGTGCACAAACTTCTCTTCACCTCATTGAAGGATTTTTCACATTCATCATTCCACTCAAAATTTGTCAACATAGCATAACGAGGTTTAGCTATGATCACATACATGTGGATAAACCTATAGTAATGTCCACATTGGCCGATAAAGGCTTGTACCTCTTTAACATTCCTTGGCCTTGACAACTCCTCTATGACTCTTTATTTTTGGTCATCTATTGATATTCCATTGTTGGAAAGAATATGACCCAAGATTGTACCTTGACATACTATGAACACATACTTTTTTGGGTTGACAAAAAATCCATATTCTCTACACTTGTTGAAGAATTGTCTGAGCTGTAGGATGTGGTGTCTTCTTTCTTCAGAATGGGCACATAAATCATTCACAAATACTTCTAAGCTCTTTTGCAAGAACTCTTTCAAGACATGATACATGAGCCTTTGAAATGTTCCAGGTGCATTGGTGTGCCCAAATGGCATCATACAAAATGAAAAGATTCCCACTCTATGATGAAGGTCATTTTCTATTGATCTTCTAGGGCAATGGGTACTTGGTTGTAATCTAAAAATCCATCAAGGAAGCTATAAACTTCCTTTCCTCCAACATGCTCCAATAAATGTTCTATGATTGGAAGTAGATAGTTGTCTTTGATCATAGTAGCATTGAATTTTTTAAGATAAATACACATCCAGAACTTTCCATTCTTCTTGGGAACCACTATAATGGGGAACACCCATTCAGTATGCTAGATCTCATAGATAAATCTATCTTCAATTAGTCTATTAATTTGTTCTTTTATTTTGGCCGCATAAGTGTCATTATTGTTGGAACAAGTTCATGGCAAGTCTAAGTGTTGGCTGGAGTCTTTAAATATTATAGAGACTTGAATCAAATGCTAAATCTGAAGAGTTCACTTATGAACTCACCCTTGTAACTTTTGAGTATTACTATATATCCCAAAGTTTCATTGCATTTGGATTTGAGAGTCGTGAGATATATTCATTTGAAGCCACCTATATCTTTGCACGTTCTACTTCCTGAAAAGTCGGGATTACATACCTGAGTTGCTAAACTTATTTCTCTTAGTATGGTCAATCATTTTTTATGAAATAACTCCCAATACGTTTCATTTCTTCCTAATTAGATTCCTCTAAAAGCTCTCTAATCAATTGTAATCAGAGAATGAGAACTGAGTGAAATACTGAAGCATTCAAGACCAAAATAGAAAGTTTCTTCATGTTGACTATTGGTCAAACTTGTTTGTTTTGATTCAACTTTTTGAGAGTGATCTTTCAAGGTACATAGGGTGTCTAATAAATCCTTTGGAAATCTAAAAGATATCACATCATATCCTTGGAGTTCAATTGGTTGGTGTAGTGCAAAGTTTGTGCAGCACCACTTTATCTTCATCAAATACAAATCCATCTCTTCATAGTGGTATCAGAGCAAGGTTCGACAACATGGAAGATCAATTTCCTTCATCAATTGACAAATTGGATAGAGGTTACTACTCAGCCTAGTCATTAAGGATGGAAGCTTATCTTAAAGGAAGGAATCTATATGATTATATACTTGGGAATGAAGTTATGCCAAGTTTCAAGAATAAAGGTCAACCTACACAAGAAGAGCAAGAAAGATTGAGCACATGGTGCTCCAAGGGTGCTCTTGCAAGGTATTATCTCCTCAACTCTATCTCACATTTCTTTTTGCCTCACATTAGAAGTTTTAAAACATCATAGGAAGTGTGGAATGCACTTGAGGCCTTCTTCTCTTGAAGCACAAAGGCCAGAAAGAACCAAATATGGTTGGACTTCACAACACTCAAGAAATCTTCCAAGCATAATGTGACTAATTTTGTCACAAAGATCAAAGATATTGCTGATCAACTAGGAAGCATTGGAGAAGTGATAGATGAAGAGGAAATTTTCAAGAAAGTAATCAATGGCCTAAAAGCAGATGACAAGTGGGAAGCATTCACCACAATAATGGACCTATATATGGATATGCATGTACCATATTTCAATACACTTATCGGACAACTACTTACTCAAGAGGCCAAGCTCATGAAGAATGGAGAATGTTCCAAAGTTAATCAATCTTCTGCTTTGTAACCTAATAAAAGTAAAGCCAAAGATAACAAAGGGAGAGGAAAGAAAGTGGATGATGAAGCAGGTACACACACAAGCTAACTATGCAGGTAGAGGAAGACAGGATAGAGATAGAAACAAAGGAGGAAGACAAGGCAGGGGGAGCCCCAAGACTCTAATCCTTGTTCTATTTGTGGATTAACTAATCATACAAGTGAACATTGCTATAGGAGTTCCAAGAATCAAAGAGGCATAGGCTACAATAGAGGAAGTTATGGTTACTCTAGAGGAAGGACGAACAACTTCAATGGCTACCACAACAATGACAACCATTCAAACATAGAGGAAGAAGAGACTTCCATAACTACACAAAAGACTCAAATCAAGAGGACTCATTGCTAATCATGAATATGGCAATGCCTCAAGGTAAATCTGATGAGCATGTTTTCTACATAGATTCAGGTTGTTTCAATCATGTGGTAGGAAATGTTACCGTTAGTGTCCATGTGAAAGGCCAAATGGCCATCGGACACTTCTTTGTATATGTTCTTTAATATAACATATAGTGGCCTAGTCAGTCACGGACGGTAAGTTCGATCGCATTTGTAAGACCTAAGAAGGCTATCTTCGTGCTTCCTGTGTACTGTGTTTTCTGTGTATTCTACAGCCTCTGTGCGGAGTACTGTGTGCAGCCTCAAGAGCTCTGTTTTCTACTCCGAGCATATCGTCGCAGAGCTCTCGGAAGGGAGAGTGCACTGTGGTGCATCGCCGTTGAAACACTTCACTTCGCGGCGACCAAGGCATAGAGCTTGGCATACCTTGTCATCGGAGTCACCGAAGTCACCGTTGGCATCGTTGGCTGCGCGCGAGGGAGGACCTCAACGATCAAGGAATATAGGGGTTCCCGGTACTTCCCGGGAGGTCACCCATCCCAGTATTGTTCCCCCCAGAGCTCGCTTAACCGTGGCAATCTCTTGCCACTAAGCTACACTCTTGTGGTGTTTGAAGAAGGGGAAAGACTAAGGTTGACATTACCTTGAGCAAGTTTTGGTCCCTCAAAGCTTCATTTTTTGCTTTGAAAGCCTATTTTTGAAGAAATTTTGGGGTGGTTTTTGGAGCCATTTCGGAGTACTTTCGCACATAGTTCTCTTCGCACAGGTCCAAGAACATCAAGAAGAGTGTTCCTTGTACTTCTCAGACAATAAATATCAACCTTTGGGGCTGTATTTTCAGCCACACTCGTAAAACTACAGGTTTCTCAAGGGGTTTTCAGTTTTGGTGGGAGCAATCGCTGCAAATCTATGCAGGTTTTTTAAAGCCTAAAACATCAGAGTTGACAGACACTTGCAGGTGTTATTGGCTAGTTTTTGGGCTGTGTATTCAGCCTTTTAGTGTCATTTTACTGCATACATTGAGCACATACACCCCATGTACGCTTCTGTGGATACCGCTTATGTACGTCCATGTGGTCATTGATATAGCGGTTACGTTCTTTGCATAAAGCCTTTACGTTTGATAAAGAGGGTCGTGGTGAGGTTTTCTTAGCTGGGAGACACCCAAATGTCGGGGTCTCTTCGGTGATGCAGGTGGAAGACTTACCTAGCCTCGCCATAGGAGATGTATGATAGTTGTTCATAGGTGCTCGATAAGCCTAGTTGGCTTCTATTGGGTAACTGATTATATGCAGTGGAGTCAGTGATTCACTATGCAGGTAGACATGTCAGTACTTGCAGTTTTATGATACTTTGACACTGGTCATATGCTAATTTTGCAGAGGATACTCTGGCAAAATTTTTCCAGATTTCTGGTTTAGTCAACTATACAGTGGTCGATTTACTCCTTGATACACTTATTTGTTGGTGTTTGGACTCTTCTAGCTCATTATCATTCTATTCAGTTCTCTACGATCATGGCATCAGAGGTCTCAGGCACATCCGATGGATCGGGGTCTAGTGCTAGTGTTCCGAGGAGGAGCTATAACTTGCAGGGCAAAGACCATTTTGAGATCCAAAAATTTGATGGCACAAACTTTGCTCTATGGAAGAATCAGATTAAAGATGTGCTGATTCAAAGGAGGCAATGGAAGCCAGTAAATGGGATTTCAAAGAAGCCTGCTGACATGGATGAAGATGATTGGGATGAGTTAGATGAAATGGCCAGGTCTACCATTCGCTTGCACTTGGCAGATAATGTTTACTTTACAGTTTTAGACTATGAAAGTGCAGAGGAGCTTTGGAAGAAGTTATGCAATACATATGAAAGAGAGACGGCATCAAATAAAGTGTATCTGATGAGAAAATTATATGACCTTCGTATGAAGGACACAGATAGTGTTGCTGCTCATCTAAATGAGTTTGATGCTATATTCTCCCAGTTACAGGCTTAGAAAATGCATATGGATAATGAAATGAAAGCAGTATTGCTGTTATGCACCCTGCCATCATCATAGGATACGTTTTGCACGGCTATTAGCAACAGTGCACCTGGTGGTAAACTCGTCTATGATGACACATGTGGAGCACTCTTGAACGAGGAGATTCGTAGAAAATCTATGGTTGGCACTCAGAGTGGAGATGCATATAATGTTCGTGATTCTTACCAAGGAAAGAATCAACAATGTGGTAGGAGCAAGAACAAGGAAAAGAATGGTCAACGGAATAAGAGTAGAAGTAAATCAAGGAAGAGGGATATCGAATGCCATTATTGTCATAAGAAAGGACACATGAAGAAAGATTGTTATGCATTAAAGAATGCTAAGAGTAAAGGACAGAATGTTGATGGGCATGTTAAACAGTTACCTGCACCATCTACTTCGACTGTGAAGATTGAAGAAATTAATGCTATTTCTGATGATGCTGATGTGTTGACACTTGATAGTACTGTGCCATCTGAGGCACTTATGGCCGATTCTCTTTCCCACACCTGGCTGCTAGATTCTGGTGCTTCTTTCCATGTGACACCACATAGAGAATGGTTCTCTAATTATGCAGCAAAGTCTCTTGGTACCGTGAGACTTGGTGACTCTTACCAGTGTGATGTTGTGGGGATTGGAGATGTGGTTGTGCAGTTCATTGATGGTTCAAAATTTACTATGCATAATGTACGCCATGTACCTCAGTTATCACGCAGTTTGATGTCAGTTGGTCAACTTGATGACCTTGGTTACAAGGTGGTCTTCTATGCTCAGTCCTTTCGTATATCAAAGGGCAATATGGTTATTGCAAAAGGAAGCAAAGTTGGCTCACTTTATCCTTTATTTGTATCACAGAAAGAACACTTGTTAGCTATTACTGAACAGCCTATGGCTTGTATTTGGCATGGTCGTTTGGGCCATATATCTCGTAGTGGAATGGAAAATCTTTCTCGTTCTGGCTACTTACCTGTGTTATCTTTCTTTGATTTTTCATTTTGTGAGCATTGTCAATATGGAAAGCAAACCAGAAATGTGCATAGAACGCACATTGACTCTTCAATTCAGCCTTTAGATCTTGTTCATACAGATGTGTGTGGTCCTATGCCCACTAGGTCCTTAGGTGGTTCTCTTTACTTTGTCACTTTCATAGATGATGCTACTAGAAAAGTCTGGGTATATCCTATCAAATCAAAGGATGATGTATTCCCTACTTTCAGAAAATGGCTTGCTTCAGTTGAGACTGAAAAAGGAACTAAGCTTAAGGCTTTACGTTCAGATAATGGGGGTGAGTATACCTCACATGAATTCAGCCTTTTCTATCAGTCTAGAGGGATTCGTAGAGAGTTTACAGCTCCTTATACCCCAGTACAGAATGGTGTAGCTGAGAGGATGAATAGAACTATTCAAGATAGAGTAGTCTCTATGTTGCATCATGCAAACCTCTCACAAGGTTTTTGGGCAGAAGCAGTATTGACTGCAGTTCATGTGATTAACCTTTCACCTAGTACTGCAAAAGGTTTGAAAGTGGCACAAGAGTTATGGACAGGGAAACCACCATATTATGATCATCTTCGAGTTTTTGGGTGTGAAGCATATGTTCATATACCCAAGAATCTTAGACAAAAGTTGGACCATAAGTCAAAGAAATGCATTTTTCTTGGATATGGTCGAGAAGGACAATTTGGATATCGCTTATGGGATCCTGAAACACGGTCAGTGATCAAAAGTAGTGATGTCATTTTTAATGAGTCTAAGATGCATAAACAACCCATTAAGGAGGTTGAAGTGAGAAGAGTGGTGTTTGAGGATACTAGTCCTCCGGTTAGCATGCATAAAAATGCTGCACATAGGGATGTTCAAGAGAATGTCCATTCAGATCAGTCTGCACATGTTCCTGTTCAGCAACCATTGAGACGTTCTGCACGTGTCTCATATCCACCTGATAGATATGTTCCAGGTTTGGATTTTGTTAACAGATGCCGGTGAGCCTTCTTGCTACAAAGAGGCTATGCAGACAGAGGATCATGTTAAGTGGGAGCGTGCCATGAAGAGTGAGTTGGATTCTATTCACAAGAATGGTACTTGGGACTTAGTACCTTTGCCAAAGGGCAGAAAAGCTTTACCATGTAAATGGGTATATAAGCTGAAATTCACATCAGATAGTGCTTCTCCAAAATATAAAGCATGACTTGTTGCAAAGGGTTTTAAGCAACAACATGGTGTTGATTTTGAGGAAATCTTCTCTCCAGTGGTCAAGATGACTACTTTGCGCATGTTGCTTGGATTCGTTGCAATGGAGGACTTAGAGCTAGTCCAAATGGATGTGAAAACAGCTTTCTTGCATGGAGATCTTACAGATGAGATCTATATGGAACAACCAGAGGGTTATGTAGTTCCTGGCAAGGAAAGTCTAGTTTGTAAGCTCAAGAAGAGCTTGTATGGACTTAAACAGTCTCCTAGACAATGGTACCAAAAGTTTGATGCTTTTATGAAGTCCCAAGGCTATTCTCGGAGCAACGAGGATCATTGTCTCTACACAAAGAGATGCTCTGATTGCAGCTTGATATGCTTGATACTTTACGTCAATGATATGTTGATTGCTGGGAAGTCCTCTTATGATTTGTCACTTCTCAAAAAGAAGTTGAGTCAGACATTTGATATGAAGGATTTGGGGGATGCCAAACATATTCTTGGCATGCACATTACTCGTGATAGGAGTAAAAGATGCATATACTTGTCTCAAAGTGAGTACATATCCAAAGTACTTCACCGATTCAATATGCAAGGTGGAAAGGCATTGAGTACACGTTTACCCACATATGTGAAATTGAGCAAGGATGACTGCCCCAAATCAGATGAGGAAAAGGAATTCATGAACAAAATTCCCTATCAGTCTACTGTTTGTAGTCTCATGTATGCTATGGTAGCTACGAGACCAGACATTGCATTTGCAGTGGGAGTTGTGAGCAGATATATATCTAATCCTGGCAAGAAACATTGGGAAGCGGTCAAAATGATTTTGAGATATCTGAGTGGCACTAAGGACAAGTGTCTATGCTTAGGTAGAGGGAAAGCATCCATTATTGGTTACATAGATTTTGACTATGCCGATTGTGTAGACAATCGTAAGTCTACATCAGGGTACATTTTTCATTTTGCTGGAGGTGCTATCTCTTGGAGATCTCGTCTTCAAGAATGTACAGCTGTTTCCACCACAGAAGCAGAGTATGTTGCAGCAAGTGAGGCATGTAAGGAAGCATTGTGGCTTTCTCGTCTTGCTTGTGATATGGGTTTACCTCAGCATGTACCTCACTTGCTCAGTGATAGTCAGAGTGCCATTGCTTTGGCTAAGAATCCGGTCTATCATGCAAAGACCAAGCACATTGAGGTGAGGTATCACTTCATTAGAGATTGCTTAGCCACTGAGAGCATTATTCTTGAGAAGGTTCACACTCGAGATAATGCTGCAGATGCTTTGACTAAAGCTCTACCACATGATAGCTTTTGACACTGTTGTCACTTGATGGGGGTTACTTGATTCTTGATCTTACGCAGTCACTTGTATACTGTGTAACATGCCCATCAGGTGAGAGGTATAGTTTGTATACTTACACTCAAGTATTCTTTATCATTCTTTATTTTTTCTCCCATAGTTACTGTGGCCATATTGGCCTTTAGTGGGAGATTGTTACCGTTAATGTCCATGTGAAAGGCCAAATGGCCACCGGACACTTCTTTGTATATGTTCTTTAATAAAACATATAGTGGCCTGGTCAGTCACGGACAGTGAGTTCGACCGCATTTGTAAGACCTAAGAAGGCTTTCTTCGTGCTTCCTGTGTACTGTGTTTTCTGTGTATTCTACAGCCTCTGTGCGGAGTACTGTGTGCAGCCTCAAGAGCTCAGTTTTCTACTCCGAGCATATCATCACGGAGCTCTCGGAAGGGAGAGTGCAGTGTGGTGCATTGCCGTTGAAACACTTCAGGAAATGTGGCCCTCCTATCAGATTTAGAAGATCCAAGGAACAAGGATGAAGTGCAAATAGGTGATGATACAAGGCACCTAGTGGAGAAGATAGGAAATGTAAAAGCACTTGATGGAAACATCAACCTACTTAGCAAGGTACTCTATGTCCCTACCATCACAAAGAATTTGATAGGTGTAGGATAGATTGTGGAGAAAGTCCTACAAGTTAGGTTCAAAAAGCAAGAGCATTTGTTGAAGATCAAAGTCAAGGATTCAGGAGAATTGCAAACGGTGAAAAGATAGGTAGATTATTCGCATTTGAATTGCAAGACACTAGGAACATTTCTCTCTTTAATTATGGTAGTCAGACACTCATAGAATTGGAAGTATGGCACAAAAGGTTAGCGCATATTGGTGAAAGATGATTAAATAAAATCAGCAGGGACCAAAGTGTACTTGGACTCCCTAACTTGTCAAAACAACACATGATTTATAAGTGTAGTGCATGTCAATTTGGAAAGTCTCACAGGTTACCATTCATGAAGAAAGGATATATGCATGGAGATCTCTTGGATTTCGTTGATACAGATGTATGGGGACCTAGCAAGGATGTTCAATATCTAAATCAAGGTATTATGTCTCCTTCATTGATAATTGCAGTAGAAGGACTATACTAAACTTTATGAA
Organism: Ceratopteris richardii; assembly: GCA_020310875.1. Lineage (NCBI taxonomy): Eukaryota > Viridiplantae > Streptophyta > Polypodiopsida > Polypodiales > Pteridaceae > Ceratopteris > Ceratopteris richardii. The sequence continues at coordinate 122,335,009 of CM035413.1, forward strand.
ACACAAGGATGAAGTATTTTCATGCTTCAAAAGATATTTAGCTCTTGTGGAGAATCAAACACGTAAAATAGGCACACATATGTACCAGTAAGTCCATTATAATTTGCATTCAATCTACTATTGTTTTCATGATCATTTGTGACTATATCTTCATGCCTACGTGGGTGTACTGTTCACTGCCAGAGTTCTCAATTTTTTGGTCCGTTTGCAGAGATAATTTCTCTGCATATGGTGCATCATTTTTAGTTATTTAACTTGCTAAAGTTAGCTTTCTAAGTGTATTATATATTCCCAAAGTTTCATTGGATTTGGAGTTCACAATCGTGAGATATATTCATTTGACATCACTTGTATCTTTGCACCTTCTACTTCTTGAAAAGTCGGTATTACATACATGACTTGCTAAACTTATTTCTCTTAGTATGATCAAGCATGTTTTATGAGACAACTCCCAATAGGTTGCATTGCTTCCAAATTTGGAATCCCCTAAAATCTCTCTGGTCAATTGTAATCAAAGAATGAGCACTGAGTGAAATACTGAAGCATTCAAGACCAAAATAAAAAGTTTCTTCATGTTGACTATCTGTCAAACTTGTCTCTTTTGATTCAACTGTTTGAGAGTGATCTTCTAAGGTACATAGGGTGTCTAATACCTCCTTTCGCAAGCTACAAGGGCCCACTTTATATCCTTGGAGTTCATTTGGCTGGTGTAGTGCAAAGTTTTTGCAGTACTTCATCTTCATCAAATACAAATCCATCTCTTCACAATTATATGTGTAGGGTTTTGTTTGGTGGGCTTGGTGTCAGCCATCATGGGGATCATATGAGAGCATATTTCTGGATCTACTCCCTTCACATCTCTATAGGTCCATGCAAATACATCCCTATATTTCCATAATAGAGCTACAAGCATTAGTTCTTTTGCACTTAGGTCTTCTTCTATCTACATACATTGCTCTCTGTTCTCTTCAATGGTTGCTACAATTGTTTTGGTCTTTTCTTTATTATCATATGCCTCTCCTATGATGGCCTCGCTCTTAGGCATTTGTATGAGAATTTTTCGGTCTTCAACTTCATATCTCTTGAATATTTTTAACATTTCAAACTATGATTCCTCGTCTGCTTGTTTCACTGCTTTTCTTTTCTTTTTATGTTGACTACATTCACTTTCCTCCCTTGAATTTATAGTTTCAATGCTTGTGAGAGGTCCTTCTCCTTTTTGGGTAAATACTCCTACATTTTCTAGATAGTGCTCCTCTCAGTCAAAGCAACTATCCATCACAATGGACTCTAGACTGTTGGCATCCTGTTTTTCTATGGCCTCATTAGAGTCACACTCTTCTAGCAAGGATTCACACATGAACAAAGAGATATCATGTCCCTCCTCATCACAATGAGGCGTCCACTGTTCCTCATTGAGGGCGATTTCCATGGTGGCTAGGAGTTTTTTCCCAACCATGAGGGTCAAATTCCTCATCTAGAAAGATCATCGGTGTGTAGGCTCAATCTTTAACCAGTCTGGCTCCTTGAGAAGTACCTTCTTCTCTTACTTTTAGGCATATTTCCTCTTCCCCTACGAACTTGCACATACGCAAGTGAGTATCTCCATGCACCTAGGATGGATCATAAGAACTTACAGAATGCATAGAGATTGAATCTTCTTGCACCTTGTGTATAGGATTCCACTTTAGGTGTCATACATCTGTAAAGGTATAATCCTTCAGATTGACATTGGTTGTGACCCCTAAGTGCGGCAAGTACAAGGAGTTCGTTTGCTTATCTTGTATTATTTGTAGCTTCCATAGGAAGGGTCTTCCTAGGATCATTTCATAGATGTTATTTTTGCCGAAGTCACATATAGCAAAGGTGTGTTCAAATTCTACACCACAAGTGGTTAGAGTTATCCCTTCTAGCAATCCTTGAGATCTTTCAACATGGCCATCAATCATTTGAAGCTTCATTCTAGTTGCTCTTAATGCAGGTTTGCCCCATTGCTTCAAGAAGGAGATGGTCGCAATTGCAACACCATCACCCAAATCTAAGATAGCTCTCATTATGTAACCTTGGTAGGTGATTGAAAGATAAGTATTACCTTCTTCACCTTCATGCATGTCTCCTATTTTGTCCCGAGATATCTTTGGGACTTTTAGCTTAGAGCTTGTTTTTGACATATTGGAACTTCATTTTCACACATGGTTCTAGAGCTCAGGTTTCACTTTCAGCAAGTCTTCTAACGTGAGAGGGCATTGTTCCTTAGTGTTCTTCGTGGCTTTAGTGTCTTCATTTCTTGTGAGTATTGTGGGAGGTTTGATTTGAAAAGATTCAAATTCCCATGGGCCAGTGAATAGTGGAAACTCTTGTAAAGAATTAGATTCGAAACCTAATCTTTTGTCTTCTTGTTGCTTTGCTTGGTGTTTGTAAATAGGTGGAATGCCTTGGGAAAATTGATCATGAAGATCATCAATTTCAGGCATAGGAGGGGGATTACTCTTCAATTGAAAGAGGTGTTCCAACATTCGTGGAATCAAGAACAGAAACCATCAATGGTGGTGAGATTTTTCTTTCAAAATTGGTTGAGCCTAGGGAGGTAAAGAAACCTATGGCTTGTTTACCACTTACTCTAGTCTTTCTAGTAAGCCCTCAAAATGCAAACCCGATTTGACACAATTTGTGTGATTGAATAATTGAGTGGCCTCGACCATAGCTTCAACTAGTTCTACCATTTTCATGCAAATTTCTATTCATTTAATCTCTAAATCTGCTCTAGGGTAATTCCTCTCTAGGTTTGTAGTTGTTGGTCCTTCTTGAAGTCGAGGGTGGTAGCACTTAAACATCATTTCCAAGCCTTTTGGGGTTGGATATGCGAGAAGACACCTTGGTTGTGGTCTATTCACAATGAATGCTAGGGTGGGATGAAGTGGAGTGGATGGATTTTTGACATGTGAAGGGTTTTGAGATGCAATATATAAAATTTCCATTTTGCATCTCTCAAGCTTTCTTCTAGTTAAACTAAATTTCTAGCCCACTTACAATTGGCCTTCTCCTCGGTATGCTTGTAGGTTATTGTTTCTCCTCTTACTAGGATCTTCTAATTCTTGTTTTTAGGCTTATGCCCTAGTGACTGTATCTATAGGAGCCATGTTAATGCTACTTGAACTTGAATCTACCACTAAGCCTATCACATTAATTGTTGTGACCTTTGACTCACTAGAGGGATTCCTTGGACAATATTTCAGGGGATGTTCTTTGCCATAATCATGAGAAAAGCCTTGTATTATGATCGTCTGTCCTTGATGTTAAGTCCGTGGGTGGGGACATTCACAAATGAAATGGTCGCCTTGACATCTAAACATGGTCCTCTAGGGGCTTGTGGTCTCATTTTTCTCAGTTGAGGCTTGGGGTTAGGATTCATATACATGAAATTGGAGTGTTCTGACTCCCAAGTTGGTTCCATAGGTAGAGCCACATATTGATACGAATAAGTCCTAGTATATTTCCGTGACCATGTGTAATAAGCTTATGGACTATCTTCATGGGTGTAGTCAGAACTCTGAGCATGAGGGTCATTTTATGAGAGCAAAGGGGTCATTGATACCAATGCTCTATTAGGTTTCTCCTTTGTCACTGCATACTTAACTAGAATCACGTTGCCAGGAGATGGTAGTTGGTTTCCTAGAACCAGTTGTGGTCTATATGATACCTAATATTATTGATGTGGCCTATAATCTGGTTTTTGGTATTGGTTATGATACCTACCATGTTAGTAAGGTTGTTGATAAGTTTTTCTAATAGCATGCCTATTGTACGAAAAATCCAGATCCATATGGTTTGTGTATTTTCTCTCGATAGTACAATATAGAGCATTTAGTTCTCTCACAATCTAGTTTTGAATTGGGCATACATTAGCCATGTGGTCCCCTCTAGAACTATCACATCACTTCAATGAGGTGACCCTTGGTGTGTGGCTATTTTGAACTCCTAGCTTCTTAGCAACATGCTAAGAAGTATAGGGTCTATTGAAGTGTAGGGTGTAGAAGTATGACTAGTAGAACTGTCAAAATTCTTATAGAGTTTGGACAATTCTAAATCCTCATCCAAGTTGTCTTCTATATCAATACACATTCTCAATCATTGATTTGATTTGATTGGCTCCTTGAGATATACATATGATCTAAGTTTCCCACTTAGAAGTCCATCTAAAAATAAGGACACTTGTTTTTCTTGTGTAGGTAATTTAGATGTGGGACACCTTTTCATGTTTTGTTTAAATCTACATTCGACTAGCCAAACTGTTTCTTGGGGTATGTGCTTGAAGTTGTGGATCAAGGATGATGTATTATGCCTCATGCCACTCTTGGAAAATTCTACAATGAATGCTTCTAGCAGTTGACATATATTTCAATAATTGCGATTGTTTAGGGGCTAGAACCAAGATAAGGTAGTACCCTTGAGGGTCAAGACAAATACCTTAAATTGGGTGAACAATTCCTCAATTTGTTCAACCCTTAACACTTGTTTGAACTTGGCCACATGATCATAAGGATCTCTTGACCCATCAAAATAGTTTTTCTTGTCTTGACCACTCAAAGGGTCTAAGGGTTCTTGGGTACTCTCAGAGTCTAGGCGGTCAAAAATCATGTTCATCTCTTTGATGCCTATGTGCTTTGTGTCTCTCTCTTTTAGGTCTTTCAATTTCGATGATCTTGCACCCCCCTGATCATTATGGGCAGTGGATGTATATTTGGAAACAATGGTTTACCCTTCCATGTGTAAACAAGCTTATTTTGATCCTTCATCATGAATACTCTCTCCGAGGTGTTATCTAGATAGGCGACCTTTCTAGGGATCTCTGGCTCCTTGAATTTGAAAATCTGAACCCTTGTGAAATTGTTGCATTTTTCTAATCTAACTCCAAGAATTTACATCTGTTTCTTTTTCATTGAAGATGTCTATGGCTCATTTATCCTAAGGAACCCATTTTGGTGTGAGTATTCTAGATAGGATAGAATTTCCTAGAGGAGTTGTAGGTTCTTGTCCTTCTTTTTCTAAATCAAGTTCTCTTATATCAGACTCTGCTATGATTAATCAAAACTCATATGTCTTATCTAGTAAGCTAGTGACCACATACATGGTTCCTTTCTTGTCAATATAAGAACCCTCTCCAAACTTGACCACAGGGTGATTGAGTCCAAGGGGTTGATCCGGGTTTTCCATTTGAATTACTGATCTCCTTAGACATTCTCATAGATACAAGCACCCAATGGATTGCTCCTAATATATTCTAGTGGAGTCTTATAGAGACATCTCTAGTGTCTCTAGGTAAGCTATACTTGAAGTGCTTGTAGGTCTCTCCATGCTATATGACATCTCCATATTAGTAGTCTCTCAACTTAGCATGTAGGGGCACTCATTGAGCTACTGAACCGCCAACCTAGCGATGTGATTGAAACTAGCTTCGGTGTGTAGTATCTACCTGATCTAAGGTTCACAAATGTGGTCTATTAACCTACTTTCTCTTGAGTACAACCATGCTATTATATTTCCTTTGCACAATCACTTGTTTTTCTAAAACTCCCTCTTGGGTATAAGATCTTGTCCAATATTACGTCGTTAGGAATAGTTGAGTTATATTGCAACTTGATGTATGAACGATTGATTTTTGTTCTTTTCTCTTTTGGTTTTTTGTAACAATATTCTAGTTATGATTAAACTTGTGAAATTGGGACTTCTTAGACTTTATTCATGCCTAGCATCACCCTAATTAATCATTGCCACTAAGCATACTCAGTGTATACCAAAAATTGACTAGCAGGCTTGAGAGTTCTTCCAATCTCGAGTTTGTTGCTCTAGAAAGCACTATGATGTCCAATAAGCGTGCTCCCCAAACCTTGCTTTGTTCTACAATTTACCTTGCTCTTGAAACCCTTGAATGGATCTTAATGGACTTGTAAAAGTTCTAAGTTCAGATCAAGTTTTAGTTTTGATTTATTTGATGGAAAATTTTAATTCAAGCATCATTTTTCCCCTTCTATTGCTGAAAAATCCTCTAGAGCTCCCTTAGCTTCCTAATCCCACTTGAAGGTTAAGTTCAAACTACCCTATCTTAAAATTAATGAGCTTACCGATGAACTCTAGAGCTCAATAAATGGATTTTGGATGAGAAAGTTATGTCAATTTAGGTTCCTAGCGATGAATTAGGATTTCAATGGTATCAAAGGTAGATCAAGATGGGTAATGACTTTTCCCCAATGATTGAGAAGCTTGATCAACACAACTATGCAGCTTGGCAAATCAAAATGGAGGCCTATTTGCAAGGTAGAAGTCTTTATGGAATTATGGAAGGTGATGAAGTTATGCCTTTTCCACGATCAAAAGGAGGACCTACACCACAGAAAACAGATAAGCTCACACTTTGGTGCACAAGGGATGCTCAAGGAAATTCATACATACTAAACTCCATCTCTCACTTTCTATTACCACATATGAGTTAGCATCCATTGGAGAGCTGATTGAAGAAGAGGCTATCATGAGGCAAATTTTGAATGGGATTCAAAGTGATAAGCAATGGTAATCCTTCATCATGGCTTATGATCTCATCATGGATGTGCAAACTCAAGACTTGGACATCTTTCTTCGATAAATCTTCAATCAAGAGGCCAAAAATGACGTAAAGGATAATTCAACTAGTGCTCTATATGTAGATAAGAAAGAAAAGAAGTTGAAAGAAAGGAAGAAGGAAGAAGATGAACAGGAAACTTCCCAATCCAACTTCGCAAGCAAGAGCAAGTGGAAAGGGAAGAAGAAAGGACCAAACCATGACAAAGCCAAAGATCGGAATGTTGAACATTAATTTGTAGTTAGCTCACTTATACCTTTGTTGTGGTCATGAGCTTGTACATATATGCCTATATATACAAGTAGAAAGTCAGGGCAAGTATGAGAGAGCATGAGATAAGAAGAATTGGAAGTTGTTAAAGTCATTAGACACTTTAGAAGTGTAGAAGATCTCTCTCATCATTTAGATGTAAACTTTTTGAGAGAAGAAGAATAATTGCGCCCGACCTTTTGCTGAGTACTCCTTCTGTGTGTAATCTTTTGTGAAATACTTTTGTACAAGTCTAAGTCCATAGCTGATTGACCTTTGTATAAGTTTTTAGATCCTAATTGTGATCAGGCTGAGAGAATTGAGAGTAGGAACATTTACATGTATAAATGTGAAGAAGTGAAGTTGTAACACGTGCAAACTTCTAATGTTTTGGTCAGTTATCCTTCCACAGTGTAAAGTTTTGAGCAAGCAAGCACTCATTCTTTAAGTTGAAAGGTAGCTACATATGGCTAAAAGCATTTGAATAAACGGGTTGTAATTTGAGAGAATTATGCATTTAAAGCTACAAGTGTCAAAGTCGACTGTAGAAAAGTATAGTTTTAGACATAGGTGGATTGTTTGAATCATTTCTCAAGATCTACTCAGTCTTTTGAGATGATTTGGAGAAGGTTTGTAATCTATCGGAGACACTTTGTACAAATTTTCATCAGAAAATTTACACATTTGATGAGTCAATGAGTGAGTTATGTGTAATAGACTTTTTTGAGTAGTGAATATCTTCACAATTAGTTCAAAATTTTGATAATCTGGTATTGGTCATTCAAATTGGTAAAGGTTTTGAGTTGTTCTTGATATAGAGGTGCTCTAACATCAAGGATAGCTTATTCGTTTGGAGATTAACACTCTCCATCATACAATATGATCTTGATTCTGATTTTGATCAATTAGGAAGCAAGCATAATACACAAGTCCAAGATCCAAGAAGTGATACAGATGATGACCAAGATGAAAGGGAAAAGGATTACACCATAACTTTCAATTCTAAGCCTCATGTGCAGTCTTAGAAGAAAGCTATGGTGTAGAAGTGGGAGATAGTAGTAGAAAGTATGGAAAATGGTTAAAGAGAGGGTTGAGAGCTATGTGCTTATGAAGAAGAGGATGCTCAGAGAGGAGCATGCATGATAGGTAAATTCCTATGTAGAATGTTGGAGAAAGAGTGGAGCATTCTAGTTCATGGTGAGTGGCTTCAAGGAATTGGTGAAAGAAGTCCGAGTGGATTGCATCATGAGTTACTCTGCATGTATAGTACAAGTGTATCATCAGGAAACCATGTGGTGATGGGGACATGCGAGGTGGTTGACACTACAAAAGATCAACATCGTTGATCATCACTAAGATGACTAGGAGTCCTACAACAGGCAATATCCATCTTTGTTTTTTTCGGAACATCTTACCCTTTTTCCTCATGGTGTGAGGCTGCAAGATTTGGGAAAGATCCTAGGAAAATCAAGAGACTAGCATGGGTTGGCATTTGTAGTATCAACGAAGCTGAGAAAAAGAAATTTATGTAGGTCTTTACATATAATTCAAGTTTCATTAACCCTTCTTTTCTACAATACTCTGTATACAATGTACATTTGAAAAAGTTGAATTAAGAGTAGTTAAGGGACAATCAACAGAAGATACTAAAAATCATGTCAAGTGTTTTCTTGCATTATGCAAGAGCTGTAGGTTGGAAGGATGAAGTGATGCCTTCATGGCTTTATTTCGAGTGACCATGGATAGAGTGGTTGGTAAATGGTTAAGTGTGTTCAAAGAAGATCATTTCACGACTTGGAAAGCCATGAACAATGAGCTCCCCTTTCCTTTCCAACTTGGGAACTCATTAAGGATAGGTGAGTCATTTCCATTCTTAATGAAGAGAACCAAGGCCCTAGTGGAATAGTTATCTATTGCTCCCAACAACTTCCTCCTTAAAAGGTGGTTTGACAAGGAGCATCTTATCGGTACATAGCACAAACTCCATGATTTGTTAGCACTAAGCACCTCACTTGACTTCGTGGCCATGGCTACCAAGATCGAACAAGTCCGAGTGCATTTCAATGACTCCACTTCTCACATTGAATCATGGAACTCCCTAGTGTAAGAATGTATCATGCGTGTTTAAGAAGATACCATGGCAAAGCTTAGGTGGGAGATTGAAGAGCTTACGGAATGAGACAAAGGTGAGCCTTTGATGTACAATCTATCAACAACAAGGACACCCACAGGCACAATGTGCTAACAAGTGATCCACCAATTTTGTGGCAAATGGGGACATGAGGCATGCAACTGCTGCTATCAAAAGGGAATGGCATAGTTGTGGCCACCCGTGCATTGGTGGGTACTAGCAATGAAAACACAACCCATGGTTCCTATGATTCAACCAATGGTAGCAACATCAGAAGCTATTCCCAGTAAGGTTATCAACATTCCATCATTTTATTATTCTCTTGCTAATTTTGAGATGTAGAGTAATCCTAGTGATTAGGCTTCAATATTCATAGATCAATCCCAATATCCCATAATATATTATAGATGCAAGAGATATAGTCATGTGCTAGCTCCATGTATACTACTGGAAAACGGATTGCCATGCACCAACTATGTGGAGTTGTGAGATTACTATACAAAGGAATACCCAAAGCAAACTGCTAGGAACCCAATAAATAATACCTTCCATGTTTTGATAGAATCTCTTTTTGCTCAGGGCACACAATTGTGGTTGCCCCCAACAAATGTTGTGCTAGATCGTAGAGAAGGAACGTTTCAGGTATAGCAGTGAGTCCAAAGCAAAAAGCTCTGATGTGCTGACAGAAGTTGGAAGATCCAAACAAGAACAGAGGATTAGATGAGGAGCAAAATCCAGGATCACAATAGAAAAGGCACCTATCAACTACCAAAGACTCCGATGGCTAACTAGGATGTAGAGTTGTAGAAGGAACAAGAAGAAGAGTCGAGTCAGGTGAGAACAATAGATGATGCTTTCCAAAAAGCCCAATAGGAATTTGATGATATGGATCCAAAGCTCACTGTAAGTGTACCTATATCTCCTTTTTAGGTGATCTAAATTCTCAAGAATATGTACCAATATGTAAGCTTGTATGGCGTGTTGTATATGGACTTAATGGTGTTATGACCTCCTCTTGCATTTGAAGGATTTCTCTTGCTAATGGGAAGGCCATGGATCAAACATGCAAATGCCATCCACGAAAGAGAAAGGGTCTTCTCATAATCAATACCTTGGGTCTAAAAATTTCCCTTGGCTACTATACTAGCCTTTTACCTATTTATTGTTCCATCCAAATTTGTTTTTACCTTATAGATCCATCTAGATCGAATGATCTTTAAGTTTGATATCTTGGAAAGTAATTCCCAAGTATTATTTTCCTATAATGCTTCAATATCTTCTTGCATGGCATGCTTCCATTATGGTTTCCTCTTGACTTCCTCATAAGATGAGGGCTCTTTAGATTTCAACTCCTGAGCCATGTATATAGAGTGTTTGGTTGCTAATGAGGTATCATATCCATATCTTTCTTTCTTCTTCTTCTACCATATACTTTCTAATAGTTTGTTGACATGATTTTGTTACATCTCTTAACTTCAATGCATCCAAATATTTTGAAATGATTTGAGATATATCTTCTTCCATTCCAAGTTTCAATAATAATTCGTCTTTCCTTAGACTTTAAGGTTAACCTATTTATAATATAGGTGGTAGTAGATATTGCCTCTACCAATAGATAGTTGGGAAGTTGTTTTCATTAAGCATTGACCTAGCTACTTCCACAATCATCTAATTTCTTCACTTTGCTACCCCATTCTCCTCAAGTGTATATCTAGTCTTGATTTCTCTTTTGATTCCTCTTTCTTTCAAGAAGGAACCAAACCCTAGTTGGATGGGAATGCATCCCAAATCTGATTGGAATGTTCAGAATGTTTCATACAAAACATAAGTCATATATAATACATATATAGAGTACATATATATAATATGACACACACACATGCATATATACACATATATAATACATAAAATTAATATGACACACATATGCATATAGACTCAATTTCCATCATATATGCTATATGCATACATATGACACATAATAGCATATATATATAATATGCTACATTGCAATTTCATTATACCACACGCACACATATATGAATAATGACACATAGTGCATGCACATGCATGAATGACACACAATGCACATGCAGAATGTTTCATACAGAACATAAGTCATATATAATACATATATAGAATACATATATATAATATGACACACACACATGCATATATACACATATATAATACATAAAATTAATATGACACACATATGCATATAGACTCAATTTCCATCATATATGCTATATGCATACATATGACACATAATAGCATATATATATATAATATGCTACATTGCAATTTCATTATACCACACGCACACATATATGAATAATGACACATAGTGCATGCACATGCATGAATGACACACAATGCACATGCAGAATGTTTCATACAGAACATAAGTCATATATAATACATATATAGAATACATATATATAATATGACACACACACATGCATATATACACATATATAATACATAAAATTAATATGACACACATATGCATATAGACTCAATTTCCATCATATATGCTATATGCATACATATGACACATAATAGCATATATATATATAATATGCTACATTGCAATTTCATTATACCACACGCACACATATATGAATAATGACACATAGTGCATGCACATGCATGAATGACACACAATGCACATGCATGTAGAGATAATGGCACATGCATATATGTATCTTTGAATCGCGATTCTTTCTTGTATCCTAAAAAGATACTAAATGAACGAATAAACTTACATACACACGCGCACACACACACACACACACACACACATATATATATATATATATATATATATGTGTGTGTGTATATATATATATATATATATATATATATATATATATATATATATATATATATATATATATATATATATATATATATATATATATATATACATATGTGTGTGTGTGTGTTTGTGTATGTATGTGTGTGTACGATACGTGCCTACCAAACATTCCATACCACATTCAATCAAAGTCATGGGTGAAATAGTCTCACCTCCACTAGAAATAAGCAAACACTTGATCTTTATGCTTCAGAAAAATAAAGTATGGCCCATCTCCTATAATCGCCAATGAAAGACACGTAATATCTTGGCCCTCAGATAGAAGATTCCTTGCTTGATCCCCAAACATTAGTGTGCATAAGCTCCAAAATGTCTCCAAGTACGTATCTCTTCTTTGTGAATGGTTGCTTGTGATGCTTGCAAAATTGACATGCACTGCATTTGTAGATCATATGCTTCTTTAAAATATAGATCCTTCCAACTACACTTTTATCTCTTCCAAGTTATTCTAAGGTCCTCTCTGCAATGTGAGCCAATCTTTTGTGCCAAACCTGTATGCTTGATAGGGTTTGAGAGCCATAATTGAACAAAGCTATGGTCCTTGTCTCTTCGAGTTCAAAGGAGAATAGCCCACGTATCATTTCACCTATGGCTATCTGTTTGAATCCTTTGTATGGGTCTTCTACATAGGCTCCATACTTTGTGAACCACACCTACAAAACATTTTCTACAATTTTTCCTACAAATAAAACTATTACTAATACTAGGTAATCAATGAAGTTTTTGTAATCTCTTCTTGCTTTGTAGAGTCTTTGATAATTTGTATTTTAGTTCTTGTTGATATTGTAGCCATTTGTTGTTGTATCCACCTCCACAACTTCCATATCATCCTCTATTATATCCTCTTCATTTCTTTCTCCTTGTGTTCTTGAAGCATTTTTCCATGATATGGTTAGTTAATTCGCATATGCCACAAGCTAAGAAGCTCTGAGATCTCCACCTTATTTGTCTAGAACCTCTTTCTCTTGCTCTTGAACTTCTCTTTCTATGTGCAAAGCTAGCTTGTGAGGTGCTTGTCTCTTCATCAAAGTTCTTGCCTTGACATCTTTATTGCTACTTTGATCTATATAAACGGTAGAGGATTAATTACCTTTTTATGTCTCTCCATTCTTCATAAGCTTGGCTTGATGAGTGAAGAGTTGCTAAGTGTGTTGAGATCTGATACTTGGATGTCCATGTATTATTCCATGGTAGTGGTAATTTCTTCGCACTTGTCATATGCTTTAATTCCCTTGATGACTTGTCTAACTATTTGCTCTTTAAGTATGACTTCTCCAATGCTTGCTAACATATCAACTATATTTTTAATCTTTTTGATAAAGTTGGTGACATTCTCCTTTGGTTTTTTTCTTGAGAGATGTGAACTCCATCTATAGTTGATTCTTTGTAGCCATGGTGCTTGAACAGAAGATTTCTTCCAATGTTTTTCAAGCCTCTTTTGAAGTCTTAAAACTCCTAATAGGTGGATGTAACAAATTAAAAATAGTTTTGAGAATGTATGAAATTTCCAAAGCATCCTTTGCACACCATGTCTTAAGCATTTGTTGCTCCTCTTTAGTTAGTTGTCCTTTGGTCCTTAGCATAGGGAACAACTCATCTTCAAAAATGAGACCATAGAGATTTTCACCTTGGAGATATGCTTCCATCTTTAGAGACCATGCTAAGCAGTTGCTTCCATCCAATTTGGTAGTTGAAGAAGAAAAATGATCACCCATAATGGATATGCTATGACAATTCTTTGATATCACTATGAGAAGGTGATGTTGGAGTAAAGAGATGAGAGGTTAGTTGAAAACACTTTCTCTAGACCAACCTAATTCTTATGTGGATGTGGCATTGAGACCATGTCTCCTCTTCAATGACTCTGTAAAGTTGACACACTTTAGCTATGCACAACAATAATGAACAATAGATGATGATGATGATGATGATGAAAGATTAAAATGTAACGAAAAGTACATGGAGTTGTTGGAGGACCCCAAGGACTATGAGATGAGTACAATAATCTCTCTAAATATGAGTAAAAACTCACCTTCTTCCCATCACTACTCTAGTTAGATATATGTAGACTTTTCTCCTTGATTTTAGAAGATGATTTTTGTTTGATTTCATCTAAACATTCCTATCACTTTTAGTTTTATATTTGAATTTGAGTTCAAACATGAATCCTGGCTTTTGGATCCCTTTACATATATTTTAACTCTTTAATATTTTTCTAAAGAGTAATTTTACAACAGACACAAATGTAGGAACCTTTAGTCTTATGAATGAACTAAGGATATGTGTATTCATAATCTTTATTATTATAGTCCAATGTAATTAGGCTTGCCATATGAACCAACATTTCACACCAAAAACCCCCAAAAAACTTAGTGTAGATATCCGATTGTTGTGCCATACAACCATTTCTTAGCATTATCCCTAACACCCTAAATGCTCATTCATGTGCTTCTACCTTCTATAAATCTATCCAATATGAAAAGGGTAGATAAACTATCAAGATGAGCATTCTTACCCTTTTTGGGAATAATTTGATGTGTTGCAACACATGGAATGTGACTTTTCTCTAATGTCTCAATGTCCCACTAGTCTTTAGCAATACCTCTATTGCTCCTTGCCTACCCAACCAGAAAGGAGCATACAACTTAAAGATATATATGAGACTCCTAGATTTGTTAAAGAGGTTATGGAATCAAGTTAAATCAAAATTGATGTTTCATAGAGGTTCTTAAGAAACGTAAGAGGCTCATATATCAATGGAATGAAAAAGGAAGGTTCCTTACAGAGAATTTAAAACCATCATCAATTCATATCATAAACTTCTTATTTGGTAAAAGGGAGGTCATAAAGTTGGATTTGATGCAGAAGAGGGTGGGTCACAAACTTGCATGGAAAGAATAAGAGATGTGAAGAGAAAGCTATTCGTAAGTGCTCATAGCAACATGAACACTCAAATTTTGGAGCATCTTTATGAAGCATGGGAACAAGAGAGAACAGCAGGCAAACACATGTGAGGAAACTCCCTTTCAAACTCATCCACACCTTTATGTGGGAACCAATTAAACAGCTCTAACATTAAGGGAACAAGTATTTTGCAGCCATCATACATGATAGTAGTAGGACAGTGCGTATATAGTGTATGAAAAGAAGTTCATAGGTTTTTTATCACTGTAAAATCTTCAAAGCATCTGTAGAGAAGGAGATAGGAACTCATACAAAATTTCTTATTTCTAATGACTTCGAAGGATACTTGTGCCATGAGTTCTGTGTTAGACGTGGTCATGAATGCATGAAAGTGTGTATAAGGAAGCATAATCAACAAAACTTAGCTCACCGACTTCTCTCTCATGACAATTTTTCATTGCAGGCACCTGACTGGAGAGAACCTTGGACGACTCGATGTCAAAGATTTGCAGAATTTGGAAAGCCAGCTTCAAACTGGTGTAACTCGTGTGCGAGCGAGAAAGGTATGGCACATAACATTTGAATGCACGAAGGATTTCACTCAGGGGCTGAATGAATTTCGCAAATCACGCAGATGCAGCTTATGATGGAGAACATGCATGAACTTCGTAGGAGGGTGAGTTGTTTCATGCTTTGATGTGTGCAAGATATGCAAGTTCGTGCATTCAGACCGTCTTCTTTTCTTTCGCTGTGTTCACTGACTTGATGTTTGTACTGTAGGAGGCAGTGCTGCTGAGAGAGAATGAGCTCCTCAAGCTCAAGGTGACTCTTATATATGCCCGTGCTTGCAAAAATGTCAAGAAGTGTTCTTCGTTTCGTTTTGTTTTTCTCTTGTTCCTTTTAGCTGCTCGCTGATGAGATGGTTACATCTACTATTCATGCAGCTTGCTGAAGCTTCGTCTTTACAGGCAGGCAGCGTGACTACAGAGAACACAAATCAAGACATCCATGACATCTCCAGCGGAAAGCCGGATTTCGCTAAGACATTAGCGTTTCCTCACGTAGTGAATCCTAGTGTCGCCCAAACTACCCTCCAACTTGGATGTCCTCGAATGTAAGCATGTAGCCTCAACTCTATGTACATTTTGGTTTAGACAAAATTTAAAGGATTTTCATTCGGAAGGTATACATTGTCTCCTTAGTCTTGTGGATTGAAGGACTTCCTGATCATTTTCCAGAGAAAAAATGAAACTGGTTTCAAGCTATTCATATTATGGATATCCTTGACCTCAGCAAGCAAGGAGTTTCCTTTGTGACAAGAACTTATGTATTTACTTATCAGACACCCGTTTTGAAGAGAATAAATGCTTAGACCTACGTGAGTTTAATGCATGTATAGAAAACATGAGTGCAGAAAACGGAGGGACAAAGAATCAGACTACATATCATGCACTCATCTATGGTGGTCTCTCCCAGGGACCGCGAGACAACATAGAGAGAGAGAGAGAGAGAGAGAGAGAGAGAGAGAGAGAGAGAGAGCAGTGGGTCTTCATTCATCACAAATTTTGAACCTGATTTATGACTATTTCTAACTTTATTTCTTGACTATTCCGCTTGTACTTCCAAGGCCCTGTGTTGGATGGGGTTCTGTTTTGAAGATTGACCTGTTTTGAAGATTGACCAGTGAGTTTAAAATTTTTGTTCCATTGTCAATCTGTTCAAAAAGTATTTACGATATCTATCTATGAACTTTCTAATCTTTGGTGGGTTGGTCTCAAAAATTTAAATCAGTTTCTTTACGCTTTGATAAATTTATTCCTTCCATCCAGAAGGTTAGTTTTCCGTGTCTAGATAACTTGTAGTGTCATACACTTTTAAAGCTTTATAAAGTTGGCAACATGTGTTAGATTTTCTTGTTCAAACATATGCTATGTGTGCTACCAAAAATTATGGTTAGTGTGAGTGAGCATAGGAATATATGTCCTCTTGCGTGATGTGCTACTTTCTGATTTTGTATGAATTGTCATTTACAGTCAAGTGTGCCATAAATGGTTTCTCTTAGTTACCACAATAAATTTTTCTGCTCTTATCGACTCAGAAGGAGCACTAAGCCCCTTCACTTGTACCGTCATCAACTGTCTACAGATCCAATGCAAATATAGTGATACCAATCAATCTCAGCTCAATGCTAATCACAAAGTGGAAGCAAGGAAATTTATGATATATTAAGACTTAAGGTTTTACATGGACATCACATCCAAATGTTAGTACGTTTTGGTACTGATGTGTATAAACATATTTAAGATCATCAAGGTACATTTTTCTCTCTTTAGGAGGTTCTTTCCCTTGGCTTGTATATATAATCATAAGCGTAAATGTTTAGTTTTCTTTGTATATTCTACAGTCAGTAGTACTCTCAATGTTGTGCTCCTAAAATTCTTCTTCCTTGTGTTGTTCGTGTGTCCAAAATCCCCAAACTCTAACAACTAGTATTAGAGTAGGTTTTTGCTTCTTGAGGTGTGTTTTCAACATATTTCCACTCATTTTTGCAAATTGCTACAAAATTTGGTGACTATACTTAAGGCATTCTATACTTAAAAGCATTTCTCAAAGTTATGTGCAAGATAAAACTTGATCCAGCTCATTTTGGCACTTTTGTAGGAAATTTGATCATTCTCTATCATTTGTTTTTTCAATAGTATAAGTATCCAAAGGTGGCTACGAGTCTAGTTGGATACACATGAACCTTCAAAGGATAGATAATACTTAGAACGAGACATTTATTTTGTTTCCTACTAGAATGCAATGTTCAAAAATTCTAGCACTTCTTGCATAGTTGTAAAAATGAGGTCTTTTTTTTGTTAAATGTGTCAGTATCCCTCACATTCACTTTTGCAAAGAAGAAAAAGATGCTTGTGATATAGTTATGAGTTTCTACTAGGAAAGAAATGATACTCGTGTTGCTTACCTCTGAAAGCAGCTAGAGAGTCAACATATGAAAGAAGGTAATTCTATGGAAATTTTTTTGACAAAGATTGAAGATCTGAAGGAGGATCTGATTTTCTCTCATGAAGTATTTCCAAATAGTTCACTTGTGTAGGATATTCTTAATGGTCTTCTAGATTCATATGACAGTTCTTCTACTCATAAGATTGAGGATGAAAGGAAATCCAAATGCCTTAAAATTTGAGGAGTTAGCATCTGTTTTGTTGCAAGAAGATGAGTCTAGGTAGAAGAGGTCGATCATGTGTGTTGTAGATCAAGCTTTCTTATATAAATAGAAGGGAAAAGGAAAATGGATGTCATCTACTGTTAAGCAAAAATTTCCTAATGTTGCACCATCAAAGAAGAAACATAAAGAATAGAAGACAAAAGAACATCAAAATTAATTTTGCAAATATTGTAAGGGAAATGACCATGTCATAAAGAGTTGTCCAAAACTAGATGCAAAACAGGCAAAGAAGAAAGAGGCTAGAATGGTTGTTGTAGAGGCCTCTACACCTAAAACTGAGTCTGCTAATCTTTCTCAAAATGAAGAATGGGCATTTGCTACTATTTATAGTTATGACCCATCTTTGCATGAGTAGTGTATGTCTATAGTAGGCTCAGATGTTTGGTACTTTGATAGTGGGCAACCAAACATATTGCCTTGCAGTGTAGTTTCTTTAGTTCACTTGAGCTTGCCCCTATAGGTAGTACTATCACATGCACTAACATCATTCACTAACAACTCCTCTTATCCTATAATGGGAGTTGGTAAAGTCATCCTAACTACTACTAATGGTAGTATCTATCAACATGCAAATTAGGCACCCTCCATTTTGATCAAGGGGGGAGACCTAGAGATCTATCAACATGCAAATTAGGCACCCTCCGTTCTGACCTAACCATAGAGCTCACCATCTCCATGCAAAACCTATCCTTTCTTTCATTAAGATGTCTTCTAATTTCAATGCATATACCTCAACAAAATGGATTTGATGAAAGAAAGAAGAGGTCTTGCATGGAGATGGTGAGCTCTATGGTTAGAAGTCAAGCTTTACCACAGCTTCTAGCTTTAGGTTGTTATGTGTGCAACATATGTACTCAACAAGTGTCCCACAAAAGCACTTGAATCAATCACTCCACATGAGACTTGGCATGGTTGGAATCCATCTATTTCTCATCTCCATGTCTTTGATTGTTTGGCATATGCATTAGGTCTTGAACAACAATGCAAAAAATTGGATGGTAAAGTAGTGAAATATATATTTTTTAGTAGAGTTCTGAAAGCAAAGGTTGTCATCTATATCATCCATTTACTAAACACATTTTGGTTATCCATGTTGTTCGTTTTGTGCAAGGTGCAATTCATTCATTACTTTCATGTACTCAGGAGACTTCACTTAGCTCTAAAGATGTGGACAACGCTTGCCTCTTTTTATAGGTGGAGAATCAAGTGCTAGTTCCAAATGATGCAATTTTTCAACCTTTACAAGTTCCACATGTTGATAGAGATCATTCCATTTCTTATGCAAATTAACATGATGCACTTGTCAATGAGAGGGCTAACATAGGCTTGTGTATACTATAAGAGATAGTAAATTAGATGCACCATTATCATATCATACCCATTCAGGCTCTCATAGTATTTCCTTTGCATCAAATTGCTATGCAATGGCTGTGTCTAGTCCTTGGGATGAGAATGAGCTTATTTCTTTCAATGAAGCAAAAAATTCAAAAAAAATTGATAGTGGCTATGCAATCATAAGATAATGCTATTATGAAGAATTTTCCTTGTTCTTTATGTAATTCTCCTCCATGCAAAAGGGCTAAGGGCACTAAATGGGTATACAAGCTCAAACCCGAGCGTGATGGAAGAGTTGATAGGTATAAGGCTAGGCTTGTTGCAAAAGTTTATGCTCAAGTGAGAGTCATTGATTTTGATGAGGCCTTTGGTCCCACATGCCAAAATGGTTGCTCCTCCTAGCATTTGTCCACTTATATCTCATCATGCTTGGAATGTACATCAAGTGGACATTAAAGCTAAGTTTCTAAATGCTCAATTACATGAAGAAGTGTATGTATTTCAGCCTTGTGGTTTTATGCAAGAAAGTTATCAAAACAATGTGTGCAAGTTGAAAAAGCATTATATGGTTTGAGGAAGGAACCAAGTGCCTCATATGAAAAGACACATGCCTACATGATTGCACATGGTTTTGAGAATCGTCCAACTTAGAGCACCTTATATGTATTTCAGCCTTGTATGTATTTCAGCCTTGTGGTTTTATGCAAGAAAGTTATCAAAACAATGTGTGCAAGTTGAAAAAGCATTATATGGTTTGAGGAAGGAACCATGTGCCTCGTATGAAAAGACACATGCCTACATGATTGCACATGGTTTTGAGAATCGTCCAACTTAGAGCACCTTATATGTTAAGCCTGGAAACGAGATACTTTTGATCATCGTTGTATGTGTTGATGACATGTTGCTCATTGGTCCTAATGAGAAGCATATTTTTGGATTTAAGACTGATTTGCATGCCTCTTTTGAGATGCCGAATTTGGGGTGTTTGCACCATTATTTTGGCATTCAATTTATACAAGCTAATGAGGGAATATATTTGTGTCAAAAAAAAATGTATTGACATATTCTTTCAAATGTTATGGCCTTGAAGATTTCACGCCTATTGCTCCTCATGCAAACATGTTTATGGTTGACTTTTCATGATGTTGGAGATGCATTTGATGTTGTTCTCTATCAGCAAGCTATTGCATGCTTGATTTACTTATGTACAATGCAGCCTCATATTTGTTGATGTATGAAACATCACAAGAAATGAATTAATGTGACACTAGAACACCTCTATGGTCACCATTAACTCATTGCCACTCCAAACTTTGAGAAATGATAGCCTAAAGTGAGAACTTTGTTCCTAAAGAAATTCCTAGTCACCGAAATGACATACCTTCAGTATTTTGCTAATTTCTCCTAGCTCAATTATTATTTCTCCATGAAACTTTATAGGCTAAAACTAGAAGAGTAGAGCTTTCCAACAAGCTATCATATGCATCAAACGGATCTCTAGAACTCAAGTTATGGATCTCACAAGATGACCTTGTATGACCTTCCAAAACTGGAAATTTTACCTGTTTTAGTAAGAGCGCCTGTTTAAAATTAGAATTCGATGCCTAGCATCGACTTGCAACGAGAATTCGATGCTGAGCATCGACTTGGAGTGTTTTTGGCCACTTTTCAGCAGGGATTCGATGCCGGGCATCGACTTCCCGCATAAAGTCTTGATCTTCTGGATACCAAAACTATAGGTGATTTCATGCACACTTAGAATATGACTTATCAACTGGAATTCGATGCCAGGCATCGAGTTGCTCCAACAACATCATGTTTTTCAAACACTTCAGTACTGAATGAAAAATATAAAAGAAAATATGACTTATCAACAGAGATTCGATGCCAGGCATCGAGTTGCTTGGAAAACTTGATATTTGTAACTCATCACACAGTAGGTAATCATGGAGATGATGGAGAGAGGCTCATACACAGAACTTTACTCAGTTCTTCTCATAACTATAAAAAACTCAGAAGTTTTACAGATGCTTTCTCACTCAGAGAAGCCCGACTATACTCAGTCATACAAAAATGAGTTCTTCTCTCTTTCTCATTGTCTTCCTCCTTCTTCTTCTCACCGCGTCAGTTAATACTAACTAACTTATATAGATTTTCTCATTCCCGTGATTTTTAAAAAACTTCTAGAACTAAAGTGAACTAACTTTATAAATATGATACATTTGTGAATTTGTCCCTTCACATAGGCATGGGGTTTTCTTCCTAAGACTTGACCTTCAAATATATGTCCAATTAGTGATTGTTTCTCCAACAGCTCCCCCTCAATCACTAATTGACATTCCTTGTTTCTTCATATCATCTTCTTTTCTTTTACTCCTGCCATGCTTTTGAATCTGCTGGTCTTCACACCATCCAAGCTCTTTGTCATTATGTCTGCTAACTGATCTTTAGTAGAAATGTACTCCACTTCAATCTCCTTCTCCATTACCTTTTCTCTGAGAAAATGATACTGTATCTCTATGTGCTTTGTCCTTGCATGAAATACTGGATTTGCTGCAAGATAAAGTGAACTCATATTATCTCCATGTATTGTAGGTGTACCTTGATCAATGCCTAAGCTCTTGAACAATGTCTGCATCCATATGACTTCCTTAGCTGCTTCCACAAGTCCTTTGTACTCTGCTTCAATTGATGATAATGCTACTGTATGTTGTTTCTTTGAACACCAAATTACAAGCTTATCACCAATATATATCATGTAACCATGAGTTGATCTTCTGTCATCTTGGTTACCTGCCCAGTCTGAGTCACTGTAGGCTCTCAACTTCAAATCTGATGTAAAAGGATAATATAATCCTTCCTTTATAGTTCCTTTGATATATCTGAGAACTCTTTGACCTGCAATCCAATGTGGGTCCTTTGGACAATGCATGAATTGTGACAAAACTCCCACTGCATAACTAAGATCAGGTCTTGTTAGTGTAGCATAAATCAAACTACCCACAAGAGATTGATACTTCCTCATATCTTTGTAGTCTGCACCATCATATTTACTGAGCTTGTGATTAACTTCAAGTGGAGTTGAAGCTTCTCTGCAATTTTCCATATCAAACTTCTTCAACAAGTTCAGAAGATACCTTTCTTGTGACACATATATGCCATGATCTGTATAAGTAACTTCCATTCCAAGAAAGTATGACAACTTTCCTAGATCACTGATCTTGAATTCTTTTTCAAGTAATCTCTTTACCTCCTTGATTCCTTCATCTGAAGTACCTGTGATTATAATGTCATCTACATAAATACAAATGTAGATTGTACCTTCCTCTGTTCTTTTGATAAGTAGACTTGAATCTGCTTTTGAACTTTGATATCCAAGATCATTGAGATACTTCACCAGTCTATAGTTCCAAGCTCTTGGAGCTTGCTTCAATCCATACAATGCTCTTCTCAACCTGCAAACAAAATTTGGATACCTGGAATCTATAAACCCTTGAGGTTGTTCCATGTATATTTCATCTGATATGTATCCATTCAAGAATGCATTCTTTATATCCAATTGACTTAGAGTCCATCCTTTTGAAGGTGCAATAGCAATGATTGTCCTTATAGTTGACATCTTAGCTACGGGACTGAATGTCTCATCATAATCTATGCCATAGGTCTGGGCATAGCCTTTCACCACCAATCTAGCTTTGTATCTAGCTATACTTCCATCTGCAAGCTTCTTCACTTTATAAACCCATTTATTTCCAATTACTTTCTTACCATTTGGTTTAGGAACAAGTTCCCATGTCTTGTTCTCCTCCAGTGCATTGAACTCTTCCTTCATTGCTTCTTCCCATTGCTTCTTACCTTTAGCTTCATCATAGTTCTGAGGTTCTTCATCATCTTTGACCATATATGCATAGTTCTTCTGAGTTATGTAAGAAGTATCATAAGAATACCTTTCTGGTTGTCTTCTAGTCCTGCTTGACCTTCTTGGTTCACATTCTTCATAAGTTTCTGGATACACCTCTTCATCAAATATAGGAGCTTCTTCATTCCTTCTTGTTAATCCACTTCTGGATGTACTTGCTTGCATATAGTCTTCATCTCTATTTACCTGCACAATTGATTTTCCTTTCTCACATCTTCTTACCTCTTCTTCAAATTCTTCAGCTGTATGACTTTGATCTGCATACCAACTTTTCTGTTCATCAAATGTAACATCTCTAGAAACAATAAATTGTTTTGTTAGAGGATTCCACAACCTATAACCCATCTGCTTTTCATCATAACCAATGAACACATATTTTTCTGCCTTTGGTTCAAGTTTATGCCTAAGTTGTGATGGCACATAAGCATATGCAATTGATCCAAACACTCTACAATGATCTAGTGTTGGTTTCTTACCCCACCAAGCTTCATATGGAGTCATTCCATTCAGAGCTGCACATGGTAATCTATTCACAAGATATGTAGCTGTATTTACAGCCTCAGCCCAAAGATAATTTGGGAAATTCTTCTCCTTCTGCATAGCTCTAGCAAACTCAACCAAAGTCATGTTCCTTCTTTCTGCTACACCATTTTGTTGTGGTGTATACCTGCAAGTTATTTCTCTCTTAATACCTGCATTCCAAAGATAATCATTGAACTCTTGGGAGAAGTATTCTCCCCCTCCATCAGACCTCAGTCTTTTAAGCTTTTGACCTGTTACTCTCTCTGCATATGCATGAAAATGCTTGAAAGCTCCAAACACTTCTGATCTTTCCTTCAAAACACATAATGTTATCCATCTTGTAGCATCATCAATAAAAAGAACATAGTACCTTGAGCCACTGATAGATCCTTCTTTTGTTGGTCCCCATACATCTGTATGAATGAGCTCAAGTACTCCATCATGTTTGAAACCTTTCTTTTGAAATGGTAACCTGTGTGCTTTACCCATTTGACATGCTTCACATTTATAAACCATATGTTGACTTTGCACATTTGGTAATCCTAGTACAGACTGATTAGCAACCATAGCTTTAATTCCTCTTTCATTAAAGTGACCTAATCTCTTATGCCAGAGATCAAGTTCTGTAATCACTCCTTCACCATGTGTGAGCAAAGCTTGACCAATGTTCCCTTGCACTCTTAAAGTAAAGAGTCTACCTTCTTTCTTACCAGAGACAATCTGATTATATCCATTCTCTGGATCTTCAACAAATACTCCTTCATTTGTAAACCTGACTTGAAAACCTTTTTCAACTATCTGTCCCACACTAATCAAGTTTTTAGGTATTGTTGGAACATACAAAACATCGGTTAGCAAATCTGCTCCACTCTTGCATTTCACTTTTCCAATTGAATGTACACTATGTCTTGTATTATCACCTGTTTGAACAGTATGACTAGAAATGCCTTTTTCCAATTCTGACATCAATTCTATGTTTCCTGACAAATGATTAGAACATCCAGAGTCAATGTAAAATACCTTTAGATCTTCTTTATCTGATGTGTTGATTAAGTTCATCATCAATGATGTATGACTTTCATTCTGTGTGTCATTTGCATAGTTGTAGTAGGTGGTGTTGTAGGATTGATTCTGTCCCCAACTTCTTCCTCCACCTCTACCATAGCCTCCTCTTTGACTTTGTCTACCTCTCTGAAAATTACTTTGATATCTTCCACCTCGGCCTCTGCTATTGTTGTTTTGATTTTGGTTTGATCCTTGTTGGTTGTGCCAACAGTCATGAGCCAAATGATTACTCAATCCACAGATCCAGCAAGCCTTTTTGTTGTTATTTTGATTACCTCTTCCTCTTCCAAAACCTCTTGCTCTTCCTCTGCCAGTGCCTTTACCTCTTGCATAATAAACTTGAGAAGTTGACTCTTCTTCATCCTTTGCTTTACCTTTATCTCCTTTCTTCTTGTTCTTCATGTACATTGCAGAACTTTGTCCTTTATCTCCATCTCCCTTCAAGTCTTGCTCATATGTGAGCATCAAACCAAGCAACTGGTTCAAATCTGGAACATAATGATTTAATGAGAGTTCTGTTGATAAGACAAAAGGTTTCCACCTTTCATCCCCTCTCAAACCTGCAAGTAATTGAGCAATCAATCTGTGATCTTCAACTTCTTCATCTATGGATCCAAGACTATCTGCAAGATCCTTCATCTTAGTGACATAATCACTAATACTTTGACTTGGCTTCTTCTTGAATGTTGTAAACTCTGACCATAGACTTGCTTTCCTTGCTTTAGTAGTGCTTTGGAAATGATACTCCAATGCATTCCATATATCTTCAGATGATTCCAATCCTCTGATGTGTGGTAGCAAATGATCAGAGATTGTATTGTAGATGTAGGCTTTTGCACTTGCATCCTTCTTCTGCCAATGCTTTAAAGCATCAAGGTCTTCTTTCTTTGGTCGGCTTTCATCTTCAAATACTGGCTTCTCTTCTTCACCTGTAACATATATCATGAGATCCTTACTCATAAGTAAGGCTTCCATTCTCATCACCCATGCGGGGTAATTATCTCTGTCCAGTTTGTCAATGGAGATATGATCTGCCATAGTTCTTTCCTTTTGCTGCAACCTGTGAGCTTAAAGGATAAAGGATAATACCTTTTGAAGTTCTTTGTGTACGAGGATACTTTTGAAGTAACCTTTTGATGCCTTGTGTCTTCAAATGCTTCACCTTTCAAACTTTAATGGAAAACTTTACAAAACTTCTCGTACCTTTGTCGTCTTCTGCTCTCGAGAATCTTTCTGCTCTGATACCACTTGTTGATGTATGAAACACCACAAGAAATGAATTAATGTGACACTAGAACACCTCTATGGTCACCATTAACTCATTGCCACTCCAAACTTTGAGAAAGGATAGCCTAAAGTGAGAACTTTGTTCCTAAAGAAATTCCTAGTCACCGAAATGACATACCTTCAGTATTTTGCTACTTTCTCCTAGCTCAAGTATTAATTTTCCATGAAAATTTTATAGGCTAAAACTAGAAGAGTAGAGCTTTCCAACAAGCTATCATATGCATCAAACGGATCTCTAGAACTCAAGTTATGGCTCTCACAAGATGACCCTATATGACCTTCCAAAACTGGAAATTTTACCTGTTTTAGTAAGAGCGCCTGTTTAAAATTAGAATTCGATGCCTAGCATCGACTTGCAACGAGAATTCGATGCCGGGCATCGACTTGGAGTGTTTTTGGCCACTTTTCAGCAGGGATTTGATGCCGGGCATCGACTTCCCGCATAAAGTCTTGATCTTCTGGATACCAAAACTATAGGTGATTTCATGCACACTTAGAATATGACTTATCAACTGGAATTCGATGCCAGGCATCGAGTTGCTCCAACAACATCATGTTTTTCAAACACTTCAGTACTGAATGAAAAATATAAAAGAAAATATGACTTATCAACAGAGATTCGATGCCAGGCATCGAGTTGCTTGGAAAACTTGATATTTGTAACTCATCACACAGTAGGTAATCATGGAGATGATGGAGAGAGGCTCATACACAGAACTTTACTCAGTTCTTCTCATAACTATAAAAAACTCAGAAGTTTTACAGATGCTTTCTCACTCAGAGAAGCCCGACTATACTCAGTCATACAAAAATGAGTTCTTCTCTCTTTCTCATTGTCTTCCTCCTTCTTCTTCTCACCGCGTCAGTTAATACTAACTAACTTATATAGATTTTCTCATTCCCGTGATTTTTAAAAAACTTCTAGAACTAAAGTGAACTAACTTTATAAATATGATACATTTGTGAATTTGTCCCTTCACATAGGCATGGGGTTTTCTTCCTAAGACTTGACCTTCAAATATATGTCCAATTAGTGATTGTTTCTCCAACAGCTCCCCCTCAATCACTAATTGACATTCCTTGTTTCTTCATATCATCTTCTTTTCTTTTACTCCTGCCATGCTTTTGAATCTGCTGGTCTTCACACCATCCAAGCTCTTTGTCATTATGTCTGCTAACTGATCTTTAGTAGAAATGTACTCCACTTCAATCTCCTTCTCCATTACCTTTTCTCTGAGAAAATGATACTGTATCTCTATGTGCTTTGTCCTTGCATGAAATACTGGATTTGCTGCAAGATAAAGTGAACTCATATTATCTCCATGTATTGTAGGTGTACCTTGATCAATGCCTAAGCTCTTGAACAATGTCTGCATCCATATGACTTCCTTAGCTGCTTCCACAAGTCCTTTGTACTCTGCTTCAATTGATGATAATGCTACTGTATGTTGTTTCTTTGAACACCAAATTACAAGCTTATCACCAATATATATCATGTAACCATGAGTTGATCTTCTGTCATCTTGGTTACCTGCCCAGTCTGAGTCACTGTAGGCTCTCAACTTCAAATCTGATGTAAAAGGATAATATAATCCTTCCTTTATAGTTCCTTTGATATATCTGAGAACTCTTTGACCTGCAATCCAATGTGGGTCCTTTGGACAATGCATGAATTGTGACAAAACTCCCACTGCATAACTAAGATCAGGTCTTGTTAGTGTAGCATAAATCAAACTACCCACAAGAGATTGATACTTCCTCATATCTTTGTAGTCTGCACCATCATATTTACTGAGCTTGTGATTAACTTCAAGTGGAGTTGAAGCTTCTCTGCAATTTTCCATATCAAACTTCTTCAACAAGTTCAGAAGATACCTTTCTTGTGACACATATATGCCATGATCTGTATAAGTAACTTCCATTCCAAGAAAGTATGACAACTTTCCTAGATCACTGATCTTGAATTCTTTTTCAAGTAATCTCTTTACCTCCTTGATTCCTTCATCTGAAGTACCTGTGATTATAATGTCATCTACATAAATACAAATGTAGATTGTACCTTCCTCTGTTCTTTTGATAAGTAGACTTGAATCTGCTTTTGAACTTTGATATCCAAGATCATTGAGATACTTCACCAGTCTATAGTTCCAAGCTCTTGGAGCTTGCTTCAATCCATACAATGCTCTTCTCAACCTGCAAACAAAATTTGGATACCTGGAATCTATAAACCCTTGAGGTTGTTCCATGTATATTTCATCTGATATGTATCCATTCAAGAATGCATTCTTTATATCCAATTGACTTAGAGTCCATCCTTTTGAAGGTGCAATAGCAATGATTGTCCTTATAGTTGACATCTTAGCTACGGGACTGAATGTCTCATCATAATCTATGCCATAGGTCTGGGCATAGCCTTTCACCACCAATCTAGCTTTGTATCTAGCTATACTTCCATCTGCAAGCTTCTTCACTTTATAAACCCATTTATTTCCAATTACTTTCTTACCATTTGGTTTAGGAACAAGTTCCCATGTCTTGTTCTCCTCCAGTGCATTGAACTCTTCCTTCATTGCTTCTTCCCATTGCTTCTTACCTTTAGCTTCATCATAGTTCTGAGGTTCTTCATCATCTTTGACCATATATGCATAGTTCTTCTGAGTTATGTAAGAAGTATCATAAGAATACCTTTCTGGTTGTCTTCTAGTCCTGCTTGACCTTCTTGGTTCACATTCTTCATAAGTTTCTGGATACACCTCTTCATCAAATATAGGAGCTTCTTCATTCCTTCTTGTTAATCCACTTCTGGATGTACTTGCTTGCATATAGTCTTCATCTCTATTTACCTGCACAATTGATTTTCCTTTCTCACATCTTCTTACCTCTTCTTCAAATTCTTCAGCTGTATGACTTTGATCTGCATACCAACTTTTCTGTTCATCAAATGTAACATCTCTAGAAACAATAAATTGTTTTGTTAGAGGATTCCACAACCTATAACCCATCTGCTTTTCATCATAACCAATGAACACATATTTTTCTGCCTTTGGTTCAAGTTTATGCCTAAGTTGTGATGGCACATAAGCATATGCAATTGATCCAAACACTCTACAATGATCTAGTGTTGGTTTCTTACCCCACCAAGCTTCATATGGAGTCATTCCATTCAGAGCTGCACATGGTAATCTATTCACAAGATATGTAGCTGTATTTACAGCCTCAGCCCAAAGATAATTTGGACAATTCTTCTCCTTCTGCATAGCTCTAGCAAACTCAACCAAAGTCCTGTTCCTTCTTTCTGCTACACCATTTTGTTGTGGTGTATACCTGCAAGTTATTTCTCTCTTAATACCTGCATTCCAAAGATAATCATTGAACTCTTGGGAGAAGTATTCTCCCCCTCCATCAGACCTCAGTCTTTTAAGCTTTTGACCTGTTACTCTCTCTGCATATGCATGAAAATGCTTGAAAGCTCCAAACACGTCTGATCTTTCCTTCAAAACATATAATGTTATCCATCTTGTAGCATCATCAATAAAAAGAACATAGTACCTTGAGCCACTGATAGATCCTTCTTTTGTTGGTCCCCATACATCTGTATGAATGAGCTCAAGTACTCCATCATGTTTGAAACCTTTCTTTTGAAATGGTAACCTGTGTGCTTTACCCATTTGACATGCTTCACATTTATAAACCATATGTTGACTTTGCACATTTGGTAATCCTAGTACAGACTGATTAGCAACCATAGCTTTAATTCCTCTTTCATTAAAGTGACCTAATCTCTTATGCCAGAGATCAAGTTCTGTAATCACTCCTTCACCATGTGTGAGCAAAGCTTGACCAATGTTCCCTTGCACTCTTAAAGTAAAGAGTCTACCTTCTTTCTTACCAGAGACAATCTGATTATATCCATTCTCTGGATCTTCAACAAATACTCCTTCATTTGTAAACCTGACTTGAAAACCTTTTTCAACTATCTGTCCCACACTAATCAAGTTTTTAGGTATTGTTGGAACATACAAAACATCGGTTAGCAAATCTGCTCCACTCTTGCATTTCACTTTTCCAATTGAATGTACACTATGTCTTGTATTATCACCTGTTTGAACAGTATGACTAGAAATGCCTTTTTCCAATTCTGACATCAATTCTATGTTTCCTGACAAATGATTAGAACATCCAGAGTCAATGTAAAATACCTTTAGATCTTCTTTATCTGATGTGTTGATTGAGTTCATCATCAATGATGTATGACTTTCATTCTGTGTGTCATTTGCATAGTTGTAGTAGGTGGTGTTGTAGGATTGATTCTGTCCCCAACTTCTTCCTCCACCTCTACCATAGCCTCCTCTTTGACTTTGTCTACCTCTCTGAAAATTACTTTGATATCTTCCACCTCGGCCTCTGCTATTGTTGTTTTGATTTTGGTTTGATCCTTGTTGGTTGTGCCAACAGTCATGAGCCAAATGATTACTCAATCCACAGATCCAGCAAGCCTTTTTGTTGTTATTTTGATTACCTCTTCCTCTTCCAAAACCTCTTGCTCTTCCTCTGCCAGTGCCTTTACCTCTTGCATAATAAACTTGAGAAGTTGACTCTTCTTCATCCTTTGCTTTACCTTTATCTCCTTTCTTCTTGTTCTTCATGTACATTGCAGAACTTTGTCCTTTATCTCCATCTCCCTTCAAGTCTTGCTCATATGTGAGCATCAAACCAAGCAACTGGTTCAAATCTGGAACATAATGATTTAATGAGAGTTCTGTTGATAAGACAAATGGTTTCCACCTTTCATCCCCTCTCAAACCTGCAAGTAATTGAGCAATCAATCTGTGATCTTCAACTTCTTCATCTATGGATCCAAGACTATCTGCAAGATCCTTCATCTTAGTGACATAATCACTAATACTTTGACTTGGCTTCTTCTTGAATGTTGTAAACTCTGACCATAGACTTGCTTTCCTTGCTTTAGTAGTGCTTTGGAAATGATACTCCAATGCATTCCATATATCTTCAGATGATTCCAATCCATTGATGTGTGGTAGCAAATGATCAGAGATTGTATTGTAGATGTAGGCTTTTGCACTTGCATCCTTCTTCTGCCAATGCTTTAAAGCATCAAGGTCTTCTTTCTTTGGTCGGCTTTCATCTTCAAATACTGGCTTCTCTTCTTCACCTGTAACATATATCATGAGATCCTTACTCATAAGTAAGGCTTCCATTCTCATCACCCATGCGGAGTAATTATCTCTGTCCAGTTTGTCAATGGAGATATGATCTGCCATAGTTCTTGTTGGGGCTTCACTCACTAATTAGGCATTGATATATGAAGACATATGGAGACATATGATGGAGGAAAGAAGAAGTGAAGGAAAGACCTACTAAAAATCAAGCCTAAGTGAAGGGACAATTTCACTATTGTAAATTAGTGCAAAATTAGAGTCTAGATTTGTAATTGATCTTTAGAACTTACGAGTTCAAGTCTAGATGAATGTAAACCATAGGTATATAAGTTAATTTGAGTCAGAAACATGTATGAGAGAACTCAATTTTGTAGTTTGAGGGAGTAGAGAAAAGTCGTGTAATTTCTGAGAGAGATGGTGAGAGAAAACTTCTGAGTCTGAGAGAGTTTTCCATGGCTGTGAGCAAAATTAGGCCAAGCCATTTTGTACACACCTTCTCTGATAATCAACACATGTTTGTGTAGAAGCATTGTGTCTAATTCCTATTTTACATTGAGTCTTAAGTCATTTCATATGACTATGAAAGTTAGTTGACAGTTACGACTTTTCTGGCGCACATTTGACTGATCTTCTGAAGTT
Source organism: Ceratopteris richardii (assembly GCA_020310875.1). Lineage (NCBI taxonomy): Eukaryota > Viridiplantae > Streptophyta > Polypodiopsida > Polypodiales > Pteridaceae > Ceratopteris > Ceratopteris richardii. The sequence continues at coordinate 122,366,969 of CM035413.1, forward strand.
CAGATCTCGAAGCATGGTGTAAAGTTTTTGGTAAGTGATAGCTCGTTGGAAAGCTATAATCCTCAACTACATTTGGTCAAAAAATCTTTGAGAAACGGGATGCGTACTCAGAGAAATCAGTTTAAGAGTGAAGGTATGTCAAATCGATGAAGTACATTTTCAGTTTTCAGACATAGTGTAAAGGTTGATACAAAATCAGAGAATTGTGAGGTTATTGCTTGAAAGTTTTGTTTGTTATGTGTTACTTAACACTAGCAAGAACTTCTCTTAGCAAGTAATTAAAAGATTTGGCAAAGATTGAGCTAATACAGGTCAGATTGAAGGATTGAAGAAAAGGCGCAGATTTCTGTGAAGTGAAATTTTGATTTTCACTAAGTTCAGAGATGAAGACTCATAATGTGAGTGTTGCTAAGCTAATGGTGGTTATGGAGGTCTTCTAATACCACATTAGTTTAGTTCTTGTGGTGTTTTACACACCAACAAGTGGTATCAGAGCAGATAAGGTCCTCGAGAATAAAAGGAGTGTAGATACAAGAAGATTTGAAGAGTTCTTTATCAAAGAAGGAGGAAGCTGAGGTGTTCAACAACCAAAAGTCATCAGAAGAGTATTTTGAAGTTGCTCCCAAGAGTAAAGGTCTACAAAAGGTATCATTCTTTAACCTTACACTTACAGGTTGAAGCAGAAGCAAGGATACCATGGCAGATCATGTGTCCATTGACAAATTGGACAGAGATAACTATCCTGCTTGGGTAATGAGGATGGAGGCCTTACTTATGAGTAAGGACTTAATGGTATATGTGACAGGTGAAGAGGAGAAGCCTAAATTTGAAGATGAAAGTCATCCAAGGAAGGAAGAGCTAGAAGCTTTGAAGCTATGGCAGAAGAGAGATGCAAGTGCAAGATCTTATATATACAACACTATTACAGATCACTTGTTGCCACATATCAGAGGTTTAGAAACAGCTGAAGATATTTGGAATGCTTTGGAAGACCACTTCCAAAACACCACTAAAGCTAGGAAAGCTAGCTTATGGTCAGAGTTCACCACATTCAAGAAGAAGCAAAATCAGAACATTAGTGATTATGTCACTAAGATGAAAGACTTGGCAGATAGCCTTGGATCTATTGATGAGGATATTGAAGATCATAGGTTGATAGCTCAATTACTTGCAGGATTAAGAGGTGATGAAAGGTGGAAGCCTTTTGTACTTTCAACAGAACTTTCATTAAATCATTATGTGCCAGAATTAAATCAATTACTTGGATTGATGCTCACATTTGAGCAAGACTTAAAGTCAGATGGAGACAAAGGTCAAAGTTCTGCAATGTATGTGAAGAACAAAAAGAAAGGAGATAAAGGCAAAGCAAAGGATGAAGAAGAGTCAACAACTCAAGCAAATTATGCAAGAGGAAGAGGTTTTGGCAGAGGTAAAGGTCGAGGTAATGGAAGAGGTAGAGGTAATCAGAACAATAACAAGAAGACATGTTGGATTTGTGGATTGAGCAATCATCTAGCATATGATTGTTGGCACAATCAACAAGGAGCAAATCAAAATCAGAACAACAATGGCAGAGGTAGAGGTGGAAGGTTTCAGAATCAATTTCAAAGAGGAAGACATAATTCAAGAGGAAGTTTTGGTAGAGGTGGTGGAAGAAATTGGAATCAGAACCAATCATACAACACTACATATTACAATTATGCAAATGATACACAGAATGACAACCATACAACATTGATGATGAATTCAATTAGTTCATCAGAGAAGGAGGATCTCAAGGTATTTTATATTGACTCTGGTTGTTCAAATCATTTATCAGGTAATATAGAATTATTGTCAGAATTGGAAGAAGGAAATTCAAGTCATACAGTACAAACAGGTGACAATACAAAACACAATGTGCATTCAATTGGAAAGGTGAAGTGCAGGAGTGGAGCTGATTTATTAACAAATGTTTTGTATGTTCCAACAATACCAAAGAATCTGATTAGTGTTGGACAAATAGTGGAAAAAGGTTTTCAAGTCAGATTTACAAATGAAGGGGTATTTGTTGAAGATCCAGAGGATGCATACAAACCCATTGTTTGTGGTAAGAAGGAAGGTAGACTTTTTACTCTCAAAGTGCAAGGAAATGTTGGTCAAGCCCTAATCACACATGGTGATGAAGTAATTACAGAGTTAGATCTTTGGCATAAAAGATTGGGACATTTCAATGAAAGAGGAATCAAAACTATGGTGGAGAATCAATCTGTATTGGGACTACCAAATGTAAAGAATCAACATATGATATACAAGTGTGAAGCTTGTCAGATGGGAAAAGCTCATAGACAACCATTTCAGAAGAAAGGTTTCAAGCATGATGGTTTGCTTGAACTCATACATACAGATGTATGGGGACCAACAAAAGAAGGTTCAATAAATGGATCTAGGTATTATGTTTTGTTTATTGATGATGCTACAAGGTGGATAACCCTTTATGTTCTAAAGGAAAGATCAGAAGTCTTTGGAGCCTTCAAACATTTTCATGCTTATGCAGAAAGAGTTACAGGTCACAAACTCAAGAGGCTAAGGTCTGATGGAGGGGGAGAATACTTCTCCCAAGAATTTAATGATTATCTTTGGAATGCAGGTATCAAGAGAGAGATAACTTGCAGGTATACACCTCAACATAATGGGGTGGCAGAAAGGAGGAATAGAACATTGGTTGAATTTGCAAGAGCAATGTTAAAGGAAAAGAATTGCCCTAATTATCTTTGGGCTGAGGCTCTAAATACAGCCACATACCTTGTGAATAGGTTACCATGTGGAGCTTTGAATGGTATGACCCCTTATGAAGCTTGGTGGGGTAAGAAACCAACACTTGACCATTGTAAAGTGTTTGGGTCAATTGCCTATGCTTATGTACCATCACAACTCAGACATAAGCTTGAACCAAAGGCAGAAAGATATGTGTTTATTGGGTATGATGAAAAGCAAATGGGTTATAGGCTATGGAGTCCTTTAACTAAACATTTTGTTGTTTCCAGAGATGTGACCTTTGATGAACAGAAGAGTTGGTATGCAGATAAAGAATGTGAGCTTGAAACATTTGAAGAAGAGATAAGAAGGAGTGCAAGAGGTAAGTCACATATGCAAATAGATGGAGATGAAGAACATATGCAAGCAAGCACATCAAGAGTTGATTCATATAGAAGGAATGAAGATGGACCAATATTTGATGAAGAAGTACATCCAGATAGACATGAAGAGTGTGAACCAAGAAGGTCAACCAGAATAAGGAATCAACCTACAAGGTATTCATATGACACTTCTTACTTGACTCAGAAAAATTATGCTTACATGGTTAAGGAAGATGAAGAACCTCAAAGCTATGATGAAGCAAAGGGTAAGAGACAATGGGAAGTAGCAATGAAGGAAGAATTTGATGCTCTTGAAGAGAACAAAACTTGGGAACTTGTCCCAAAACCTAATGGTAAGAAAGTGATTGGAAACAAATGGGTTTACAAAGTTAAGAAGCATGCAGATGGAACTATAGCCAGATACAAAGCTAGATTGGTGGTTAAAGGCTATGCTCAAACATTTGGCATAGATTATGATGAGACATTCAGTCCTGTGGCAAAGATGTCAACCATAAGGACAATCATTGCCATTGCAGCATCAAAAGGATGGACATTGAGTCAATTGGATATTAAGAATGCATTTTTGAATGGATATATATCAGATGAGGTTTACATGGAGCAACCTCAAGGGTTTGCAGATCATAAGTTTCCAAATTATGTTTGCAGGTTGAGAAGAGCCCTTTATGGTTTGAAGCAAGCTCCAAGAGCTTGGAATTATAGACTTGTAAAGTATCTTAATGACCTTGGGTATCAAAGTTCAAAGGCAGATGCAAGTTTACTTATCAAAAGAACAGATGAAGGTATGATCTACATTTGTATATATGTAGATGATATTATAATTACAGGTACCTCAAATGAAGGAATCAAGGAGGTGAAGAAGCTACTTGAAAGAGAATTCAAGATAAGTGATCTAGGAAAATTGTCATATTTTCTTGGAATGGAAATCACTTATGCAGAGCATGGCATTTATGTATCACAAGAAAGGTATCTCTTGAATCTTCTAAAGAAGTTCAACATGGAGAATTGCAGAGAGGCATCTACACCATTAGAAGTCAATCACAAACTCAGTAGATATGTTGGTGCAGAGTTCAAAGACATGAGGAAGTATCAATCTTTAGTTGGAAGTTTGATTTATGCAACTCTAACAAGGCCTGATCTTAGTTATGCAGTTGGTGTTCTTTCCCAATTCATGCATTGTCCAAAGGATCCACATTGGATTGCAGGTCAAAGAGTCCTTAGATATATCAAAGGGACTTTGAAAGAAGGATTGTATTATCCTTTTACATCAGATATAAGATTGAGAGCCTATAGTGATTCAGATTGGGCAGGAAGTCAAGATGACAGAAGGTCTACTCATGGCTACATGATATACATTGGAGATAAGCTTGTGAGTTGGTGTTCAAAGAAACAACACACAGTGGCCTTATCATCAACAGAAGCTGAATACAAAGGACTTGTGGAAGCAGCAAAGGAAGTCATATGGATGCAGACATTATTTAAAAGCTTGGGAATTGATCAAGGTATACCCATTATTCATGGAGATAACATGAGTTCATTATATCTTGCAGCAAATCCTGTGTTTCATGCAAGGACAAAGCACATAGAGATACAGTATCATTTTCTTAGAGAAAAGGTAATGGAGAAAGAGATTGAAGTGGTGTATACTTCCACAAAAGATCAGATTGCAGATATTATGACAAAAAGCTTGGATGGAGTAAAGACAAGTAAGTTCAAGGAGATGGCAGGAATAAAAGAGAAGGAGATTATGTGAAGAAGTCAAATTATGCTAATTAGTGATTGAGGGGGAGCTGTTGGGGCTTCACTCACTAATTAGGCATTGATATATGAAGACATATGGAGACATATGATGGAGGAAAGAAGAAGTGAAGGAAAGACCTACAGAAAATCAAGCCTAAGTGAAGGGACAATTTCACTATTGTAAATTAGTGCAAAATTAGAGTCTAGATTTGTAATTGATCTTTAGAACTTACGAGTTCAAGTCTAGATGAATGTAAACCATAGGTATATAAGTTAATTTGAGTCAGAAACATGTATGAGAGAACTCAATTTTGTAGTTTGAGGGAGTAGAGAAAAGTCGTGTAATTTCTGAGAGAGATGGTGAGAGAAAACTTCTGAGTCTGAGAGAGTTTTCCATGGCTGTGAGCAAAATTAGGCCAAGCCATTTTGTACACACCTTCTCTGATAATCAACACATGTTTGTGTAGAAGCATTGTGTCTAATTCCTATTGTACATTGAGTCTTAAGTCATTTCATATGACTATGAAAGTTAGTTGACAGTTACGACTTTTCTGGCGCACATTTGACTGATCTTCTGAAGGTCAGATCTCGAAGCATGGTGTAAAGTTTTTGGTAAGTGATAGCTCGTTGGAAAGCTATAATCCTCAACTACATTTGGTCAAAAAATCTTTGAGAAACGGGACGCGTACTCAGAGAAATCAGTTTAAGAGTGAAGGTATGTCAAATCGATGAAGTACATTTTCAGTTTTCAGACATAGTGTAAAGGTTGATACAAAATCAGAGAATTGTGAGGTTATTGCTTGAAAGTTTTGTTTGTTATGTGTTACTTAACACTAGCAAGAACTTCTCTTAGCAAGTAATCAAAAGATTTGGCAAAGATTGAGCTAATACAGGTCAGATTGAAGGATTGAAGAAAAGGCGCAGATTTCTGTGAAGTGAAATTTTGATTTTCACTAAGTTCAGAGATGAAGACTCATAATGTGAGTGTTGCTAAGCTAATGGTGGTTATGGAGGTCTTCTAATACCACATTAGTTTAGTTCTTGTGGTGTTTTACACACCAACAGTTCTTTCCTTTTGCTGCAACCTGTGAGCTTAAAGGATAAAGGATAATACCTTTTGAAGTTCTTTGTGTACGAGGATACTTTTGAAGTAACCTTTTGATGCCTTGTGTCTTCAAATGCTTCACCTTTCAAACTTTAATGGAAAACTTTACAAAACTTCTCGTACCTTTGTCGTCTTCTGCTCTCGAGAATCTTTCTGCTCTGATACCACTTGTTGATGTATGAAACACCACAAGAAATGAATTAATGTGACACTAGAACACCTCTATGGTCACCATTAACTCATTGCCACTCCAAACTTTGAGAAATGATAGCCTAAAGTGAGAACTTTGTTCCTAAAGAAATTCCTAGTCACCGAAATGACATACCTTCAGTATTTTGCTAATTTCTCCTAGCTCAAGTATTATTTCTCCATGAAACTTTTATACGCTAAAACTAGAAGAGTAGAGCTTTCCAACAAGCTATCATATGCATCAAACGGATCTCTAGAACTCAAGTAATGGCTCTCACAAGATGACCCTGTGTGACCTTCCAAAACTGGAAATTTTACCTGTTTTAGTAAGAGCGCCTGTTTAAAATTAGAATTCGATGCATAGCATCGACTTGCAACGAGAATTCGATGCCGGGCATCGACTTGGAGTGTTTTTGGCCACTTTTCAGCAGGGATTCGATGCCGGGCATCGACTTCCCGCATAAAGTCTTGATCTTCTGGATACCAAAACTATAGGTGATTTCATGCACACTTAGAATATGACTTATCAACTGGAATTCGATGCCAGGCATCGAGTTGCTCCAACAACATCATGTTTTTCAAACACTTCAGTACTGAATGAAAAATATAAAAGAAAATATGACTTATCAACAGAGATTCGATGCCAGGCATCGAGTTGCTTGGAAAACTTGATATTTGTAACTCATCACACAGTAGGTAATCATGGAGATGATGGAGAGAGGCTCATACACAGAACTTTACTCAGTTCTTCTCATAACTATAAAAAACTCAGAAGTTTTACAGATGCTTTCTCACTCAGAGAAGCCCGACTATACTCAGTCATACAAAAATGAGTTCTTCTCTCTTTCTCATTGTCTTCCTCCTTCTTCTTCTCACCGCGTCAGTTAATACTAACTAACTTATATAGATTTTCTCATTCCCGTGATTTTTAAAAAACTTCTAGAACTAAAGTGAACTAACTTTATAAATATGATACATTTGTGAATTTGTCCCTTCACATAGGCATGGGGTTTTCTTCCTAAGACTTGACCTTCAAATATATGTCCAATTAGTGATTGTTTCTCCAACAGCTCCCCCTCAATCACTAATTGACATTCCTTGTTTCTTCATATCATCTTCTTTTCTTTTACTCCTGCCATGCTTTTGAATCTGCTGGTCTTCACACCATCCAAGCTCTTTGTCATTATGTCTGCTAACTGATCTTTAGTAGAAATGTACTCCACTTCAATCTCCTTCTCCATTACCTTTTCTCTGAGAAAATGATACTGTATCTCTATGTGCTTTGTCCTTGCATGAAATACTGGATTTGCTGCAAGATAAAGTGAACTCATATTATCTCCATGTATTGTAGGTGTACCTTGATCAATGCCTAAGCTCTTGAACAATGTCTGCATCCATATGACTTCCTTAGCTGCTTCCACAAGTCCTTTGTACTCTGCTTCAATTGATGATAATGCTACTGTATGTTGTTTCTTTGAACACCAAATTACAAGCTTATCACCAATATATATCATGTAACCATGAGTTGATCTTCTGTCATCTTGGTTACCTGCCCAGTCTGAGTCACTGTAGGCTCTCAACTTCAAATCTGATGTAAAAGGATAATATAATCCTTCCTTTATAGTTCCTTTGATATATCTGAGAACTCTTTGACCTGCAATCCAATGTGGGTCCTTTGGACAATGCATGAATTGTGACAAAACTCCCACTGCATAACTAAGATCAGGTCTTGTTAGTGTAGCATAAATCAAACTACCCACAAGAGATTGATACTTCCTCATATCTTTGTAGTCTGCACCATCATATTTACTGAGCTTGTGATTAACTTCAAGTGGAGTTGAAGCTTCTCTGCAATTTTCCATATCAAACTTCTTCAACAAGTTCAGAAGATACCTTTCTTGTGACACATATATGCCATGATCTGTATAAGTAACTTCCATTCCAAGAAAGTATGACAACTTTCCTAGATCACTGATCTTGAATTCTTTTTCAAGTAATCTCTTTACCTCCTTGATTCCTTCATCTGAAGTACCTGTGATTATAATGTCATCTACATAAATACAAATGTAGATTGTACCTTCCTCTGTTCTTTTGATAAGTAGACTTGAATCTGCTTTTGAACTTTGATATCCAAGATCATTGAGATACTTCACCAGTCTATAGTTCCAAGCTCTTGGAGCTTGCTTCAATCCATACAATGCTCTTCTCAACCTGCAAACAAAATTTGGATACCTGGAATCTATAAACCCTTGAGGTTGTTCCATGTATATTTCATCTGATATGTATCCATTCAAGAATGCATTCTTTATATCCAATTGACTTAGAGTCCATCCTTTTGAAGGTGCAATAGCAATGATTGTCCTTATAGTTGACATCTTAGCTACGGGACTGAATGTCTCATCATAATCTATGCCATAGGTCTGGGCATAGCCTTTCACCACCAATCTAGCTTTGTATCTAGCTATACTTCCATCTGCAAGCTTCTTCACTTTATAAACCCATTTATTTCCAATTACTTTCTTACCATTTGGTTTAGGAACAAGTTCCCATGTCTTGTTCTCCTCCAGTGCATTGAACTCTTCCTTCATTGCTTCTTCCCATTGCTTCTTACCTTTAGCTTCATCATAGTTCTGAGGTTCTTCATCATCTTTGACCATATATGCATAGTTCTTCTGAGTTATGTAAGAAGTATCATAAGAATACCTTTCTGGTTGTCTTCTAGTCCTGCTTGACCTTCTTGGTTCACATTCTTCATAAGTTTCTGGATACACCTCTTCATCAAATATAGGAGCTTCTTCATTCCTTCTTGTTAATCCACTTCTGGATGTACTTGCTTGCATATAGTCTTCATCTCTATTTACCTGCACAATTGATTTTCCTTTCTCACATCTTCTTACCTCTTCTTCAAATTCTTCAGCTGTATGACTTTGATCTGCATACCAACTTTTCTGTTCATCAAATGTAACATCTCTAGAAACAATAAATTGTTTTGTTAGAGGATTCCACAACCTATAACCCATCTGCTTTTCATCATAACCAATGAACACATATTTTTCTGCCTTTGGTTCAAGTTTATGCCTAAGTTGTGATGGCACATAAGCATATGCAATTGATCCAAACACTCTACAATGATCTAGTGTTGGTTTCTTACCCCACCAAGCTTCATATGGAGTCATTCCATTCAGAGCTGCACATGGTAATCTATTCACAAGATATGTAGCTGTATTTACAGCCTCAGCCCAAAGATAATTTGGACAATTCTTCTCCTTCTGCATAGCTCTAGCAAACTCAACCAAAGTCCTGTTCCTTCTTTCTGCTACACCATTTTGTTGTGGTGTATACCTGCAAGTTATTTCTCTCTTAATACCTGCATTCCAAAGATAATCATTGAACTCTTGGGAGAAGTATTCTCCCCCTCCATCAGACCTCAGTCTTTTAAGCTTTTGACCTGTTACTCTCTCTGCATATGCATGAAAATGCTTGAAAGCTCCAAACACGTCTGATCTTTCCTTCAAAACATATAATGTTATCCATCTTGTAGCATCATCAATAAAAAGAACATAGTACCTTGAGCCACTGATAGATCCTTCTTTTGTTGGTCCCCATACATCTGTATGAATGAGCTCAAGTACTCCATCATGTTTGAAACCTTTCTTTTGAAATGGTAACCTGTGTGCTTTACCCATTTGACATGCTTCACATTTATAAACCATATGTTGACTTTGCACATTTGGTAATCCTAGTACAGACTGATTAGCAACCATAGCTTTAATTCCTCTTTCATTAAAGTGACCTAATCTCTTATGCCAGAGATCAAGTTCTGTAATCACTCCTTCACCATGTGTGAGCAAAGCTTGACCAATGTTCCCTTGCACTCTTAAAGTAAAGAGTCTACCTTCTTTCTTACCAGAGACAATCTGATTATATCCATTCTCTGGATCTTCAACAAATACTCCTTCATTTGTAAACCTGACTTGAAAACCTTTTTCAACTATTTGTCCCACACTAATCAAGTTTTTAGGTATTGTTGGAACATACAAAACATCGGTTAGCAAATCTGCTCCACTCTTGCATTTCACTTTTCCAATTGAATGTACACTATGTCTTGTATTATCACCTGTTTGAACAGTATGACTAGAAATGCCTTTTTCCAATTCTGACATCAATTCTATGTTTCCTGACAAATGATTAGAACATCCAGAGTCAATGTAAAATACCTTTAGATCTTCTTTATCTGATGTGTTGATTGAGTTCATCATCAATGATGTATGACTTTCATTCTGTGTGTCATTTGCATAGTTGTAGTAGGTGGTGTTGTAGGATTGATTCTGTCCCCAACTTCTTCCTCCACCTCTACCATAGCCTCCTCTTTGACTTTGTCTACCTCTCTGAAAATTACTTTGATATCTTCCACCTCGGCCTCTGCTATTGTTGTTTTGATTTTGGTTTGATCCTTGTTGGTTGTGCCAACAGTCATGAGCCAAATGATTACTCAATCCACAGATCCAGCAAGCCTTTTTGTTGTTATTTTGATTACCTCTTCCTCTTCCAAAACCTCTTGCTCTTCCTCTGCCAGTGCCTTTACCTCTTGCATAATAAACTTGAGAAGTTGACTCTTCTTCATCCTTTGCTTTACCTTTATCTCCTTTCTTCTTGTTCTTCATGTACATTGCAGAACTTTGTCCTTTATCTCCATCTCCCTTCAAGTCTTGCTCATATGTGAGCATCAAACCAAGCAACTGGTTCAAATCTGGAACATAATGATTTAATGAGAGTTCTGTTGATAAGACAAAAGGTTTCCACCTTTCATCCCCTCTCAAACCTGCAAGTAATTGAGCAATCAATCTGTGATCTTCAACTTCTTCATCTATGGATCCAAGACTATCTGCAAGATCCTTCATCTTAGTGACATAATCACTAATACTTTGACTTGGCTTCTTCTTGAATGTTGTAAACTCTGACCATAGACTTGCTTTCCTTGCTTTAGTAGTGCTTTGGAAATGATACTCCAATGCATTCCATATATCTTCAGATGATTCCAATCCTCTGATGTGTGGTAGCAAATGATCAGAGATTGTATTGTAGATGTAGGCTTTTGCACTTGCATCCTTCTTCTGCCAATGCTTTAAAGCATCAAGGTCTTCTTTCTTTGGTCGGCTTTCATCCTCAAATACTGGCTTCTCTTCTTCACCTGTAACATATATCATGAGATCCTTACTCATAAGTAAGGCTTCCATTCTCATCACCCATGCGGGGTAATTATCTCTGTCCAGTTTGTCAATGGAGATATGATCTGCCATAGTTCTTTCCTTTTGTTGCAACCTGTGAGCTTAAAGGATAAAGGATAATACCTTTTGAAGTTCTTTGTGTACGAGGATACTTTTGAAGTAACCTTTTGATGCCTTGTGTCTTCAAATGCTTCACCTTTCAAACTTTAATGGAAAACTTTACAAAACTTCTCGTACCTTTGTCGTCTTCTGCTCTCGAGAATCTTTCTGCTCTGATACCACTTGTTGATGTATGAAACACCACAAGAAATAAATTAATGTGACACTAGAACACCTCTATGGTCACCATTAACTCATTGCCACTCCAAACTTTGAGAAAGGATAGCCTAAAGTGAGAACTTTGTTCCTAAAGAAATTCCTAATCACCGAAATGACATACCTTCAGTATTTTGCTAATTTCTCCTAGCTCAAGTATTATTTCTCCATGAAACTTTTATAGGCTAAACTAGAAGAGTAGAGCTTTCCAGCAAGCTATCATATGCATCAAACGGATCTCTAGAACTCAAGTTATGGCTCTCACAAGATGACCCTATATGACCTTCCAAAACTGGAAATTTTACCTGTTTTAGTAAGAGCGCCTGTTTAAAATTAGAATTCGATGCACTAGCATCGACTTGCAACGAGAATTCGATGCCGGGCATCGACTTGGAGTGTTTTTGGCCACTTTTCAGCAGGGATTCGATGCCGGGCATCGACTTCCCGCATAAAGTCTTGATCTTCTGGATACCAAAACTATAGGTGATTTCATGCACACTTAGAATATGACTTATCAACTGGAATTCGATGCCAGGCATCGAGTTGCTCCAACAACATCATGTTTTTCAAACACTTCAGTACTGAATGAAAAATATAAAAGAAAATATGACTTATCAACAGAGATTCGATGCCAGGCATCGAGTTGCTTGGAAAACTTGATATTTGTAACTCATCACACAGTAGGTAATCATGGAGATGATGGAGAGAGGCTCATACACAGAACTTTACTCAGTTCTTCTCATAACTATAAAAAACTCAGAAGTTTTACAGATGCTTTCTCACTCAGAGAAGCCCGACTATACTCAGTCATACAAAAATGAGTTCTTCTCTCTTTCTCATTGTCTTCCTCCTTCTTCTTCTCACCGCGTCAGTTAATACTAACTAACTTATATAGATTTTCTCATTCCCGTGATTTTTAAAAAACTTCTAGAACTAAAGTGAACTAACTTTATAAATATGATACATTTGTGAATTTGTCCCTTCACATAGGCATGGGGTTTTCTTCCTAAGACTTGACCTTCAAATATATGTCCAATTAGTGATTGTTTCTCCAACAGCTCCCCCTCAATCACTAATTGACATTCCTTGTTTCTTCATATCATCTTCTTTTCTTTTACTCCTGCCATGCTTTTGAATCTACTGGTCTTCACACCATCCAAGCTCTTTGTCATTATGTCTGCTAACTGATCTTTAGTAGAAATGTACTCCACTTCAATCTCCTTCTCCATTACCTTTTCTCTGAGAAAATGATACTGTATCTCTATGTGCTTTGTCCTTGCATGAAATACTGGATTTGCTGCAAGATAAAGTGAACTCATATTATCTCCATGTATTGTAGGTGTACCTTGATCAATGCCTAAGCTCTTGAACAATGTCTGCATCCATATGACTTCCTTAGCTGCTTCCACAAGTCCTTTGTACTATGCTTCAATTGATGATAATGCTACTGTATGTTGTTTCTTTGAACACCAAATTACAAGCTTATCACCAATATATATCATGTAACCATGAGTTGATCTTCTGTCATCTTGGTTACCTGCCCAGTCTGAGTCACTGTAGGCTCTCAACTTCAAATCTGATGTAAAAGGATAATATAATCCTTCCTTTATAGTTCCTTTGATATATCTGAGAACTCTTTGACCTGCAATCCAATGTGGGTCCTTTAGACAATGCATGAATTGTGACAAAACTCCCACTGCATAACTAAGATCAGGTCTTGTTAGTGTAGCATAAATCAAACTACCCACAAGAGATTGATACTTCCTCATATCTTTGTAGTCTGCACCATCATATTTACTGAGCTTGTGATTAACTTCAAGTGGAGTTGAAGCTTCTCTGCAATTTTCCATATCAAACTTCTTCAACAAGTTCAGAAGATACCTTTCTTGTGACACATATATGCCATGATCTGTATAAGTAACTTCCATTCCAAAAAAGTATGACAACTTTCCTAGATCACTGATCTTGAATTCTTTTTCAAGTAATCTCTTTACCTCCTTGATTCCTTCATCTGAAGTACCTGTGATTATAATGTCATCTACATAAATACAAATGTAGATTGTACCTTCCTCTGTTCTTTTGATAAGTAGACTTGAATCTGCTTTTGAACTTTGATATCCAAGATCATTGAGATACTTCACCAGTCTATAGTTCCAAGCTCTTGGAGCTTGCTTCAATCCATACAATGCTCTTCTCAACCTGCAAACAAAATTTGGATACCTGGAATCTATAAACCCTTGAGGTTGTTCCATGTATATTTCATCTGATATGTATCCATTCAAGAATGCATTCTTTATATCCAATTGACTTAGAGTCCATCCTTTTGAAGCTGCAATAGCAATGATTGTCCTTATAGTTGACATCTTAGCTACGGGACTGAATGTCTCATCATAATCTATGCCATAGGTCTGGGCATAGCCTTTCACCACCAATCTAGCTTTGTATCTAGCTATACTTCCATCTGCAAGCTTCTTCACTTTATAAACCCATTTATTTCCAATTACTTTCTTACCATTTGGTTTAGGAACAAGTTCCCATGTCTTGTTCTCCTCCAGTGCATTGAACTCTTCCTTCATTGCTTCTTCCTATTGCTTCTTATCTTTAGCTTCATCATAGTTCTGAGGTTCTTCATCATCTTTGACCATATATGCATAGTTCTTCTGAGTTATGTAAGAAGTATCATAAGAATACCTTTCTGGTTGTCTTCTAGTCCTGCTTGACCTTCTTGGTTCACATTCTTCATAAGTTTCTGGATACACCTCTTCATCAAATATAGGAGCTTCTTCATTCCTTCTTGTTAATCCACTTCTGGATGTACTTGCTTGCATATAGTCTTCATCTCTATTTACCTGCACAATTGATTTTCCTTTCTCACATCTTCTTACCTCTTCTTCAAATTCTTCAGCTGTATGACTTTGATCTGCATACCAACTTTTCTGTTCATCAAATGTAACATCTCTAGAAACAATAAATTGTTTTGTTAGAGGATTCCACAACCTATAACCCATCTGCTTTTCATCATAACCAATGAACACATATTTTTCTGCCTTTGGTTCAAGTTTATGCCTAAGTTGTGATGGCACATAAGCATATGCAATTGATCCAAACACTCTACAATGATCTAGTGTTGGTTTCTTACCCCACCAAGCTTCATATGGAGTCATTCCATTCAGAGCTGCACATGGTAATCTATTCACAAGATATGTAGCTGTATTTACAGCCTCAGCCCAAAGATAATTTGGACAATTCTTCTCCTTCTGCATAGCTCTAGCAAACTCAACCAAAGTCCTGTTCCTTCTTTCTGCTACACCATTTTGTTGTGGTGTATACCTGCAAGTTATTTCTCTCTTAATACCTGCATTCCAAAGATAATCATTGAACTCTTGGGAGAAGTATTCTCCCCCTCCATCAGACCTCAGTCTTTTAAGCTTTTGACCTGTTACTCTCTCTGCATATGCATGAAAATGCTTGAAAGCTCCAAACACGTCTGATCTTTCCTTCAAAACATATAATGTTATCCATCTTGTAGCATCATCAATAAAAAGAACATAGTACCTTGAGCCACTGATAGATCCTTCTTTTGTTGGTCCCCATACATCTGTATGAATGAGCTCAAGTACTCCATCATGTTTGAAACCTTTCTTTTGAAATGGTAACCTGTGTGCTTTACCCATTTGACATGCTTCACATTTATAAACCATATGTTGACTTTGCACATTTGGTAATCCTAGTACAGACTGATTAGCAACCATAGCTTTAATTCCTCTTTCATTAAAGTGACCTAATCTCTTATGCCAGAGATCAAGTTCTGTAATCACTCCTTCACCATGTGTGAGCAAAGCTTGACCAATGTTCCCTTGCACTCTTAAAGTAAAGAGTCTACCTTCTTTCTTACCAGAGACAATCTGATTATATCCATTCTCTGGATCTTCAACAAATACTCCTTCATTTGTAAATCTGACTTGAAAACCTTTTTCAACTATTTGTCCCACACTAATCAAGTTTTTAGGTATTGTTGGAACATACAAAACATCGGTTAGCAAATCTGCTCCACTCTTGCATTTCACTTTTCCAATTGAATGTACACTATGTCTTGTATTATCACCTGTTTGAACAGTATGACTAGAAATGCCTTTTTCCAATTCTGACATCAATTCTATGTTTCCTGACAAATGATTAGAACATCCAGAGTCAATGTAAAATACCTTTAGATCTTCTTTATCTGATGTGTTGATTGAGTTCATCATCAATGATGTATGACTTTCATTCTGTGTGTCATTTGCATAGTTGTAGTAGGTGGTGTTGTAGGATTGATTCTGTCCCCAACTTCTTCCTCCACCTCTACCATAGCCTCCTCTTTGACTTTGTCTACCTCTCTGAAAATTACTTTGATATCTTCCACCTCGGCCTCTGCTATTGTTGTTTTGATTTTGGTTTGATCCTTGTTGGTTGTGCCAACAGTCATGAGCCAAATGATTACTCAATCCACAGATCCAGCAAGCCTTTTTGTTGTTATTTTGATTACCTCTTCCTCTTCCAAAACCTCTTGCTCTTCCTCTGCCAGTGCCTTTACCTCTTGCATAATAAACTTGAGAAGTTGACTCTTCTTCATCCTTTGCTTTACCTTTATCTCCTTTCTTCTTGTTCTTCATGTACATTGCAGAACTTTGTCCTTTATCTCCATCTCCCTTCAAGTCTTGCTCATATGTGAGCATCAAACAAAGCAACTGGTTCAAATCTGGAACATAATGATTTAATGAGAGTTCTGTTGATAAGACAAAAGGTTTCCACCTTTCATCCCCTCTCAAACCTGCAAGTAATTGAGCAATCAATCTGTGATCTTCAACTTCTTCATCTATGGATCCAAGACTATCTGCAAGATCCTTCATCTTAGTGACATAATCACTAATACTTTGACTTGGCTTCTTCTTGAATGTTGTAAACTCTGACCATAGACTTGCTTTCCTTGCTTTAGTAGTGCTTTGGAAATGATACTCCAATGCATTCCATATATCTTCAGATGATTCCAATCCTCTGATGTGTGGTAGCAAATGATCAGAGATTGTATTGTAGATGTAGGCTTTTGCACTTGCATCCTTCTTCTGCCAATGCTTTAAAGCATCAAGGTCTTCTTTCTTTGGTCGGCTTTCATCCTCAAATACTGGCTTCTCTTCTTCACCTGTAACATATATCATGAGATCCTTACTCATAAGTAAGGCTTCCATTCTCATCACCCATGCGGGGTAATTATCTCTGTCCAGTTTGTCAATGGAGATATGATCTGCCATAGTTCTTTCCTTTTGTTGCAACCTGTGAGCTTAAAGGATAAAGGATAATACCTTTTGAAGTTCTTTGTGTACGAGGATACTTTTGAAGTAACCTTTTGATGCCTTGTGTCTTCAAATGCTTCACCTTTCAAACTTTAATGGAAAACTTTACAAAACTTCTCGTACCTTTGTCGTCTTCTGCTCTCGAGAATCTTTCTGCTCTGATACCACTTGTTGATGTATGAAACACCACAAGAAATGAATTAATGTGACACTAGAACACCTCTATGGTCACCATTAACTCATTGCCACTCCAAACTTTGAGAAAGGATAGCCTAAAGTGAGAACTTTGTTCCTAAAGAAATTCCTAATCACCGAAATGACATACCTTCAGTATTTTGCTAATTTCTCCTAGCTCAAGTATTATTTCTCCATGAAACTTTTATAGGCTAAACTAGAAGCGTAGAGCTTTCCAACAAGCTATCATATGCATCAAACGGATCTCTAGAACTCAAGTTATGGCTCTCACAAGATGACCCTATATGACCTTCCAAAACTGGAAATTTTACCTGTTTTAGTAAGAGCGCCTGTTTAAAATTAGAATTCGATGCCTAGCATCGACTTGCAACGAGAATTCGATGCCGGGCATCGACTTGGAGTGTTTTTGGCCACTTTTCAGCAGGGATTCGATGCCGGGCATCGACTTCCCGCATAAAGTCTTGATCTTCTGGATACCAAAACTATAGGTGATTTCATGCACACTTAGAATATGACTTATCAACTGGAATTCGATGCCAGGCATCGAGTTGCTCCAACAACATCATGTTTTTCAAACACTTCAGTACTGAATGAAAAATATAAAAGAAAATATGACTTATCAACAGAGATTCGATGCCAGGCATCGAGTTGCTTGGAAAACTTGATATTTGTAACTCATCACACAGTAGGTAATCATGGAGATGATGGAGAGAGGCTCATACACAGAACTTTACTCAGTTCTTCTCATAACTATAAAAAACTCAGAAGTTTTACAGATGCTTTCTCACTCAGAGAAGCCCGACTATACTCAGTCATACAAAAATGAGTTCTTCTCTCTTTCTCATTGTCTTCCTCCTTCTTCTTCTCACCGCGTCAGTTAATACTAACTAACTTATATAGATTTTCTCATTCCCGTGATTTTTAAAAAACTTCTAGAACTAAAGTGAACTAACTTTATAAATATGATACATTTGTGAATTTGTCCCTTCACATAGGCATGGGGTTTTCTTCCTAAGACTTGACCTTCAAATATATGTCCAATTAGTGATTGTTTCTCCAACAGCTCCCCCTCAATCACTAATTGACATTCCTTGTTTCTTCATATCATCTTCTTTTCTTTTACTCCTGCCATGCTTTTGAATCTACTGGTCTTCACACCATCCAAGCTCTTTGTCATTATGTCTGCTAACTGATCTTTAGTAGAAATGTACTCCACTTCAATCTCCTTCTCCATTACCTTTTCTCTGAGAAAATGATACTGTATCTCTATGTGCTTTGTCCTTGCATGAAATACTGGATTTGCTGCAAGATAAAGTGAACTCATATTATCTCCATGTATTGTAGGTGTACCTTGATCAATGCCTAAGCTCTTGAACAATGTCTGCATCCATATGACTTCCTTAGCTGCTTCCACAAGTCCTTTGTACTATGCTTCAATTGATGATAATGCTACTGTATGTTGTTTCTTTGAACACCAAATTACAAGCTTATCACCAATATATATCATGTAACCATGAGTTGATCTTCTGTCATCTTGGTTACCTGCCCAGTCTGAGTCACTGTAGGCTCTCAACTTCAAATCTGATGTAAAAGGATAATATAATCCTTCCTTTATAGTTCCTTTGATATATTTGAGAACTCTTTGACCTGCAATCCAATGTGGGTCCTTTGGACAATGCATGAATTGTGACAAAACTCCCACTGCATAACTAAGATCAGGTCTTGTTAGTGTAGCATAAATCAAACTACCCACAAGAGATTGATACTTCCTCATATCTTTGTAGTCTGCAC
This sequence comes from Ceratopteris richardii, assembly GCA_020310875.1. NCBI lineage: Eukaryota > Viridiplantae > Streptophyta > Polypodiopsida > Polypodiales > Pteridaceae > Ceratopteris > Ceratopteris richardii. The sequence goes on from CM035413.1 coordinate 122,385,999, forward strand.
CATCATATTTACTGAGCTTGTGATTAACTTCAAGTGGAGTTGAAGCTTCTCTGCAATTTTCCATATCAAACTTCTTCAACAAGTTCAGAAGATACCTTTCTTGTGACACATATATGCCATGATCTGTATAAGTAACTTCCATTCCAAAAAAGTATGACAACTTTCCTAGATCACTGATCTTGAATTCTTTTTCAAGTAATCTCTTTACCTCCTTGATTCCTTCATCTGAAGTACCTGTGATTATAATGTCATCTACATAAATACAAATGTAGATTGTACCTTCCTCTGTTCTTTTGATAAGTAGACTTGAATCTGCTTTTGAACTTTGATATCCAAGATCATTGAGATACTTCACCAGTCTATAGTTCCAAGCTCTTGGAGCTTGCTTCAATCCATACAATGCTCTTCTCAACCTGCAAACAAAATTTGGATACCTGGAATCTATAAACCCTTGAGGTTGTTCCATGTATATTTCATCTGATATGTATCCATTCAAGAATGCATTCTTTATATCCAATTGACTTAGAGTCCATCCTTTTGAAGCTGCAATAGCCATGATTGTCCTTATAGTTGACATCTTAGCTACGGGACTGAATGTCTCATCATAATCTATGCCATAGGTCTGGGCATAGCCTTTCACCACCAATCTAGCTTTGTATCTAGCTATACTTCCATCTGCAAGCTTCTTCACTTTATAAACCCATTTATTTCCAATTACTTTCTTACCATTTGGTTTAGGAACAAGTTCCCATGTCTTGTTCTCCTCCAGTGCATTGAACTCTTCCTTTATTGCTTCTTCCTATTGCTTCTTACCTTTAGCTTCATCATAGTTCTGAGGTTCTTCATCATCTTTGACCATATATGCATAGTTCTTCTGAGTTATGTAAGAAGTATCATAAGAATACCTTTCTGGTTGTCTTCTAGTCCTGCTTGACCTTCTTGGTTCACATTCTTCATAAGTTTTCTGGATACACCTCTTCATCAAATATAGGAGCTTCTTCATTCCTTCTTGTTAATCCACTTCTGGATGTACTTGCTTGCATATAGTCTTCATCTCTATTTACCTGCACAATTGATTTTCCTTTCTCACATCTTCTTACCTCTTCTTCAAATTCTTCAGCTGTATGACTTTGATCTGCATACCAACTTTTTTGTTCATCAAATGTAACATCTCTAGAAACAATAAATTGTTTTGTTAGAGGATTCCACAACCTATAACCCATCTGCTTTCATCATAACCAATGAACACATATTTTTCTGCCTTTGGTTCAAGTTTATGCCTAAGTTGTGATGGCACATAAGCAATATGCAATTGATCCAAACACTCTACAATGATCTAGTGTTGGTTTCTTACCCCACCAAGCTTCATATGGAGTCATTCCATTCAGAGCTGCACATGGTAATCTATTCACAAGATATGTAGCTGTATTTACAGCCTCAGCCCAAAGATAATTTGGACAATTCTCTCCTTCTGCATAGCTCTAGCAAACTCAACCAAAGTCCTGTTCCTTCTTTCTGCTACACCATTTTGTTGTGGTGTATACCTGCAAGTTATGTCTCTCTTAATACCTGCATTCCAAAGATAATCATTGACTCTTGGGAGAAGTATTCTCCCCCTCCATCAGACCTCAGTCTTTTAAGCTTTTGACCTGTTACTCTCTCTGCATATGCATGAAAATGCTTGAAAGCTCCAAACACGTCTGATCTTTCCTTCAAAC